>BSAI01000108.1:18974706-18995529 GCA_036245035.1 Adrianichthys oophorus | reverse complement strand
GTAAATGGCGTATATTTAAGTAATGCTTTACTACCTTCTTAGATTGCCCAAAGCACTTTACAGTCATAGTCCCATTTACCCATGCACATACACACTGTTGGTGGTTCTGCTGCCGAACACTGGTGCCAACCTACAACCACCAGGAGCAATGTTGGGTTCAGTGTCTTGCCCAAGGACACTTTAGCACATGGGTGGGCAGGGTGGGAACTGTGATAATCCAATCAGAGGTTGACCACTCTCCCTCTGCACCACAACCACTCCAACAAAAATGGGTTGGCCACCCATAACAAACTGTTCAAAACGTAATTGTTAAAAGCATGAGGCGTTTTAAGATGAAAACTTTTTCTGTCTGTTGTCTGTAATTTTAGACTTTTGTTTCATTACTCACATGGACTCAAATTCACATGCATAATTTCCTGTTAGCCTCCATTGAACCAAATACTTGTTCTTTTTTTGTATTTCTACAACCTCTAAAGACCTGAGCTCCTGTTTATTATGGCTTTTTTATTTCTCTTTGACAGGACCCCAGTAAGCATAATTAGCTACTGTGGTACTATAACCCAAAATGTGAAGTTCACACATGTAGATGCAAGGTCTTAAGAGGTTAGGTTAGGTAGGTTCTACTTCTTCTAACTGTTTCAAAATAAGACGTACAAATCAATCCAGCCAACAGGAACTAAAACCTTTAGTTGCAAATAGTATAGTTAAAAATTCAGCTCATGAAATATGTGCAAGAGCTCCACTTTCACCCAGAAAGTACTCCCCTCTTCTAGAATTCCAGTGAATAAAAATATATATTTTTTTCTTTACACTTCTCTCTGTGTTGAGATGCTGAGAAAAATAGAAAAAGCATGATCGTATGGACAGGGCTTTGTCGATGTGGCCTCATTTATAAATAATAAATTAATTGTTAAATTAGCATGATTTCCCAAAGTTCATGATAAATGTTTTAATGTTATTATTTAACCTAAAAATTAAATTATTAGTAAATTTAGCATTTAAATCAGCATACTTTTAAATCCTATCAAATCAAACTTTGTTTATTAAAAAAAAAAACACTTTCCAAACTTCTGCAACTTGAAGCGCTTTCCAATAAAAACCAAAAACAAAGACAAATAAATAAAATAAAAACCCAATCCATCCCTTAACCCAAACCTGCCTGCGACCCCTGCAGTATGTGGAAGGAGTTTGTACTCAACAAAGAAAATAAAACTAAATGGAATCACGAAAAGTCAAACTTTCCTCTGGAGTCTAGGGAAGAGAGCAGTTGGATGTCTGGTCTAAAAGATAAGTTACAAAGAAAGTATTCATGTGAAGACACTTACGTGAACAGAATAGTACTTCACTGAGGTCACTGGTTAAAAAATGATGAAAGTTGTATAAATTCTTTATTGATTAGTACTTTTTTAAAGTATCAATGCAAAAGGAAATTTCTGGATTATCTGCAAATGTATTTCCATTTTTGTTTGACTACAAATACTTTGTCTTTAGGGCCAGGAGACAAATGAAGATTTAAGCTGGAGTTTTTGGTGAAAACTGTAATCTATCTGAGCATATATGAACAACAGGGTGTGTTGTTCACCTGAAAGCCTAGATTACAACTGTAACACTGTCTCTGACTGGTTGATGTCCATCACATTTATAGCTGTTTTACTACTTCATCCACTCCTACACTGTTTACTCAAGCCCTGGGCTGAAACCCTGAGCTTGGGCAAACAGCCGCAGGATCCCGCACCTTTTTATTTGACCCTGAAACCTCGTTTTTCTCTCATTACCTGAGTATTTTTTGGTCAATCTTATCTTCATTTTCTCAACCGGAACCGTATTTTCTTCTTCTTGGTTGTTTTTGCTGATGGTTTTTTTTTTTTTTTTTGATTACCTGCACAAATACAGGCCTGGATTTGCCTTATCAAAGACGGAAGCAAAGAGAGGGCGGGCACCCTCACCTTTTTACCTCCAACTGTTTTTTGATGTGGGAAGAACTTAAAGGAAATATTTTTTCTAAGTTCAAGGTATGTGCCTTAAATACATGTGTGATAGCACACAAGATGAAAAAATATTTGTGGGTCAGAATGTTATCATTTGAAAACGAAGATGTGATCATCTACCTACTTCCGAGTTTACAAAAAAAATGAAAAAACCTAATCAGTGGTTGTCTTTAAAGAACTCTCACAATTCATTAGCGATTTTAGCCTTCTTTATTTTTTTCAATAATATGAAAAGTAAAAAGGAAAGAAATTAGGTTTTTGAACTTCTTCTGTTTTACAGGTCATCATAGACTGGTGTTAATTATTGATTGCTGGCCTAAGATTTTACAACTTTAATACCTGCGGTTGTTGATAATCTGTCTGTATGGAACAAAGAGTCGATGAAGGAGTGGCCTGACATTTGACACCTTCAAAGACCCAGATAATATCTAAAAGAGAAGTTAAAAATTGCTGCTTTTGTTCTATATCCTTATATTGGCTTTCTGTTGCGATCATAGAATTCTTGGGGCTGCACAGTGGCGTAGTGGTTAGAAACTTCACCCAGTGAGAAGGCCCTAGTTCAAATCCCAGCTGGGACCCTTCAGTTTGGAGTTTGCATGTTCTTCCCGTTGAAGCTGGTGCTTCCTCACACCGTCTAAAAACGTGGTTTAATGGGTGACTCTAAATTTGTCTCCCCAGGAGTGAATGTGTGTATGTGACTGCATGGCGCTATAGCTATATTCACAGCGCCCCCTGCAACACGCATTCAACTGGCCACTTCCATGAAAAGTCCATGTAAACACACGTTTCAGGCGTCCGCGTTCATGTACCACTATGCAAGATTCTATGACCATTTTCAGGCTCTCCATAAAAAATGCACAGACATTGAATGCATGTTGCAAGTTAAACCAGGTTGAACCTTGACCAATCAGAGACTCAGATTTGGTAGTGATGTATGGATGATGTACCTTTTAATTCATGGAAATGCCAAGTGTTTGATAATTGGTCATGGTGGACAAAATCATAGTTGTGGTGTGTCCGGCTGACATTTTTTGACACCAAATCATTCATGTAGTGAAATACTATAGAGCTGTGAAAGAAAAAGCCTGGAGCAAGGCTAGCAAGTTTTGTACTGCTTTGACATTTCCCACCAAGCCTCTTCCAACTGTAAGTGGTGGACATACAATATTAAATACCAGAAAAACAAGAAGTCCCTCCCTGCTTGTCCAGTGTGAACACCATGAACTATACTCAAATTTTTGAACACGCGGTGTGTCTGTAGCTTAAAACAGACTGGCGACTTCTCCAGGGTGCCCCCCCCACCACCACCACCACCACCAGCAGTAGCCGGAATAGGCTCCAGCAACCCCATAATCCAAAAGAGGATTAAGTGGGATTGAAAGATTGATGGATGTAAATCAGGCCTTTTGGAGACTTCTTTTTCTTTTTGTTTTTATTTGTTTGTGGATGTAGGAAAATACTTTTTTTTCATCAAAGTACAGAATTTCTGAAAAGGACTTCAGAGCCAAATATGTGTTTCTGTTTAGTTTTCTTTAGTTTGTGTGAGCCAAACGCTGATCTAAGGTGACTGCCATTTCTCTGTCAGCCATTTCTGATGGTTTATCCAGACCTGTTGCTATCATACAGGTATGTGCAGCTTTTTTTCCCTCGTTTTTTTAATGGTGATGGGGGGTGTAGAGATGCATATTCTTAATCAGGCCTGCCCGTTCCCAGTCCTCAAGATCCACCACCCTTCCTGTTTTCCAACTCTTCCTGCACTGCTTGGTGCTGAGTACGTGGACCAGGAGTGTTCTTTTAATCAGGACACAATTGCTTGAGCTAACCAGTTGCTAGCAGAACTTGGGGAGCTGGATAACAGTCAGGGTGGTGGATCTCAAGGATCAGTACTGAGCAGCCCTTCTCTGAACTTCATTTGATAACATTTACAAATGTATTAGAAAGTAGAAATCAGTTAGTTACTTCTGAGCACACAAACTAGAGACAAACATGAACTTAATTTTGGGACAGTTTTAAAAAAAATGCATTTTATTTAAAAAATAAAAATACAACTGCAAAAATTTGCAACTGCAAACTTTATGAATTCTTAAACAATTAATGTCACAGTTTTGTTTCATTTTTTTTGTCTTCCTTTTTATCTGATTAAATTTGCGCACCCCCCCCCCCCCCTCGCTTATGAAAATCACGGAAAACCCCCTTTTTTTTTTTTACATGATTCCCATTATTTTTCTCCTCTTTGCCTCTCACAGTTTTAGCTCAGCTGTGATATTGTGTCATTTTGTTGTTAAAAAAGGAACTATTTTATCAGCCGAGGCCTGAACATATATAGATTCACACTGTAAAACACAATCATCCTTAATAAATTAAGTGAATTGATTTGACCACATTTAATCATTGGACAGTGGTTTTAAATCAGAACTAATAAAAAAAAAAGTTCAAAACTAATTCTGTCACAATCTTTTTTGTGTCATTCAGGTGTAAAAGGGAAGGATGGGATCTGTAGTTTCTTACTTTCGCAGCTTAAATGCAAAAGAGAAGAAACAAGGTAAGCTATGCAGAACATATCCTTCTTTTTTTTTTAGATTTTCTTTGTGACCAAAGAGATACAAGTTTTGTTACTATGCAAAAATTGCAAATAACACGTATACGGTTATGTAGGTCAGGGGTCTGCAATCTGAGGCTACGGAGCCACATGTGGCTCTTTTCCCCAACCATTGTGGTTCTCCAGTTAAAGTAAGATAAAAAAAAAAGTTTTTAATTCTGAAAAAGTAGCTAAAAAAAAAAATAACATACCGGTAAACTAACTCAAACTTTATTCATCTCATTCACAAACAGTTGAAACATAGCATGTGTCATTCTATGAGGCTCCTGATTACAGAACCCATAATGTTTATACAATCCATCCAGCGGTTTCCCTTTCGTTTGACAGTCTGTAGTCCGGCAGTCTGTAGTCAGATTTTATTAATTTAAAAAAAAAAAACAATTGCTCATTTCATGTAACAATACAAAGCAGAGTCTTATTTTTCTCGAGGAAGAAGCCAGACTTTGTGGCTTCTTCTGGGTTGTAATCAGTGAGGAAATGACCCAAAGGTTGCAGACCCCTGATGCTTTTTGTCCTAATTTTGTCCTTTACTTAAATTTTGTCTTACTCTTACTGTCATTTTCTAGAGGAAGAACGACTCCTGCGAGCCAATGACAGAGGTTTCAACTTGTCCTTCCAGTATGCTGTAAGTCCAGAGTGTAATTTCTTTAAGAGCCTTTAGTTCACAGCACAATGCACCAGATGTTTCTGTACCATAAACATCTTGTAATAACTGAATAAAAACTGACTGAAAATGTGATTTTCCTCTTCCCTTTTTTAGAACAATGCCATCAGAACCTCTAAATACAACATTTTCACTTTCTTGCCGCTCAACCTTTTCGAGCAGTTCAGGAGGCTTGCTAATGCCTACTTTCTCTTCCTGCTCATTCTTCAGGTGGAAATTTTTTCACATTTTTTCCAAAATCCTTTAAACAATTAAGGAAAAAAATGAAATCAAAGAAGTAATCTTTCACTTCTAAACTTCTAAACACATTTTTGTTTTGTTTTTTTCACTTGTTGACAGATGATTCCACAAGTGTCCTCTCTGTCCTGGTTCACTACAGCTGTACCCTTGGTTATTGTGCTGTCTATAACAGCAGCCAAAGATGCCAGTGATGATATAGTGAGATTAAAATATTTCCTTAAAAATGTGTTGTTTTTCTTTAACTGTTGAAGATAAATAAGATTTTTTTTCTTTGTCATCATTTGAGTAGAACAGACATAAATGTGACAAACAGGTAAATAACCGTGAAGTGGAGGTCCTCATTGATGGAGAGTGAGTCATGCAATAAATCAATTCTGCATTTGTAATTTTTAAATCAGCATTTTATTGAAGTACCTGTACACATCTAAAATGATCTGAGGGAGACTTTTATCATGTTTTTATACAGACTGAAGAAAGAAAAATGGATGGATGTTCAAGTTGGTGACATCATAAAACTGGAAAATAATGAGTTTGTCACAGTGAGTATGAAGTTGTTGATCTAAATGAATGATTGGCAGACAGATGCTTTTGCTGCCTCCTTAGATTCAGCACTTGACTGAATTTTTTTTTCACACTGGACTGAGTGACCCCTCCCCCTTGTTTCCAAACAGGAAGAACCTGCTGGTTCCTAGCAGCCAAAATCCCATAGACTTTGATAGAGAAATAAACAACTATTACTCACTACAGTGCGTTACAAATTATTACGCAGATTTTATTTAATTCAAGTTAAGGGCTGTACGGTGGCACAGTGGTTAGCGCTCTTGCCTCACAGCGGGTGTGTGTGTGTGTGTGTGTGTGTGGGGGGGGTGTACTTGAAACAGTGTCACCAAACACCAAAAAAACGTCGGACCAATCATTGACGATTTCTGGTTCCAACATGGCAATGTTGCAAAAAAATGTGACTGAATTGACCTAAATTTGTTGGAACTGGAAGCAAGTCATTTTCTATGGATGACGTCAAACTCACTCTTTTCAGTTCTCTTATACAGTCAATGCATTTAACACAATGTAGCATGATGTAATATTAAAAATAAAAAAGATGATGAAAAGATTGAAAAAGCAGAAAGGACACTGCAACAGTTCTTGATCCAGTTTTCCTTTTATACAGTTAAAAAAAACAGTATTTCCTTTTTAAATCCTTTGCTTCATTTTCCTAGGCAGACCTCTTGTTGCTGTCCAGCAGTGAGCCTCTTAATCTGGTCTATGTGGAAACAGCTGAGTTAGATGGGTGAGTGCAGAGCTGGTCAAGGTAGTAAAATATATTGCACATTTTTATTCAAGTTACCATTGAAGGGTTATAGTGTTTGATTTTTGTGTTTTTAACATGTTCTTGCGGCATTTTTTTTTATGATGGAAGACATATATAAAGAACATTAAGAGTAAAACTGGATTTCTGAATCATGGTAAATCAGGAGCAGATGAAAAAGAGCCGTTTGTAAAAGCTTGTAGTAAAATCTACAATCGGCGGGCCACAAGCTTCCTGCTATGCTCCAATCCGATGCATCCACTTGCAAGCAAACAGATCCATTAACATCCTTGTTTTTCTAGTCTGATCTGGCATCTGGCTCAAAACTGTACGGCTGGATAGCTCCGATATTGCTTGCCATTTTTATTGCACCACTAATGTTAGGTTGGGGTTGTGAGGAGCTGTAAGACAGCCGGAGAGAGTGTAAATAAAAGGATGATGGTAAATGAGCACAGGCTTACTCCTCGCCAACAGTGTGCTGAGACAAATTTATAAAAAAAAAAAAAAATTATTATTAAAAAAAACTCCTGCTCCTCCAAATAAACTATGTCTTAGAAAACAACACAGGTTTTTTTTGTTTTGCCAAAAAACAAACAAAAAGAAAACAAGATAATCCCCCTTTTTGATTTCTTTTCTATCTGCAGTGAAACAAACCTGAAGGTGAAACAGGCCCTGACTGTAACTGGAGAGATGGGGGACAGCACTGAGGCACTTGCCACTTTTAATGGTACAAAATAAGGAGCAAGTCATTGAAATTGAAAGATTTTATTTGATAAACATTTATTTTCATATAAAATATCTTTATTTTATTTTTGTATTTTATATAATTTGTATTATATAAATGAAAATTGTGTGGGGTTTTTTGTTACTTAATTTCTCTCTTTGCCTACTGTATATTAAATAAACAAAAAGTCATATGTTTGAGATTTGAAGTCATAGAAATGGGAAGTTTTGCAAAAATAGAAAAAGAAAAGCATGTTTTTTTTAACTGTTGGGCAGTCATCTTAAGTTATAAAACTGTTTTTAAACAAATATTATAAGAATCAGGTAAAAACAAGAACAAAAGCTTAAACATAGAAATCTGATTAAAATGTAAAAATAAAAATGCTTAATTAAACATTTAAATTTTCATCTAAAATGTGTTTTGTAGGTGAAGTGCGATGTGAGCCTCCCAACAACTGCTTGGACAAATTCAAAGGGACTTTGACTGTAAACGGACAAGCCTACAGTCTGGACAATGACAAAGTGCTGCTCAGAGGATGTACGCTCAGGAACACAGAGTGGTGTTTTGGTCTGGTCATGTTTGGAGGTAAATATTGGCTCATTCTGTTTGGTCAAAATTTTTTGTTAAAGCTTGATTTTTGATTCTTCCATGCAGGCCAGTCTTTTCCAGTATCTGAAGTCATGGAAGTAAACTTCCAATGAGGAAAGCTATATTTGTTTAGCTCTTGTGGTTTAATTAGATATAAAAAAAACAAAAAAACCCCAAACTATAATTTGAGCCCTCTGCAGCTGTGACTCAAACACATCTATTGTTCATGCCAGACTGTCCCTTATATTTCTTTGAAAATCCCACAATGATGCCTTTACATGTCTATTGTTATCAGGCTTTAATATAGCTTCAACTTTGAAAGTTACCTTCCCTTCTTGTATACAAATTTGGTTAATTCACAATAAACCATCTTGTTAGCACACAACCTAAATTGATTTAAGCTTTTCAATGATGGCATGAACCCATTTGAACAAGGTGGGTAACTCTGTCAGACAGGGCTATTTAAGTTCTTGTTTTAAAACTGTCTTTTGTGTTTAATTGTATTCCCTTTGTCCCATGTTTGACATTGTTTGGATGAACTTCTCATTCTGACCAAAAAATTACAAAACTCATCAGAGGGTAAAACGCTTTTCCAGAACTGATTTTGTATCAGATCCTTTCGGCACTATGTTTTATTGTAAATTGCCAACAAAGTTATACTGATGTAAAACAAACGACAAAAAAAAGCTTTAGGGTTATAACTGAACATTAATTTCCATCTTTGAACTTGTCTGCTGCAGAAGTTTTTATTTAGTGCTTACTGGTATATTGAAAACTGTGAGAAAACCTGATATGATACATAAGTTCACATGTCAAAGCCCACTACATCAAAGAATTGACAAAAAAAAATAGTAGATAGTATCAACTATGACACATTGGGTGATTTGGTAAATTTTTGTTCACAACAATGTAAGATTAAGATGCAAAAATATTGACATGAGTGTTCAGGGGAAGAAAAAAACCTTATTTAGCCACTGTCTGAAACTTGATCCGGCTGCACGGTGGCGCAGTGGTTAGCGCTCCTGCCTCACAGCAAGAAGGTTCCCGGTTCAAGTCCTGGCTGGGGGACCTTTCTGTGTGGAGTTTGCATGTTCTCCCCGTGCATGCGTGGGTTTTCTCCGGGTACTCCGGCTTCCTCCCACCGTCCAAAAACATGCTTCATAGGTTAATTGGTCACTCTAAATTGTCCCTAGGTGTGAATGTGAGTGTGTACGGTTGTGTGATTGTGGCCCCTGCGACAGACTGGCGACCAGTCCAGGGGTGTACCCTGCCTTCGCCCATGAGTAGCCGGGTTAGGCTCCGGCAACCCCGTGACCCCGAAAGGGATAAAGCGGATTGGACAATGAATGCATGAATGAATGAATGAATGTGTGCACATTATATTTTAAAAAGGTCAATTTTTCTACCTTTCATTCTGAACTCTAAATCTCTCCAGGTCCAGATACCAAGCTCATGCAGAACAGTGGCAAAACAGTATTTAAACAGACCAGTATAGATCATCTGATGAATATCCTCGTGTTGGGTGTAAGTTCATGCAAACACAAACACATGGTGATATATATTATGGAGTCTCGCTGGAGGTGTCTTTTACATGCAGTAATACATTTGCCTATAGGTTTGTACAAACGATAGAATTTCAAGAAACTGTTTGAATTCAGTCAAACTTAATGAAAGATTTATTAAGATGTGTCTTATCTCTTTTTTTAATCAGATCTTTGGTTTTCTTGCAACAATGTGTGCCATTCTATCCATCTGCAATGCAGTCTGGGAGGCAAATGAGGGATCCGCGTTCACGGTGTTTCTTCCTCGTGAACCAGGTGTTAATGCTTCTCTCTCATCCTTCCTCACCTTCTGGTCCTACGTCATTGTCCTTAACACAGTGGTGCCCATTTCTCTCTACGTCAGGTACATTTTCCAAAGAAAAGGCTCGAAAGTTTACATTGACAGAGTTTCACCACGTTTTTGCGCACATTTATTTCAGCGTGGAGATCATCCGTCTGGGAAACAGCTTCTTCATAGACTGGGACAGGAAGATGTATTATCCAAAGAACGACACTCCTGCTCAAGCAAGAACCACCACGCTCAATGAGGAGCTTGGCCAGATTAAATACATCTTCAGTGACAAAACGGGAACCCTGACGCAGAACATCATGACCTTCAATAAGTGCTCCATTAATGGAAAAGCCTACGGTAAGCAGCTGGGCTCAAAGGCAGACATAAAGGAATAGAATGCACACATGCATCCTGGTTGATTGAAATGCATTTCTCATATCTACAGGTGAAGTGTGTGACTTATCAGGACAAAGGATAGAAATAACAGAGGTGAGATGGTGAAAATTTTAAAAGATTGTTTTTCTTCCTAGATGTTTATATTTGTTTTATTAATATTTACTTTAAAGAAAACACCCAGAGTGGACTTCAGCTGGAATCAGCTATCAGATCCAAAGTTTATCTTTCACGATCACAGTCTGGTGGAGACAGTGAGGGAGGGAAACCCGGAGGCTCAGGCTTTCTTCCGCTTGCTGGCTTTGTGTCACACCGTCATGCCAGAAGAAAAGAAGGAAGGTAAGTTTATTCTTAAGGTTTACAGCACAATTTCTCCTTGGTCAAGAATCTTTTATTGTGTTGTTGTTTCTCTTGAAACAATGTAAAGTTCTTACATTAGAGCAGGCATGTCCAAAGTCCACCTCGTGGGCCAAATGTGGCCTGCGTTTCAATTTCCACCAGCCTGCAGGCTCCTGTCATAGAATACAGAACACATATTAGAATACAGGTCGATTGGTTGGCCCTCACATATTTTCAGTTTGGACTCCCCTGCATGAGACCATTCCTCCGAATCTGGTTTAAAAAATTATTCTGATCTTTCTAGCAATGATTTAAAGTAATTAAATTAAAAATCCTATTTTATTTTTTGGCCTTCTTTAACAACACTGTCTTCTTACTTGTATGTTGTAGGGGAGCTAATTTACCAGGCTCAGTCTCCTGATGAAGGCGCGCTGGTGACCGCAGCGAGGAACTTTGGTTTTGTGTTCCGCTCTCGCACACCAGAGACCATCACTGTCATGGAGATGGGCAGAAAAGTTGTCTATGAGCTTGTAGCTGTGCTGGACTTCAACAATGTTCGGAAAAGGATGTCCGTGATAGGTCAGTAAAAGCTGCAATGAATATGTTTTAATGTATCCGTCCATGTTCTATAATCTAGGTCATGGGGTTGCTGGAGCCAACACAGCTGTTGAAGGGCAAAGGCGGGGTGCACTCTGGACAGTTCACATCACAGGGCCACATAGAAACAAAAAAAAAAAACACTCACATTTAAACCTAAGGACAAGTTAGAGTCACTAATTAAACATTAATTTTAGACTACAGGAGGAAACTGTAGTACCTTGAGAAAACCCATGCATGCACGAGGAGATCAAGCAAACTAGAATTTAATAGATTTAAACCAGGGCTAACCACTACACTACCATACAACAATGTGTTCAATGCAGGAACACATGTCCCTAAGCTGCTTTAAAACAATGTTTTCTGAATGTGTAACTGAAATGTGCATGTTTTCTTTGTGAGCTGTTTGTAAATTTGTTTTATTTTTATGTTTTTATCTGTACAAATGTCTTAAAACCAGGTTTCTCTTGAAAATTTGATTTTATCTCAAGGGACTCCCTGGTAAAATTTCGATGTTAAGTCTGAAAACACAAGACAGTTTTAATAGCGAGACATGAGTCAGTGTACTATTTCTCCGGAGGAGAGCCAGATAGAAGGAATTCAACACATCTGACCCAAGCAGCTCTGAGGATCACCTGTCTGACCCCCTCAGGCTGCCCTGGGTTACAAAAAGTTTGCTTTGTGCAAAACATCAAGGAGCTATGAGTTCAAAACGGGGAGCCTTCCCCCAACCAGAGTACCCTTTCAAAATATTCACATGGATTGCATTAAATTAAATAAATCAGAAGGTAAACAATGTGCATTAGTAATTATCAATGCTTTTTCTTAATGGACAGAAATGTACCCATGTGTGAAATCTGATGCACTTTCAGTAGCTAAGGCATCATTTGAGGAGATTATTCCACACTTTGGAATACCAGAGAACATATATCATGACAATGAAACTCGTTTTAAAAGTTAAAAATAATGAAGATCTAATTTAAGACTAAAAGTTGTTTACTATAGAATAGAATAGAATAGAATAGAGTTAAACTAAAATGACTTTAACAATTCTTATCTCCAAGTTAAGATAAGATAAAAGTTCAGCAGCTAAATTTCCACAATATTCTGCTAAAAATTGAATTCCTTATTCCAGTAAGAAGCCCTGACGGCAAGACAACGCTTTACTGCAAAGGAGCAGACACCATCATCTATGAAAGACTGCACTCATCCTGCAGCAGCCTGATGAAAGTCACCACTGATCACCTCAATGTGAGACGAGCAATCAGAATGTTTAATATTTACCAATACATTTAAATGAACGTTTCAATCTGTAGCTTTTTTATCTGCCTGTGTTTAATCTGTTTTTCAGATGTACGCTGGTGACGGCCTGCGTACTCTGGTTCTGGCTTCCAAGAATTTAGATGAAAGCTACATGGAGGAGTGGAGGAAGCGCCACAATGAGGCCAGCACTTCCATGGAGGGTCGAGAGGAGAGACTCGAGGAACTTTATGAGGAGATTGAGAAAGACATGACTGTAATTAGTTTAGCTCATGTTGAACATTTTGTGGTATTTGCAGTGAACCAGCATTACTTTCTTGTCATGTGTAAAAATGGAGAACTCATCTTTGGTTTGCAGCTGCTGGGAGCAACAGCTGTGGAGGACAAGCTGCAGGATGGCGTGCCACAGACTATTGAGCAACTGGCCAAAGCTGACATCAAAATCTGGGTGTTGACTGGAGACAAACAAGGTTAATGTCGTCCCAAATTCTAAATAAAATATTTCAAAGTTTGCTTTCTAACCAAATTATGATAATTTGTTTGTCATGTTGACCTTTATTCTAATTTTTTCTTTTAGAAACTGCGGAAAACATAGGCTATTCCTGCAATATGCTAAGAGAAGAAATGAATGAAGTCTTCATCATTGCATCAAATACTGCTGAAGGAGTGCGAGAGGAACTGCAGTAAATTGATTTGTCTGAATTTATAACTACATCCAAAATGATCACAGGATCATCCTTGGTTTTAAAGATTTCCTCAAATTATTGCTTCTTCTTAAGTCAAGCTTTGCATAGATTCCAGACTTTTTTTCTAAATATATGCAGATCCTAATTACATTTTTACATTTTGAAAGCTAACTAAAACAAAATTATTTGTCCAAACAAATCAATAAATACAAAAAAGGATCAATTTATTAGCCACCCAAAAAATGAATATTGGCCTGCAGGCGTTGAAGACCAGCATTTTTTTAAAAACTGCTTACTAGGGATTCTGGAGATTCTGGGAGCCGTATGTTATACTGTTGAACCGAATCGTGCATTGCATCCCTACGGCTGATGTCTCTTCTTGTATGTTTATGTTGAAAGTGTCTAACAAAGGTCGTGCTAAATTTAAGAAAGATTTGGTATTTACTCTTTTACACCAAGCTTAGTATGAGCCAACTGAAAGGTTGTTTCTAGATCTTTTCAGATTTTTTTGCTGTTGTTTTGTAATTCACAAATTATAAATTGAGCCAAAACAAAACCCCAAAATCGAGATTTGAACTGAATTGTTGGAAAAGAAAATCATCCCCAACTGTTTGTGTAATTAGAGTACAATTTGGGTGTAGAGATTCTAGTGAGGTGAAAGCAGAGGAGAATAAAGCTGAAAAATGCACAAGAGACAGTTTACAAAACAAAACGTCACAGAAGCCAAAGGGTAACCCTCGTGTCAGAAAAATCAGGCAAAGCACAAGCAGGTGTATATCAAAGTAATGGGGGAAAAAAAAGGCCACCTTAGGTGGGGAAAACCCATGCGAAAAGTAAAAAAAGCATAGAATCTGTCTTCAGCATGGTGTAAGAGACAGCCTGACACTGCGAGGATAAACCAGAACGCGCCAACACTGAGGACTTAAACACAAAACAAAACTGACACTACTAAAACACTACATTCTAGAAGAGAAAATAGAGAAATAAGAACAAAAATCGAAATTAAACATATAAACGGTCACTAAAAACTAAACCACATTGTTAATTGGGTGCAGGAAAGAATGAAAGTTGACATCTGTCTCTGGGTTTTTTTTCTCCTGCTTTTAGAAAGGCAAGAAGAAAAATGTGTCCAGATGCTGCAGAAGAACCGTCTGTGATTAAGGCTCGTGCTGGTTTGTTTTGGCTCAAGAAGACACAGACCGTACAGGACGAGAAAGTGGATGGAGAGTTTGCTATGTTAATAAATGGACACAGTTTGGTAAGACCTTCTCTCATTTTTTTTTTTGTTAAAACCTTCTCAAAAGCACAACTGCCTAACTCAGTTTTACCTTTTTTTTATTTAATAATTATGTAAAAATGAACAGTCTTTCTTCAAATGATTAGGAAACCTCAGTAAATGCTCATTTTCATTCTTCTGCAGGCCTTTGCGTTGGAGGAGGATCTAGAACTGGAGCTTCTGAGGACAGCATGCATGTGTCAGACAGTGATTTGCTGCAGGGTCACACCTCTGCAAAAAGCTCAGGTGGTTCAGCTTGTCAAGAAATACAAGCAGGCTGTCACTCTTGCTATTGGAGATGGAGCCAATGATGTCAGCATGATCAAAGGTGAACTCCACAACAACTAATAATTTTACAATACTTTGCATACAATAAAAAAATGCTTGTCGGTCTTCCAGCTGCTCACATCGGTGTAGGCATCAGTGGTCAGGAGGGGATGCAGGCAGTTCTCTCCAGTGATTTCTCCTTCGCTCAGTTCCGTTACCTCCAGCGCCTCCTGCTGGTGCACGGTCGTTGGTCTTACCTCCGCATGTGCAAGTTCCTCAGATATTTCTTTTACAAGAACTTCACCTTCACCTTTGTGCACTTCTGGTATGCGTTCTTTTGCGGTTTCTCTGCACAGGTACGTGCCATGAACCAAAAGTAGAATTGTGTTATGTATAAAAAATAAGGTTATTATTTAGTTTAGTTAGAAAAAAAAAGCTTTTAATTTTAACTCTTTTTATTTTGACATTCTCCCTGACTAAGTGAAAATGAAGTTTGTTTGTCAGTCTTTTGTGTTCATACAAAACCATTCAATTCAATTCAATTTTATTTATATAGCCCAATATCACAGCCATAGCCATCTCATTGGACTGATTATCAATATTTTGCAAGAAGCAAAAAAAATAAATATATTAAACATGTAATAGTAAACAATAGCTGGTTGTAAAACAGACTAAGCTGAACAAACCATGATTATGATAGTTTCCTGAAAATATAAGTGCAGTTTTTAACAGATTACTTTTTATTTTATTATAATTTTTATTATTTTTCCCAAGATCTCTCGTGAAGGAAATATTACTTTCTGAATTGACAGATAATTGTTAATTTCTTCGTTAGATAAGTGTTCTTTTCTATTTTTAGGCTCCCTCTTTTTGCAGTGTACTGCCGTGTATAAAAACTTTAAATTACACTTTTGTGGATTTTTTTTTTATTTTAAAGTTCTGTACAATTTTGTTGTTCACAGACTGTTTATGATGAGTGGTTCATCACTTTGTACAACACTGTTTACACGTCTCTTCCCGTCCTCGCTCTCAGCATCTTTGACCAGGTAACAGAAAAAAATATTCAAAAAGTACTTTTTTTTTCACTTGTAAATTATAATTTTTTTTCTTTTTAGAATAGCTGTTATTGCCTACTTTCCTTGTTCTTTGCTTGTTCAGGATGTAAATGACCGCTGGAGCTTCCAGTATCCTCAGCTCTACGCTCCAGGCCAACAGAACAAGTACTTTAGTAAAAAGGCTTTCATGAACCTCACGATGTTAAGCTGCTACAGCTCTTTAGTGCTCTATTTTGTCCCCTGGGCGGCCATACACGACACAGTCAGAGACGATGGCAAAGACATCGCGGATTATCAATCGTTTGCTCTGTTTGCACAGACATGTCTGCTAATAGTTGTCAGCATACAGGTGAGGATTACATGGCCTGGAATTTGAGATGTTACAACTTTGATTTTCAGTTTGTCCTTCTAAAATAAAGTCATAGAATAAACCATTGACTGGAAGTGCTCTATTTTCCATTGTTCTCCGCCTGTTCAGTTCCTTTGTGTTTACAAATGATACAAATTCCAAGTTTTTTTTTTTTTTTCCATTCTATTCTATTGCATTTGTTTGTTGTTTTTTTTTTTTGCAGATGTGTCTGGACACATATCACTGGACAGCAGTGAACAACGTATTTATATGGGGCAGCCTGGCAGCCTACTTTGCTGTGACGTTCACCATGTACAGCAATGGCATTTTTGTCATCTTACCCTCTGCTTTTCCCTTCGTAGGTCAGTGTTTCCATTTTATTTGTTGCAATCTATTAATTTTGTTTTCTAGGGGTGTAACAATTCATTTTTAACAATTCGAATTTGTATCATAATTTGTGGTTGACGATATGATTTATAGTCTATGTTGGTTCATTTTGAACGTTCGAATTCCATCCAATTCGCTGACCTAAAACTGATCCAGGACATCTTTAGCCAAAACTTCAACCAGTGTGACTCAGAGATAAATACCTGCTACTGAACAGTTTCAGATTCCAGATTCAGATTCAGATCCAGATAATCAAATGTAAATGAAATATGTGTACAAGCAAACTACTTAACAAGAATTAATGACAAATCCATTCACATTTTTGTTTGATAAAGTTCAGTCCATTGTTGTTTTTCTATATCAAAATAATACAAGCAGATCATTATTAGAACATTCTAATACACTGTATGGTGACACATTTTTGTAAAATTCAAAGTGTATCCACACATTGGACTGTTATGATGGCATGATCATTTTTAGCTGCGATCACATGTGTTTTGTTGTCTATGATGGTCATTTTTATGTTACAGTAATATAAACCTATCATGTCTCAATTCAAATGGTATTTTCTATTATGGATACAATCGATGTATTACATTTTATAATGGTACAGGTCAATTCGATTAACACCTTGCCTGAGGCAGATCAATCTGGTTGGATAGAAGCATTAATAAAAAAATAAAATTAATAATAATAATAATAATAATAATAATTTTAAAAAGTAAATCAATTGTTAAATCCCTAATTAGATGCAAAAATACAATAACAATCCACACGTCATTGAATAACTGCATCAAGGCCTCACATAATGATCAAAATGATCCCATCTCAAACCCTGTATTGTGTTGTGAATCTAGTTGTGAAGCATTCTGCCAGTCAAATCCCTGAAATGACACATTGTGCATTTGAATAAATAGGATTCATACATTTTGCCACCTTAACATGTTAGTGTATAAAGTAAAATGGCACATATGTATGCGCTTGTGCAGTGTTGACTCTTTTCATTGTTGCAACCCTTCTTTGGTTTCAGGCACAGAAAGAAACACTCTGAACCTACCAAATGTTTGGCTGACCATCATCCTGACATCCCTCCTCTGCATCCTTCCTGTGGTGGCTTATCGCTTCATCGTCATGCAGATTCGACCAACCATTAATGACAAGGTAAGATAGGAAGCATTGTGGGAAAGGATTCCTTAATATCTTTGTGTAAAGCCTCCACAAGCATAAAATCCCAGATATAGCTATATGTGTGCATCAATGCAACCAAGTCTACAAATATTTTGTAAGAAAATTCCACCAATGGACCTAAAATCTACCATTCGTGTTTTTTTCCTCTCCAGGTAAGACACAGGGCACGAAAGGAGCCGCTTCCAGCACCCGCTCCTCGTCGACCAGTCCGTCGCATCAGCACCCGTCGGTCAGGCTACGCTTTTGCCCACTCGAAGGGTTATGGTGATCTGGTGACCTCTCAGAGGTTCCTGATGAAGCAACCCATGAAGAGTCGAGTAATGCTGCTCTCTCATATAACCCCGGCTGAAAGTTAACCGGAGCAACACCGAACCATGACCCAATAGCCTTGCAGATATTTATTCTGTTGAGGTTTTATTGCTGAGAATTGATGAGGTTTCCCTCTGAATGGATTCATTGACATCTTCTAGCTTTCAAAAGTCAGACAAAATTGCTTTTTTTTATGTAATTGTTCTATCCATGCCTATAAATGTTTTAGTATCCCAGAGTTGTGGACAATGCCATTTGATTTTAATGGGAGGGCTAAAAATAATAATTGATTATTCCTGTTAAAATCCCACCTCGATTATCTTTTAATGTATTTTAAAAGCATTCCCAGTGGTCTTTTAATTATGATTATGCCATTTTTAGCCAAAAAAAAAAAACCTGTGTTGTTTTCTAGGACAGAGTTTCTGCAGAGTTTCTGCAGTAGTTCATTAGAAATTCACTTCTGGGTTGAGGTTGGGACTGTTAGCAAAGGAGTAAACTTGCCCCCACATGGATCCATTCATCCATCTGTTTACACACTCTCCTGCTAGCTTACAGCTCCTCACAATCCAAATCTAGCATCACAGTTGCAACAAAAATGTTGAGAAATGTTGGAACTATCCAGTTATATAGTTTATAGCGACAGTTCTAATGAGGAAAACAAAGACAGACATGCATCTAGTGGTCTACAAGTGGATGTATCAGAATGGAGAGGAGTAGGGAGCTTGTGATCTGCCGATTGTAGCTTCTACATTACAAATAAGCTCTTTTTCAAACATAATTTTTTTTGTCTGCTCCTGATTCACATCAATTTAATTAAAGAAATATTACAAAAGGCAGTTATAGGCTTATTTTTTCACATATTTCATTGGAGTGCAACTGTAATCTTGAATTTTTAGGACCGATTGCTTTTAGAAGGTAACTTGCAGTGCTGGAACTGCGGACATGAGATTTTTTTTCTGATTGTTTTGCTTGCTGTATAGGCTAAAGAAGTCTACTGTCAACGTTGTTCTCTCAAGTATGACAGAAAACTACCTACAAACTTGTTTAAGTGCTTCATTCACTTTTGCTGTTTTTGTTTTTCAAGAAATTTTTTAGGACTTACATTTTTTTTTCTTTCTACAATTTTGATTTTTTTTTTAAATTGTGTGGGTTTTTTTTGCGTTTGAGTTAATTCTGCCTGTGAAACAAAGATGGCCTGCCAGTTCTTTAGAAGGGTTAAATAATAATAATAATGATCTATGTTTTGTATGTGCAGCTGAGGCTCACTTTTTCATCCTACTATCATATGATTTACAGTCCTGTCTGGATTTCTATTTTACGTTGATTACTTCATCTACAAATTCCCTTAGTGGAAAATCGTGAAGATCCAGAGCTAAAATACTGGTAAAGTTCTTAAAAAATGTTTGATAAATTGCAGCCGAATGTTCTAGATGCTTTTAAAGATATATTTGCTTATCTTTTAATTTGGATAAAGCCTGATGATCTCTGACTTTTTTTTTAACTCATCATTAACTTTAATGCCAGCTTTTTTTTCTGACTTTCTTTTTTTTTGAGGTTCCTGTTAGCTTATAGTAACATGTATGTGATTTAAAAAAAAAAATTATTTCTACTTTGTTTTTTCATTAAAAATATAAAAATGTGTCATATTTATTCATTTGTTTCTCTGCAGCGAATCATTCTGTTGGAGTACTATGTAGCTGATTGAAATGGACCTATAATTATAAAAACTGCTTCAAAAATGAAAAACAAAACTACTTTTTGAGTTTTTTATTGCTACTGGTAAACATTTTTGAGCCAGGAAAATACTGAGAATAGACTGGTTTATCTAAGGTTGTAATTTCTTTTAAACTTCTAAATGAAAACTAAAAACAAGAAATAAATGTATAGCAAAAGTTAGTGATTAGTGAATGGGACATAAATATCACCTTTTTTGCCACTGTATAGAAATTCAAAGTAGTTTAGTTTTATTTAGGTTTGATTTTATAATGAACTTATAGTCACCCAAGGCCAAAAAGCATTAAGATGAAGTATTTTTCCCTTTTTGTTTTCCAGTCGGAAAGGTAAATTTTTATACAAGCATTGCATACATTTTCTTTTGTGTTTTTAGACAGAGCATGTGTGGGTTGCTGATACAGTAGATATTTTCTGTTTCTACAATACATTTGAAAACCAGGAACACCACAAAAAAGGCATTTCATTTAAAAATCAATCATGACATCTCGATGGTAAAGTCTCACTGGTACATTTTCAATTGTAAATACATTATAACATAATGTAAAGTCTACTTTCATATGAGTAAAGTTACTACCTAATACTTGGAATGAATAAAATTGCAATGTAGGCATACATCTTTGTTTAGCATCTTTTGAAAAACATTTTTTATCAATCACATGTTTTAATTTCTCTATTCTTTTATGGAACATCCAAAAAATTAATGTCTGAAGCTTGTCAATGAAAGGTCAACAACCTGCAAGGCCAACAGAGAATTGTTTCATTCAAATTTTGCAATGGAGTGTATAGTGTAATCAGCATGCTTATATGCTGCTTTTGAACACACACAGAGGGGGATGCAGACAGCTGATATAACGGCTTTGGTTTTCTTCCACTGGGTCAGTTCAGACATGTCCTACAGTGTAACTGACCCAGTTCTGTGGTCTTCTTGTGGACCTAGTGCTGGACGTGACTGGAGATTTGTGCATAATGTCTTTGCATCACAAGAAGGAAATTAACTATTCTGATCCAGTACAAAGGAGAGCCTGATGTTAGTGATTATCA
>BSAI01000108.1:18943382-18974306 GCA_036245035.1 Adrianichthys oophorus | reverse complement strand
TAGTATTTGACAAAATTCATTAGCAACCCTTCCTGTTTACTTGATAAGAAAAACTTCAAATTACCATCACTATCATCAAGGACGGAAGAACAAATAAACATTTGAGGAAAATATCTTTAGAAATTCATCATTTTTTAGAGATCGGAGAATTCACATTTAACAATGTTTTATTTATATTATAAGACTTACTGGTGAGCCCGGAGAATGTGACACAGTGGCTAAAGAATGATAGTATGTGCAGTAAAAAGTCAAGTTCAGCTGTCCAGTAATTCTGTCATATTGTTTAGCATCATTAAAATTCGGATCACATTTTTAAACCTCTGAACTCAAGATTTTTATTTGACACATGTTGGTTGACACATGTTGATCACTGGTAGTGATCTCCACAAAGACAGAAAGACAAAACTGGAGAAAGAAAATAAAGATTTCTACAAACATGTTAAATAATGCGTTTCTTTAGAAAGAGCCGATCATAGACATAAAACAAGGGTGCGACGCACAGACCTAATTTATAAGTAAAAGTAAGTCAATAATAAGATTTTTTTTGATTTTCTTTTATCTATTACAGCTTGAAAAAGGAAGAAAAGTGTTTAAATGAAATTTAAATGACACACTTTGACTGCTGCCAATCAAATGGCGAAAAAGCTACTTTGTAGGGTTCATGTGTTTGTAAATCTGACTGATGATGTCAGTGCCTCACACGCCGTGAACCTTACCACATGTCACTGGTCTGGAGAAAGGCAGCAGGTGATATATGTGCTTACCATCAGTATAGGTTCAATAAAGCATCAGTCCACGTTCAGAGAAAGTTCACTTCTTACAGCTTGTTTTTGTCCAGAAGATGGCTGTCGATCAACGTCTTTGTTTTCTTTTTGTAAAACTGCAGACATTAAAGTATTTACAGCTCTTTAGAGTTCTGCTTATCTTACTGTTGATGCGTTTTGTGCACACAAATTACATTTCTGGAACATCTGAGTGTGTTTAATCTGATTAATGTTTTTAATCGAGTGACAGCGCTTATTATAATACACTTGAAACCTCAAAAAGTTGTTTTTGCATGATACTGTATAGGCCCTTTAAGACTTACTTGCTTATGCTTTGGATGCATCTTTATGTTTTCTACAGCATTCTCTTGCTTTTCTTTTTTTTTTTATAAAGGTACAAATGAAAAATAAAAATGGCATCACTCTGCAATGCAAAATTTGACAGTAATTTGATTTGATTAATGTAATTTATCCCAAGCTTGAGTTCAATTACTCAACAGATATCATCCATGAACAATAGATATAATTTAAATAGCTTGAAAGGTAGCGGAAGGAAGCAAGATTTATTCCCACCCCTATAGTACCTTTCTTTAATTGTGACTAGAAATAAAGATGGATGAGTTGTGTCTTCACAACAAATTAAACCTCTCTGTGAATGAAATGTTTGTGTTTTTTTCAGTTTTTTGAAAACAAAATGAAATTAATAAAAGTCAAGATGATATTAGAAAAGCTTTTTGCAGCAAACAAAAATATTTTTTCTTTCATTAAATTGAGTCTTTACACTGTAACATTAAGGCTGTTTTAAAATCAGTTAAATCTGTAAACATTCTTATAAACTGTTTGTGTGTTTTCAAAGCCTTGTGTTACTTAATGTTTACATAATGATTAGATATTAGAACTTAAAAATCTAGGAGAAACAAAAAAAAATGTTCTGTATATCACTTTTTTTTATTATAGAGTTTTATTGTTCCAAAAGTGACAGACAACGATGATGCGTCTTAATGAAATGAAACACTTAAATAACCAGATGATATGGTTTTAGGTTTATTCATGTTTGTCAGGAGTTTTAGTATTTTCGGCTGCAGGTTTGCATCATTGTAGCAATTTTTTTGTTTTTACTATAATTCTCTTGATGAACCGATGTCTTTTTCTTTTAGTGAATGAAATCAGCGTCCCCGTGATCCCGTCAGCCAATCAGCAGGTCGCACCTGCAGCCAGTCACAGCTCTTTAGCAGCAATCAAGAGTCCGCCGTTCCACAGTCCTTCAGCGCCGCTTCCTGCGTCACGCGCGTTTTCCCCAAGTCCAGGACGCACGCGGAGCGTCCCGGATCTGCACTCGTTTGCGCGCAAATGCAACTGAAGAACGGTCACGCGGCCGCCATGGACAAGCGCGTGGACCTGGGCTCGCTCTTCTGCATGATCGGACGGCACGGCCCCGCCGTGGCTGTGGCCGTGATCGCCGTGGTGTCGGTGCTGGCGGGGTTCATCATCTACAGGAACGTGAAGGGGAAGCGGAGGAAGGCCGCTGACGGGGACGCTCCGGAGCGACCCGAGCAGGAATCGAACCGCATCCGGTCAACAGGTAAAACCAAGTTCTATTTGGCCCAAAAATATATAGGATTAGGGGTCAAAGATGGGGTCATATACATTTATATTTAAAAATGTAGGTCCAAAGCCTTGATCATGACACATTAAAATTATTTCCTTTTTAAAATAAGAATATTTAGAAATAAAACTTTAAAATAATTATAATCCCACTCTTACTGTAACTGTGTCCCCTGTTGCAAATTACTCAACTATGCGTGTAAATTCAATGAAGTGAGTTTAATCTGATAAATGTTGACACAATGGGACAATCATGACTTCATTTCAGTGCTTGGGTGACAAAGGTTACCTTAATCTTGTGTAGAAATGTTTTAAAAAATAATTAGATATATATTCAAATGGAACTTCATCTATAACTAAATAAATTGTTAGGTGTCCTTCCAGACCCCAAACATATTTCTGGCTGTTGCTTTTACCCTAATTCTTGGTGGCCATCTTGAAGTTTTTTTTTTTTTTTTTTTTTTTCCTTCTTTCTTCAAATGAAATCTAATTCCAATCAAAAGTGTTTTATACTATGTGGCACTAATATAACTGCTCTGAAAGCAAATGGTCTCTTTAGTTGCAGGATTTCCTTATTTTAGTAGTTTACGTGGACATCTCTAGAATTGATCACAGCTGTCTACCATTGACGGATCCGTTTAGCACTGTAATCCAGTTTTGTTAAACTTTTTTTTTTTTTTTTTTTTTCTATTCCCATGTTGATGATTTGGTCAGTATGGAGGTCACATTTTGTTCATGATGGCAGTATTCTTCAATCCTTGTACTCTGCTCTTTTGCATGGGGATTTGTACAGGAAACCTTCTTTTGCTTTATCACTTAAAATGTATTATTATAAGAGTTAATCACTTGAAATTAAATCAGCATTTCAACGTAATCATCCATTGGTTACATTTTTTAAATGGGAGTAGAGGATGTGGATTTATGCTTTTGTAATGGAAATTTAAATTTAGCTGATTAAACTGTTTGCACAAAAATAATTAAACCCCACTCTAAGTCTTGATATGTATCAGCCTATTTTTTTCCCTGAGTTACCCTTGCTTTACTTGCTGCTAATGGATTAAAATTGTTCAATCAAAAATAGGAATCACCCGATCCATGTGAGCAGTGAGTACAGCTGCAAAACCTTGATCAATGAACTGAATTTCTTTAACGTACAACTGATTATATGTATTAATGTAGTTTTGAAAAGTTTAATGGAAATGACATTTTAGCTTAAATACTTTTGACATTTGCATGCTTTTACATTACAAAAATGTATTTTTCTTTTAATTGTTGTTATCCTACAGATGACAATTTTTGAAAGATTAGTTTTTGTAGTGTGTCAAAAGTCGTACGTTTTTCAACTTGGTGGCTGTAAGGTTGTGGATTTAAATCTACGGTTGAGTCATAACAAAGACTCTACAAATGGAGCCCGATGCCTCCCTGCTTGACACTCACCATGAAGGGGTTGGATCAAGGGATTAAACCACTCACTGGTTCCTGAGCGTGACTGTGTCTGCAGCTCACCACTCCTCCAGAGGATGGGTCAAATGCAGAGAAAACATTTCATAAGTTTCTTAAGTTCATCAAAAATCAGTGTCCAAGACTAATGAAGTGGGATCAAAACTGGAAAAAAAAATTCTTGTGTAAAACAATTAAACGACTGAACACAATTTAAAAAATTACTTGATTTAAATGTCATGCTAAACTTGTGCCCCACTTTTTTTTTTTAATTCTATTCTTGCTGCAGATGTAAGCACAGAGGACCTGTCAATCTTTAAGGAGGCCAATCCACTTCAACGCAGCATCAGGAATCGCCATGCGGTTATTGACAAGCGAGCCTCGCCTTACCGCCCTACTGAGAAGATCTCTGATCATGAGATGGCCACCACTTCATTTGCACAGGACTCTGGCAGCATGATGGAGCCATGCTCACAAGATTCTGACAACACTTTAAAAGATGATGGTATGATGGCAGAAATGGAAGCGGCAAGTTGTGACAATGGTTCTAAAAACCATCACAGCCAATCAGAACCTGTGATTGGTGGGCACCACCAGGATCGAAATGAGGTGAGCTAAATCTAAATAAATTGAACTTATTGATTATTAAATGTTGCCTTTGAAAAAAAATCAATCAAATCGCAGGGTCTTAATTTAAAAAATTTTATACTGTTAAAATCACTCCTTTTTTTCTAGATGTGTAAATGGTAGATGACCTGTTAAAATTTCATACACTAAAAGTTAAATATCCAAAATGCTCTTGCTCAGTTCAACCCCTTGATGCCTGAACTTGTTTTTTCCAGTGAGAAGCAAAAGTCTTCTGTTTTTGCTTTCATGTAGATGCTAGATTAAGGGAAATTTGGAGTAGGGGTTAATATAAATATTAATATATTTTTCTTCAACTGCTTTTACAATTCTTAGTTGGTCCTCCTCTACTGACACACTTTTTACAAATGTGGTTTCCAGTGGATAAGAAATGGATTCTGGTGCAACAAATTGGCTACATTTGTGTTACTATTACATTTTTCTCTATTTTTACACAAGATTTTGTTGAACAAATATTTCTCTTGTCTCGTCTAAGGGGCCCAAATCACAGGAAGATGAGATTCTTGAGAATGTCTCAGATGTGAAAACCACTAAGGAAAAAGTTCAGCGGCTGACGACCAGTTCAGGTTTCTCTGACGACATTAAAATAAGTCAAGAAATTGATGAAAAGCGACGTAAAACCAAAGCAAGCAGAGGGAGTGACTTGGAAGAGCCAGCCATTGACGCTGATCAAATCAACTCTTGCAAAGGTGCAGAGGTCAAACATGATACTCACCATCTTGAGTGTAAAGCAGATGAGCAAAAAAACGAGTCCCTGGGAAAGTTTGATGACCAGCTGACAGCCTCAGAATTTGAAATTCGAAAAGTAATTGAAGAGGATCAGGCTCAAGATCGTCTGAATGACGATGCTGCAAAACCGCTTAATGTCATCCCCCAGCAAACACAAACTGGCCTTGAGTGTGTTCAAGAGGAGGGCATTAAGGAGATGCTGACTCCTTCTGACAAACAAAACCACCCAAGCATGGCTCCAAGGCTTCTGCTCCAATCCACTGATCTACAATCTAACACATGTGCTGTGGACCCCATAAACAGTGTGAGCAAACTGGAAAAAGAAGTTGGAGACGAAAGTTCTTTAGATTGGTGTAAAGACACAGAATTGGTTTCTTTGTGCGCTAAAGAAACTCCAGAAGAAAAGATTGAGGGCAACACTGATGCGAGTGTGGACCAGAAGAAAGTCCCAGAAGAAACTTTTTGTGAGGAATCTGAGCCTGTGACATCTTTAGAAATGGGTTGCACTGTGGGTTCCTTTGAGGAGCAAAAAAGCAACGGAATGACAAATGCAGATCTCCCTGAGGTTGGGACCGTTTCATCCCCCATGATTGATGCTGATGAAGCCTGTCAAATTGGGTTTGAAAAGAGTGAGCTGACGTGGTCACCTGGTGCGGGAGAGGAGAGCGGCATTTCAAGCATGACCGTCAGCCCGGATTTACAAGAGGCCGACTACGACCCACCAACGGAAAATGTGGCGCTCTCGAGAGAGCAGACCAACACTCAAAACAAATTCTTTGATAATGGAAATGTTGCAGGAGAAATCAGGAAAGATGCTAGTATTTCTCCTGAGGTTTCTTTGTCGCTGCAGCACATTAAGGACCAGACCAAGCTTTCTACAAATTGCGGGGAGCAAAATGTGACAGATCAGTTTGGAGAGGATGAAATGCTCACAACTGAGTTGAAACAAGATTCCAGTGTGCCAGCTGAAGGTGAAAATGGAGAGAAAACTGGAGCAGCAAAAGCAGACAATGGAAAGACTGATATTAGCATCATGGAGGCAACTATGGACACTAATGAGTGGATGGTGGATGGTAATGAAGCACATCCCTGGGTAAACACTTCACTTCTTACTGTAGTCCAACGTGACCTCAGGTGTTCTTCTCCACCTGAAGTTGAAACATCACCTGACAAAGTGAAACAAACCAACATGCTCTACATTGATAGAAACATGGAAAAGGGCAAAAAAGTTGTTGCAGTCCAGCCAATGTCCCAATTTGTCCATGTGACCTTCCACATCCATTATGTTACCCAGTCGCCGTACCAGAAAGTGGCCATCACCGGAAACCAGCAGGAGCTGGGGAACTGGAAAGGATTCATTCCGCTAGAAAAAACCAAGAATGGGCACTGGGCCACAGTGGTCAGCCTGCCTGCAGAGAGCCATGTGGAGTGGAAGTTTGTAGTGGTGGATAAAGGAGAGGTGTGCCGTTGGGAGGAGTGCGGCAACCGCCTGTTGGAAACGGGCTCTGGAGATGACCTGCTTGTGCATAAATGGTGGGGTTTCTTGTAAAAGCCGCTTCCAAGGAAAATGCTAAAAAATCAGGCAGAGTGTGAGTGTGAGTGTGAGGCAATGCATACTGGACCTGCTACTAATGCATATGGATGTTTGTATGAAAAATCATTGCTGCTTCATTTAGGCTCAAATAGGCAAATATGGATTACATTTATTTCTCAACTTCAGCAACATTTTTGATTCAGTGTCTTAAATTCTGATAGTTTCCATGCAAAAATATAAGACTAAACTCTAGTATGTAAATGTAGACTTAAACTAATTTAAGTTTTTTTTTTTTTTTTTTCTCCCCCCTTCCCTTGTTCTAACATTGTCACATTTCAAGATTTGACATTAAATCTAATAACTCTAATTCCAAAACCTTGATGCTAATCTTATTTGGCCATGCTAGTAAATATGTGAAATTTCTATAGTATAATGATCAAATATATCATGTATTTTCAAACATATTGATTATATTCTACGAGAAATGGAGACATGTTACAAACGGGTCTACTTTTTGTTGGTTTGCATCAAAATTTTGCAAAACATTTTTTATATTTGCAATAATTTCTTTGTGCAATGTTAATGTGCTGCTAGATGGTCAGTATGAGGATAAGTGCACATACTTAACTTTTAAAGCAATAATTCTGTAAACAGTTTTTACTTCAGGTACTTTTGTTTACAACTAATACTGTGAGAGCTGGAAGTGCTGCTTTCTTTGTGCAAATGGCCTACACGCTGGACTGTCTTGTCATTCTACAATTGTGCCTTTTAAACATAATTCTGTGTCCAATTCAAGTGTTTAACTTTTGTCTTTACTACCATAGCAAGTTGTGTTTTGTGTCTGTAGAACTAATTGTGATTTAATGCTCAAAAAATTTCAAATAAAGTAATGTTTCAAGAATTGCAAAAATGTATTTATTTATTTTTTTTTATGGACTTTGCAGTCTATATTTAGGTAAATTGTTGTAGGACTCAAACCAAATCTTTTTGAGGTGCTAAACTTAAGGTTTTTAAGCTTTTAAATTTGAATCCATACCCAGATGCATATCTGTCTGAGCAAAGGACAAAGCTGTGACCTTGTTCTGATTCCAGCTGGCTCAGAACCTACTCATACCAGGAGAGCCTCATTAGCAGACACATTTGTGCTAGCCTCTCACTGGAGGTCAGTTTTTTTTTTTTTTTTTTTCTTCATGTCATAAAGTTGACAATTGCACTTGACAGGGGATTAAACAAAGTCACATTTGGTGATAAACCTTCAAAAGTGAGTGCTAATATTGAATTCCTAAGCTGTCCTAATTGTTGATGGCTCTTTCAGGAACCCACTCCAATGAAAACGGTAACAGGCTTTTGTGGCATTTCTCTTATGATGGAGGACATGTCTAAAGAAAACTCAGTTAAAAATTGCATTTTTGCAAATTTAAGTTGTGAATGAGGAGCAGACAAGTTTTTGGAAAAAGCTTGTACCTGATTTAGAAGCAACAACGGCAGGCCACAAGCTCCCTGCTCCACTCCATTCTGATGCATCCACTTGCAGACAAATTGATTCATGTACGTCTTTGTTTTCCTCATCTGAGCTGGTATCTGGCTCAAAACTATAACGGGGTTAGCCCGGGTATTGCTCACCATTTTTGTTATACCAGTTTAGTTTATTTCAAACAAAAAAACATTTTATTCACAGTAATTCAAAAGAGTCTTTAACAGAGCGATAACATATTTGAAATGGAGATGGGGCTGAATGGGGAATAAGCTGAAGCTTATTGAAGCCTACTCGTTTGTCAATTCAAAAATACAAACCAAAAGCCCACACAATACAATGTAATTTTAGGTTGAGTTTGTGAAAAGTTATGGGCTACTGGGAGAGTGAGTTTACAGATGGATGATGGGTAGTAGTGGTCGGCTTACTCTGGGTCACTGGCACAACAGAGGAAAAATTCTAATGAACTACTGCCACCCTGCAAAAACTATGTCCTAGAAAACAACACAGGTTCTGCTACAAAGGGTTAAAATGGCATAATCATTAAAAGACCTCTGCGAACCATTTTAAAATAGATGAAAAGATGATCAGAGTGGATTCAGTGGTGTAAATAAGTAAAACGAGTTTTGCACAAAAGATGTATTTGCAAAAGCAGAGTAGAATTGGTAAATCAAGATGCTTTAAAACAAATGTAAATCTTTCTACATTGTGGCATTTGCAATGTGATCCTTTTCTGTCAGTCCTTCAAAACAAACTTGTTACCCTAGTTCTAGATATTGAGCCTAACATGAGTCAATCAAACATGTCCTCAGTCATTTGACCCATTTCAGACTGGGTCAATAGAGCAGTGTCCATGTAGGAGTCATGTGATTTTTCTGTCCCCTCTTTCAAAACATCAAGGTTCAAAGAACCTTTCTAAATATGACAAGCTAAAAAATATACCGTCTGCGAACATTTTATTTATTTTTATAGGAGCAGACACAAGAGGAAATCACAATATCTATTTTTTTTCAAATGTTGGGTCTTTTTGTGGTAAGTTTGAAGTTATAAAGTATCAACTGTTATCTTTTTGCAATACTTTATGTTGCAATCTTCTGCAGTGTACACTGCTACCACTGAGAACCCTTCTGTGAAAATGAAGAGTATCCCTTTGTTTAGACTCAATTCTAACCTTTTCTTCTTCCACAATGCTTCACTCATGATTGTTTCATCTGTCGCTCTGCACAAACACTGGGGTCTTTCAGAATTTGGATTTCTTATACTAGCTTTTCCATGCTTGCTTTTCTGGATTCGGAGGCAAATATAGCCTCAAAAAATACAGATGTTGCTGATGCTCAAAATCTATCTGATAGTGTTGTTTACACAAGAGCGTCAGGGTCCTTTTTGAGAGTATTTGTTGAGCAAATGGATTTTATGGTGGCCCTGAAGTACCAGTCGCACCAATAAACCACTCAAACAAAATTTCACACACCAAAAAATGAAACAAAATAAAAATCCACTTCATGCCAAATAACTTTCAGTTGAAATGATGGACAAAAGTCATGAATCAACTAGTACCTACATTTTTCAGTTTTTTCTGGTTTCAAGTGATTTGTTGGTGTTATTTGGACTTCAGGGCTGCCATGGGATTTGGCCACAATAATAAACTTTTAGAATCTGGAATTAACAAAAAAAAAAAAGTTCTTAACCTCTAACCCAGGGGTAAAAAAACGTGTTGACTTGTGGGTAAAAAGGGGTTCTAAAATTTGACAGAAGGGCCAGGCCAGGAGCGGAAGTGTGGCGTGTTTTGGTTATCCGTCTCATAAGACAAAGAAACAACATATGTGTGTATATATATTTAAACAGGACATTTTGGAGTTGGAATGATGAGAAAAATGACACGCATGAATTTCAGAAACACAACAAATCTTCCAAAATCCCATGAATGCAGAATAACTTTCTGAACCTAGACAAAGGTCAATGTTTCTATATTGCACCATGTATAGGGAGACAACTAAAATACAGGGAAAATAAAACATTTAGGATTATCAATATAACTTAATCTAGTTTGGCGGGCCAGATTCTCTGCTCTCACCAATTTGCTAATCTTGTCTGCAGACCTGCAGGCAACACTGGAGCTGCATGTTTCAACCCCCACTTACATCTTTAGAGACTGCTCCCCCACAACAGAACTCTGTTGCTTGGTAAAGGCAATAACACGTTCTCTGTCCAAGTTGGAGTGTCTTGTATGAAGTTCTCCTCTTGAAGTTCAGCTGGTCATCTCCTCTTACATAGGTCAGTCAGTGAAACCAGGCTATTCCTTTTCACCTGCACTCTGGCCTTGTGGGATTGTGTAATCCTATCAGGGGCTCCCAGTTCCTGCTGCCACGTGTGTCACTCAGTATTTAGGATTTCCTTTCCATTCATTTCTGACTTTTTTTTTTAAATAATTCTATTTATTTTATAATTTTTTGTTCCTTCCTGTCACATTAAGCAAACATCTTCATTAATTTAAAGATCGTAACATCTTCTAGATCTCTTAAATTTAGAAAAAGTGCACGTGTGACATTTTCTTGTTTGTATTTAAGATAGCTTAGGAGAAAAAAAAAAATTGTGAAACAGCTACAAATACATGATCATTAGCGTGTGTTACTCATGGAGGCTATTTATACGACCCGACAGTCCCCATTCCTATCCCATACTGTGGGATCATGGTTGACCTTCACAGAAGACTCAAGAGTGCTGACACTGCTGTCGTGTGAAAAGGCAGTGAGTGAAGTGGGAGTCAGAGTGGGGTCGGGGCTGAGTTTGACTTCTAAGATCAGCTCAGTAAAATCCCAAAGATATTATGGTGTTATAATGCAAATCAGTATTTTTTAATTTGATGCTGTGTAACATTTTTTAATGTCTTTTTAATTTCTGTGTCCTTTACAAAGAATGTTCCAGAGATAGAATGCTCTTTTTTTTTCATAAGATTGAGTATCAGTTTTTTGTGCTTTGCATAAATAAATGACAGAATTCCTTCCTGAGGAGCAGAAAGCTGGATGAAAGCTCTTCTGGACCTCTGCCATGCTGGAGTAGCCTGCATCAGTGAGATCTGCTCTAGCAGAGGACACTGCAGAGGCAGAAATAAACCTGCCTGGAAATGCCCTCAGTCAGTGTTCATGCACGAGGCTGAGAGTATGCATGAGCAGGGGTGCTGCTACATTTCCTGGGGGCCCTTAGCAAACATTTACAGGGATCCCAATATACAGAATTCTAAACCCCTTAATGCCAGAATTTATTTCAAGCTATATATATATAAAAAAAAGAACCGTGTATTCACTTTTAAATTAAATGCTAAATTAAGGTAATTTTGGAGCCAAAGAGGTTTGATGCATATTTGCATCAATATACATAAAAAATGTTTAAGATTTCTAGCTCTGAAAAACATAAAATGTGAACACAATTCTAATCTTCATCTTGGTGTATGTGAGAAGAAAAAAATTTTTTTTTTCTTCAAAATTGATTGCTGCACTGAGAAGCAATCGTTAGTTCCCTCACCTCACAGTGAGATTTAAATACTGTTTAAATAAATAGGTTTAAATACTGGCTGGGTCCTTATCTGTGTGGATTTTGCATATTCTCCCTACGCATCCATGGGTTTTTCCCAGGAAGTCCAGTCCCACAGTCAAAAAACACATTTTAGGTGTGCGACCTGTTCTGGGGTGTACCCTGCCTTCATCCTACAGGAGCTGAGTTGGCTTCAGCGACCCTGTGACCCTGAAGGGGATACAGCCGATTCTGATGATGGATGGATGCAAATCTGCACAACTAAAATGATAAATAACTTTTGGATAACAAAGTAAACTCAAGTACCAAGGTACAACAAAACACTTAAAAAACATGATCTTAAAGTGAAATTATTTACCTCTTTTAGGTAAGGGGGCCTTATGCTTTTGCCAGCTTAACACATTGGCCTCCAGCCCTACAGAGGTTGACATGAGGACAATTGAGGTTACGTAATAATGGGTTTCCTCACAGTTTCTGCAAAGTTTGGCCTTAAAAACATTCATTCTTTTTAAATATATTTTGATTCTACAGGTTCTAAATTAAGCCCTGTGGTACTCAGCAAAATATACAATTTTTCTTTCACGTTTTTTAGTCAGAAATAAAATGTAATTTTTTTAAACATTTATTTTATTATCATTTAACTTGACAATACTCCTTTCAGTTAGAAAATAGTTTGAAACAATTTATAGTCAAACTCAAAACTTGACAGTGCACTTTTTTTGCTCTGATCTAAGAATGTCATAAGAAACTTTGATATTATGTATTTCACAGAAGACATCATTAAAAATACATAACAGACTTTTTTTTTGTAATTAAAAATCATTGTGACTGTTGTAGCAGCAGATTGGTTTGGATCGCCAGGAACATCTGCACATCAAATGAACAAAGATAACTTAAACATACAGAAACTAGCAATAAAACATTAAAAACATTTGTAAATACTGTAAATGTTAACAGAAAACGCAAAAAAAAGAGAAATTACAACTTTGTTTACTCCATCTTTCAAACCTGTAGAAGGTTCCAATGAGAAGAAAATCAGACTGCAAAATTTACTGTTTTTAAAATTAGGTTACATTTTTACTCAAAACATTTCTCAACATCATTTTGTATATTATCCAAATTATTTAAAATAAACTGTTAACTTCTGAGAGGTTTAAGGATGCTAGATTGTTGTGTTCTTCTTTGTGTACAGATTAATCCACCGACAACAGTTTGCTAGACTATAATCCATGCCAGGGATGGGCAACTCGAGGGCCGCATTCCTGCATGTTTTCCAACATACCATGATCTGGCATGTTCTAATTGGCTGGACACACCTGAAGCAGGTAATCAGTCATGAGTAGAGCTTGGATATCTGGAAATCCTGCACACACTGCGGCCCTCGAGGCCTGGAGTTGCCCATCCCTGATCTATGCTCTTTTATTAAGTGTAATGGCATCTACTTCCGGCACTCCACTCCACTCCGCGTAGATGTGTCACATGACCAACATACAGTGTGTACTTCAGGGTTCAGTGGCAATTAACAGCATCGCCTCAACCAAAAGCTGACAGTTAAACAAAACATCATATTCTGTCTGGATATTGCGTAGATCAATTAAAGATTTTTCTGACTTTTTGCAGTTTTTGAGATTTAGCAGTCAAAAGTTCAGCTGTTTGAACTTCCAGTGTACGATCAATGAATGCCCGACTTGTATGTAGAGCTTGAGAATGGACTTAAAAACTTGCGTAGTGACGTGTGAACACGAGATGCTAAGTTCACACCCGCCACAAATGGCGCATTCAAGAATGCGGTGTACACGGTTTCGTGAACGCTCATCCAGCCTATAATGTTCCCACCAGACCAGTGCCAGGAAAGCAGGGAGGGGGATTCTCCTTTTTTTTTTTTTATTTTTTTTTTTTTACTGTTTACTAGCGCTCGTCCTCCACCTACGATAAGTAGAGTTCTGAGTGAGAAGTCAAAGCGGTGCAAATCCCACAAATCTTGCTCCAGACTTTTTCATCCACAGCTCTGTTACGACATATAAAAGACTTGGATTCGTACACTTCCATTCTAGCTGAGCAGATAAATGTCAATTATTAGATCATCCTCCGTGATCATGTTAACAACGGTTGTCATTTTTGTGTTATGAAAAGAACGCTACCCACACGTCGCTACCAAATCCCACTCCCTGATTGGTCACAAATCAGCGTTGTCGCGATTCAGCATCAAAATGTTTAACTGATTGAACATCCAGTAGGTGATCAATGAACGCTCGTTTCACACGTAGAGCCCACAACAGGACATAAAAAATTGCATAGTGACACGGAAGCCCGAAATTTGGGTTGACGTGCGTTTGCATAGGCTTTTCTTTGACAGTGCCCGCTTGAACGCGAGTCAATGCTGCGGGTGTGTAAGTATCTTAAGACTTTGCAGGTATGCTTCCCCTAACCATTCTTAATTTATGCTTCTTTGCTAAACATTGTAAACTTGCTATCTTGATTGCTATCTTTGAGGTTCATGTCTAAACTGTATGCAAGACAATTTTATTTAAAAACTGGAATGTAAAGAAAGCTTTCAGCGGTGATTCAAAAAGCATGATCTAAATATACACTTCTAATGCAAAAACTTCAAACACACTGTGTTATAGCTGAAATCTTTGATGACATTTTTGTCTTAACTAAGGACTTTGTGGCTCCTCTGGCTCCTCAGTTATGGTACGAAACAGCTGTGGCTGATTTTCACCAAGGGGGTGGTCTTTTTGGCTAAAAAGGAGAGGTCGCCTTGGGGTTTTCTTGCCCAGAAATTTTTGGGAAGTCACCAGATCACCGTAGCCTTGGGAATGGGAGAAGGCATAGCTTGAGCGGGTGCTGACACGTCTTGTAGCAGGATGACGTGGCGAAATTGCTGGCACTTCGTGCCTTCGCATCTTGTATCTCACCTTGAAGAAAGAAGAGGGACAGGAGTTAGGATTATGGACGAAAGGGAATCGTGGTTTGTGTCAGGGGCTTTCTTGCCTTGTCGTTTATTGTTGGGGAAGTTTGTATGAAAATAAAACGTAGAGCCACAACAGGTAGAATACACAGAAGACACGTCAGGAATATGATCAGCCATGTGTTTGGCTGGTTCAAAGAGTTTCTTCCTGTGCCTGAACAAAAATAAATAAACAAATTATTGACATTTGAAAAAAGAAAAAGAACTTTTGAACTCATTACTGAAAATACTTCAAAAAATATATTTTTTTATTTTATTCTTGCATTCTAAAATACATTGAAAAGATCCATAAGAATGTCAACTTTATAGAAAACACTGAAAGAGGGTTGATGAGAGCAAAAGCAGAGGAACATCTGTGTATAAAGATGTACATTTTAATGCTTAAAGTTCTTCTTAATGTAGTCCAGGGCCTTTCAATTTGCTCTAATAATTTATCATTAAAAATGTTTTTGAGTTAATGCTTGATACCATTTTTTTTAGTACAGCTCCAGCTATTTTTTTCAGTTGAAACTGTCCAAACAACTATGTGGTACATAGTATTACATTTTTACTTGTTTTTATTGTAAAATTGCAAGAATTGAAATCAAACAGTTTTTGTGTTCTATAGCAAAAGACAAATGTATGAATAAAGAAAAAAAAACAAAGGCAAAGTAAAAACTATGTTAAAAATGTTCAAAAAAAACCCTGCAATATTCTGTTGCTCCAAGGATTTATTCCAAGGGGTATTACAATTTTGTGACATAACTGTTTTCAAAGCTAAAAACTTTTGGAATTGTTCCTGTTAACAACAGGGGGGCAGCCAATGTGATTGGTGAACTTACTGATGCGTTCAGGGAAAACTCATTCATTCATTTTCCAAACCGCTTTTCCCTTTCGGGGTCACGGGAGCCTAACCCGGCTACTCATGGGCGAAGGCAGGGTACACCCCTGGAGTGGTCGCCAGTCTGTTGCAGGGGCTACAATCACACACCCATATTCACACCTAGAGACAATTTCGAGTAACCAATTAACCTATGAAGCATGTTTTTGGACGGTGGGAGGAAGCCGGAGTACCCGGAGAAAACCCACGCATGCACGGGGAGAACATGCAAACTCCACACAGAAAGGTCCCCCAGCCAGGACTTGAACCGGGAACCTTCTTGCTGTGAGGCAGGAGCGCTAACCACTGTGCCACCGTGCAGCCCTTCAGGGAAAACTGAGAGTAACAAAAAAAAAGCTACTTTTATAATGTGGAATGTGGTTGACACAGTGCAGGCAAATCCTGATTGTGAATTTATAGGAATAAATAAGTGTGAAAACAAATATATTCATTCATTCATTCATTTTCCAATCCGCTTTATCCCTTTCGGGGTCACGGGGTTGCCGGAGCCTAACCCGGCTACTCATGGGCGAAGGCAGGGTACACCCCTGGACTAGTCGCCAGTCTGTCGCAAGGGCAAAACAAATATAAACCTATGAAATGAATGGAATTGCACACTATTTTTTATTTGTTTTTTTTTTTCTAAATAATAGCTTCATTATGATTTGACATAAGTTTGACATAAGTTTTTATGTGTTTTTCTGTGTGAACCAAAAAAGTGACCAATATATTCAGCTTTGCTGCTTTTCTAGTTGGAATATAATTATTTTGGCTCTCTTTATCCAACCAAGGAACTTTTAAACTCACCAAGGAATTGAAACATGGTGGGAAAGATGAAAAACAAGCCGTTACTACTCAAGGTGAATGTCACAGCAAAGTAGGCAGCCATGCTGCCCCATAAAAAAAAGTGGTTTATTCCTGTCCAGTACCAGGTGTCCAGAAACATCTGAAAAACACAAGTATGGAGACTTTATACTAATGGAAATACCTGTTCAAAATACATGCTAAGCATTTGCATTAAGTGAATTTCCCTAAATTAGATGTTTTAATATCAGGTCAAATGATTTTTGACACAAACTTATGAGAGTGTAAGTGCCTTCACTGTTTTTTAACTTTGAGTTGAATTTCTCACCTGTGCATTCACCACAAGGATCAGGCAGGTCTGTAGCAAAAGAGCAAAAGACTGATAGTCTGCTATCTCTCTGCCATCCTGTCTGACTGTGTCATGCAAGGCTGCATATGGGATGAAGAACAGGATGAGGGAGTTGTAGCAGCTTTGCATCACACAGAGCAAAAGAGACTTTTTGTTGAAATACATGTTCCGCTGGCCTGGGGTGTAGAGCTTAGGATAATAGAAGCTCCAGTTACTGTTAACATCCTACACCAATGGAGAAGAAATGGAGGGTAAAATGACAAAGTGAGGGTGTAAAAGAAGAAACAGTTTAAGGCTGAGAAAAGCTTTAGACTGTGATATTGCATACCTGATCAAAGAGGCTCAAGGCAAGGACGGGAAGGGCTGTGTAGACCAGGTTGTAGCAAGTGCTGAACCAGTCATCATATACAGGCTACAAAAACAGTGTCAGTTAAATCAATGTAAAAAGTTGTCAAATATTCAAAGAACCCACTGCAATTCACACTTTTTGTCATTTTGTGTTCTTTTCTATCCGACACTTGTGTACTATGGATGATGAACATACTTCTGGGGAGTAACTTTTGTTAAAACTTTTGTTTGAGATAGAAATGCATGAATTAATTCTAAAATAGAATTGTCAGCAACCAGAATGGCAACACTAAAAATATTCTGAAGAGTGGAAGATATTTAGAGTTGTTGCATAGCTTATGAACAAAAAAAGTCATAATTGCTACGTGAGAATTTGAGCGGAAAAAAAAAAAAAGTCATAATTGCCAGAGGAAAACTCACTGCTGGCATGGGGAGATGATGAACCTGGAACATTCTGACTAAAATTCAAACAAGGACACTTTTTTTCCTGACCTAGTGTTTCATATGCTAACAACAGCTCAATACATTTACATACTGTATTTAAACCAGATCTGCTTGATCTTGATTTATCAAGTTATGGTTTTGGTAAGCACCACATAATACTCATTTCCACAATTTTTAGATTTACTTCCAATATATTCCATAAAGGCTCCAATGGCTTAGCTTCTCTTAATTAGAAGCTATTGGACGTTACTGTATATTTGCACTTATTAGGGTTTTTAACCAAAAAGTAAGAAAGATATGCAATCTGAATCTCCAGTGTCTAGATAGATAGATAGATAGATAGATAGATAGATAGATAGATAGATACAATACAACATTTGCAGAAGTTTTGTGGCATATATTGCAGTATTCTTTTTGGTTCATGGCACGTACCTGTGCAGAGTAGCCGCAAAAGAACGCATACCACAAGTGTACAAAGGTGAAGGTGAAGTTCTTGAGAAAAAAGTATCTGAGGAACTTGCACATGCGGAGGTAAGACCAACGACCGTGCACCAGCAGGAGGCGCTGGAGGTAACGGAACTGAGCGAAGGAGAAATCACTGGAGAGAACTGCCTGCATCCCCTCCTGACCACTGATGCCTACACCGATGTGAGCAGCTGGAAGACCGACAACAATGAATAAATCAAAATATGCAAAACAGGTCAGATTTGTAATAAATATAACCACCATTAAATCATTAAATAAAATTGTCATAAGTTATTTAAAATTGGCATTAAATAAATACAATTGGAAATGTATAAATGAATGTTCAAATATATGTGGGATTAAAATATCAAAATTGTTATTAAAAAGCACATTTCAACAGTCAAGGACATATTTATTAATGTCATTGTCCGGTGTGGGTTGGAAGAGAGAATATAAAAAAAATATATAAGCCATTAAATCGTTAAATAAAAGTGTAATTAATTATTTAAAATTGTCATTAAATAAATAAAATTGGAAATACATTTTTAAATATATGTGGCATTAAATTATTAAAATTGCAGTTAAAAAGCACTTTTAATCATTTAATGACACATTTATTTATTTCATGGCATCCCACATGTCATTAAATATTTAAATGTGTTTTTTAATGGAAATTTTAATGCCACATATATTTCAACATTTATTTTTTTTCCTAATTTTATTTATTTAATGACAATTTAAAATACTTAATGACAACTTTAATTAACGATTCAATGGTGTTTATATTTATTTAATATTGTCTCTTCTGGGCCGCCATGCAGATTTGGTTTTGCCTCTCAATCAAAGTAGCTATCAGTTTGTACATCGGTTGTTTGGTTAAGCTTACTTTTGATCATGCTCACATCATTGGCTCCATCTCCAATAGCCAGAGTGACAGCCTGCTTGTATTTCTTAACCACTTTAACCACCTGAGCTTTTTGCAGAGGGGTGACCCTGCAGCAAATCACTGTCTGACACATGCATGCTGTCCTCAGAAGCTCCAGTTCCAGATCCTCCTCCAACGCAAATGCCTGAAAACAACATAGTTGTTAAAATATATTTTCATTGTTTAGAAACAGCAGATAACAAGCCTAAACATTTTTATGATTGATCTATTCTTCATTTTTTAAGCTTCTAAGTAGTTCTAGGTATTAAAAATGGCTTGTACCAAGCTGGATCCGTTAATAATCAAACCATATCGTCCATCCACTTTGTCATCCTGCAAATATTTGGTCTTGGTGAGCCAAAAAAGGCCTCCACGAGATTTCTTCATAGATGGTTCTGTTGTGGCTTGTGGACACATCTTCTGTCTTGCCTCTCTGAAACCAGAATAAGAAGTACTTTATGCTGTGTTTTCTAATAAGTAACATCAATAGACTAAGTACGATATAACTGCGTGTCAAAATGACATCCACCTAAAAATACTTCTGATTTGTTTTAATTAAAAAAAAGGGGATAAAAAGAATTTTGTGACTATTCAACATCAGCTCTTGCCTTGAAAAAATAATTTTTTTTTAGGTAAAGAACTGAAAAAGAATAATTAAAAGTCAGGTGAAAGTCATGTGAAAATGAATGTTTCGTGATAGTTAATTGTTTTATTTTTTATTATTATTTATTTATTTTTTGACTTACTGTAGCTCCTTTCGGACTCCTTCAGCAGTATTGGCTTTCACAACGAAAACTTCATTCATATCTTCCTTCAACATGTTGCAGGCATAGCCGATATTTTCAGCTGTTTCTATTTAAACACAGGATAGGTTTCAATCACCAACAGACTCTTGAACACCACTGCCAATGTATCTTTAGGCCTTTTTTGGAATTCATTTTTTCTTAAATGATCATTCTTAAAATCTTTAAATGTGTCACAATGTGTCATCCAGCTCCAAATGTTAAACAGAATGACACCAACCTTGTTTGTCTCCAGTTAACACCCAGATTTTAATGTCAGCTTCAGAAAGTTGCTCAATAGTGTGTGGAACTCCGTCTTGCAACTTGTCTTCCACAGCCGTTGCACCCAACAGCTGAAAACCAAATATGACAGGTGGTAAATAAATCTTTACTAAAGCGTATTTACCTGAAAGTATGCCTAAAAATGTAAAAAAATGTTTTGAAATAAAAGAGCAAAAATGGGGATCTAACAAGTGAAGAATTGTCAAGGAATGGGAGAAAAAGTAGGAGACATGGAGCAGCGATTGACATACAAATATGGGAGCATTTGAAATGAGAATTCATTCGCAAACATTTTTTGATTCAGCTAACAGTCATGTCTTTTTCTATCTCTTCATAAAGTTCATCCAGTCTCTCCTCTCTTCCCTCCATGGCGATGCTGGCCTCATAGTGTCTCTTCTTCCACTCCTCCAAGTAACTCTCCTCCAAATTCTTATAGGCCAGAACCAGCGTGCGGAGGCCGTCCCCTGCATATCCCTGTTTAGATTGAAGTAAAAAAACACTTTTTAATGTTACACAAAATGTCTAAATTACATGAATAAAACCATCCAGTTGCATGTCTCACATTGAGATGTTTGGTGGTAACTTCCATTAGCTTGTCACTGGAGGGGTGAAGTCTTTCATAGATTACGATGTCTGCTCCCTTGCAGAAGAGGGTGATCTTGCCTTCAGGGCTGCGCACTTTTTGTTGGTTAAAACAAGGTTGGTAAAATTAGCCACACAATGCATGAAAAATTAGATTTACATCCACAGTTCAGCTTGATTTTTACAGCTGCTTGTTAATAATTAAATTAATTAATAAATAGATAGATAGTTGTTGTTGAGGATTTAAATGCATGCAAAGACTCAGTGAAACACCAAACTCAAAGCAATGAGCAACAGTTTTGCCAATTAAACTCTTTACACTTAATATGATTAAATACCATGTTTGTTAAGTTAATCCATTATCTTGCAAATAATTATGTATGTATCAGTTATGTTTATAAAAATCTGAGGTTTTTTTTCTGCATCAATGAGTTGTTTTATTTATGGTAATAGTTTTCCCCCACCTATAACCGACATCCTCTTCCGCATGTTGCTGAAGTCCAGCACAGCTAAAAGCTCATATATAACTTTCCTGCCCATCTCCATGACTGTGATGGTCTCTGGTGTGCGAGAGCGGAACACAAAGCCAAAGTTCCTCACTGCGGTTACCAGAGCGCTCTCATCAGGAGACTGAGCCTGGTAGTTGAGCTCCCCTGTCAAGTAAAAATTTTGAAATGTGTTTTTTTTTTTACTTCACCAAGGCAAACAAATGTCCTATGCTACAATGACACTGGTCTCGACAACGCGTGTTCAAGTGACCACTTTTAAAGAAAAGTCTATGTAAATGCGTGTTTTGTGCTTCCAAGTTCAAAACTCTCACATTTACGCGTCGCTACACAAGTTTTAAAGTCCATTTTTGAGCTCTACATACAAAACGTTTGGCCATTGAACATGCGTTGAAAGTTAAATCCGATGAACTTTGACCAATAGGTGACTTGAATTTGGTAGTGACATTTGGATAATGTCCTCTTTAATTCACGGAAGTGCCAACCATTTGAAAATATGGAGGAGAAATTAATGATTGAAGTTTGTGCCTGGCCACAATTATATGACACCAAGTCTTATATGGGAATAGATCTGTGAAAGAACAAAAACTGGAGCAAAATTTTGAGATTTGCACTGCTTTAAAATTTAGTACTTGGCCTTTTTCAACTGTTGGTACATGCTCTAGTATTGGGTAGCGACAGTCCAATGTGAACACTGTATGCTAAAAGCACGTTGAAGAACATGGTGAATGCTGGGTTCTTGAACATGCTCAAATGCTCAGTTAGCATTATTTTTTACAAGTTGCCACTTCTTAGATGTGTCAACATTCATATTATACCTGCAAAAAAGTAATAAAACCACATTGGGTTTTTCAATATTTTTTTTATTTTTTGAAAGACCTTCTAAAATAAAAAAAACAGCAAAAGCAATATCCAGTGTCAGATCAGGTTTTAAAAAATCCTGACATGATCTACATTTCATGTCTTACCCAAATATCTTTAAATCTTGTTTTTGGTAGGGTCTTACCTTCCTTCTTTTCTTCTGCCATGACGGTGTGACACAAAGCCAGCAAGCGGAAGAAAGCCTGAGCCTCCGGGTTTCCCTCCCTCACCGTCTCCGCCAGACTGTGATCGTGGAAAATGAACTTGGGATCTGCAAACTTATTCCAGCTGAAGTCCACTCTCTCCATTCTCTTTAGGGGGGAAATTAGGGTGGAAAAAAAGACATTGTTAGTATTGTTTAAGTTAAATTGAATCTTAAAAGCTTCACAGAAACATCAGGCTTTTACCTCGGTTATTTCCACCTTATGTCCAGAAAAGTCATACAGCTCCCCTAAACAATAGATTATTAAAGAAAATTTATAAAAACAAATATATAATTGTGCCTTTGAACCAAGCTGCTTACCGTAGGCTTTTCCATTAATGGAGCACTTGTTGAAGGTCATGATGTTCTGCGTCAGGGTTCCTGTTTTGTCACTGAAGATGTATTTAATCTGGCCGAGCTCCTCATTGAGCGTGGTGGTTCTTACTTGAGCAGGAGTGTCGTTCTTTGGATAATACATCTTCCTGTCCCAGTCTATGAAGAAGCTGTTTCCCAAACGGGTGATCTCCACGCTGAAAGTCAAGCGTGCAAAAAACGTTTTGAAACTCTACCAACGTAAACTTAAAAGACTTTCTTTGGAAAATGTACCTGACATAGAGAGAAATGGGAACCACTGTGTTAAGGACAATGACGTAGGACCAGAAGATGAAGAAGGACGAAAGCTCAGCACTAACGTCTGGTAAACGAGGAAGAAAAACTGTGAACCCAGAGGCCTCATTGGTCTCCCAGATGAAATTACAGATGGAGAGAATGGCGCATATTGTCACAAGGAAACCACAGATCTGATGAAACAGACAAAATGTGTTTATAATTGACTTCTATTATTTTAGGCTGTGCCATCAATTATGAAAACCCATCATGCAAATTTTTAATGTGTGTGAGATAGATGCTTTTATTTGGATGTAGAAAATGTGTGTTTGAGTGAAAATACACTCACACATAACACCAGGATATTCATCATGCGGTCAATTCTTGTCCGCTTGAATTTAGACTTTCCACTGTTTTGCATGAGTTTAGTGTCATGACCTAAAGAAATGTAAAGAAACAACTGAGATTTATCCACAGCATTTCAAAAGAAAACAATCACTGCTATTGTCTCCCCCTGGTGATGGTTTTTTCTTTTGGATTTTCTCATTGCAGATTATCTGTGGCCTTCATGATTGGTCACAGCTGCATGCAATTGTCTCATTTAGTTTCATTATTTAAGGAAGCTCCTCGCTGTGTTTGTTTGTTGAAGTGTATTCTGTTCTTGGTTGTTTTTCTGGTTATGGTTAAAGCTTTAAACTCAGCCAGCTTGTTTGAGTCTCATTGAGCTTTAAAAAAGCAATTTATTGAACATAATCATGTCATAATAACAAAAAACAAATGCCTATGCTGACATGTACCTGACATGTGCAAAGATGAGCATGAAACTGTTGGTTTGGAATTATGTCATAGAAGGAGGCTAATCTGCTTCAGGAAATGTCAAAAGGTCTTTAAAAAACATAAAAGCTAAAGCAGAAGATGGGTTTGTGTAGAAATAAGTGAGAGTGATCCAAGCTCAAAACCCTAAGTCAGGTCTCTAATCAAACACAAAAGCCATTCTGACTCCTGGGGCTATTGCAGGAAAAGGGTCAGCACCACACTTAAATGTTCAAACTGTAAAGGATCTATTAAAATATTCCTTAAAAATGTTAGAATAAAGCCAGAATACAAAGTTGGTAAGCTATATTTGTTCAGCTTTGCATGGGTTTTAATTGAACACTGCACTTTAAAGACCCACTCTGATGAAAATCATTGGTGTTTTTAACATGTTCTCGTGGCATTTGTTTTGTGATGTAGGCCATCTATTAAGAAAATTAAGCTAAAAACTGCATTTCTGAATATTTCTTTTGTCAAATCATTGTGAATCAGAAGCAGATGAAAAAATGGCATTTGAAAAAGATCGTATTTGTGATGTAGAAAATACTCTGGGAGGGCCACAAGCTCCCTGCTTAAACCTCAAGGGTCCTGCCCACAATCATAGCACCCGCTACATGCCACAAGCAAGAAAATGCACAATTCAATCCCTTGTTCTTTAGAATATAGACTACTGTTTGGTAATTTGGTCCACGGCCACATAGACACTGTTAAGCAAAGTTCAGCTGTTACAAACCAGAGCAGCATGGGTAACACTTGGGTGCAATTATAGAGCTAATATCTATCATATGCATAAACAATTACACAAGCTACAAGTTGATTTATTCATTATCGCTTTTTATCAGGAACATTATTGTAACTAAAACACAATTTATTATCTATAGGAACCTCAAATTTAGTTGCAATACACACAACTATTCCAAAAGGCATGCGGAGGATGGTCATTTCACTTTACCAAAAACAAATAGCATTAAATAGACTGTTCTGTATGGAGGCATGTCTTATTGGAATTCACTACTAAAAACTATTTTCCAGTCAAAGAGCTAAGTTATTTTTATATCATCATCAAAAACGTACTTATCTTAAATCAAAAATAAAAATGTCTTGATAATGTGTTGGGCTGTGTGTGTGGTGGGTAGGCAAGGATCATATACACGTTTGAGAAGGTTGTTTGATATTACTTTATTTTGTAGATTTGTATAGACGTTAATATTTGCATGTATCGGTATATCTATAAATGGAAACGTTTTGTAAAAATATCTGGACCATTAATGCAACTGATAGCATTCAGCTAGCAGAAGCAACCAAAAAGAGTTTACCTGCAAAGATGACCAGGCCAAAGCACCATTCTGTGTTTCTGAGGGTACATCCTCTCAGCAGCACTTTGTCATTGTCCAGCCCATGAACATGTTCTTTCACAGTAAGGGTTCCTTTAAATTTGTCTAAGCGGTTGTTGGGGGGTTCACATCGCACTTCACCTGTGAGGCAACAGAATGACAAACCAAAGTATTGCAGTCAACAACGTGTTAGCCAAGTTTTTTACGAAGAAGACACAACACAACATATTTGGAGAAACTTTTGTCAAAGTCATGCAACTTATTTTTAACTACTGACAGCTACTGAGACCTTGAGAGAGCAGTGTTAATACATTTACTGTGAATATACTCAAACAGTAAGTATGCTGCAAACAAGATATTCTTTAGATAGGATTTCTAGTTTGTCTGATTATCTCTAAATCTCATCATTGATTTTCTTTTTTGAAAATGTGATGAGGGCATTGTCGACTTTCCTCTTTTTATAGTGTTTTACCACCTTCACAGAAGGCTCATTGTGCTTTACAATCCCATTCCCATACACACGCTAATGGAAACTGCTCTGCCAAACACTGGCGCCAACCTATGACCACCAGGAGCAATGTGGGGTTCAGTGTCTTGCCCAAGAACTTTTCGACACATGGGCGGGCAGGGTGTGAACTTCCGATCAGAGGTCGACCGCTGTACCATTGCAAAACAGCCGCCCCATGTTTGATGTTTCAAGCTCTTACCTGGAAAGGTAGAAAATGCTTCAATGTTGTTTCCCAGCTCTCCAGTCATAGTCAGAGCCTGTTTGACTTTCAGATTGGTTTCACTGATGAACAACAAGGAAGGCAAAGGGGAATTTAGTTGACAAGCACATTTTGGACACAGAGGCAATGGTATGAAAGAAAATGTAATAAAAAATTTAAAAAAGGATATTACATGAAACAAAGCATTATAAATGTACTTGGTTCCACTGCTGGTTCCACCTGTGTCCAGCACAGTTGCTACAAAAAAGCACCCCATTTGGTTCTGATCCTGGGCTTTACTAGCAGATTGTCTACAGTCTATTTATTTATTTATTTATTTTGAAAAACAAGATTTTAACAATAGGCTGCAGGAAATTAACTCAGAGCTTCTTTAAATCTTCTCTATATATTATATATTTGAGTTTTATTTTTTAGATTAGAGCATTAACTCTTTTTATTTAGTTGTGACACCAAGGTTTCAACAAGAATTTGACTTATGGTATTTGATTATTTAGAATTCAGCTCTTTAGAGGATGTTTTTTTTTCTGAATATTTTTGTCTAATGGTCTGAGCGGCAGCAGATACAAATTGAGCCGCAGAAAATCAAATCCTGAGGTGCTCCGCATGACAATCTCAGATTTCTGATCATGTTTGATAACCCCACTAGCTTTTTCCAGTTTGTCAAGGAGGATTCTAAGGTCGATTACATCAAAAGCTGGAGTTAGGTCAAGCAAGACTAAAATTGATGCTTTGACATGGGAATGTTGCATTAGTACTTCAGTTTGAGAGATGCAAGATGAGTAGTTCTGCTAACTCACCCATCTAAGTCAGCTGTTTCCACATAGACCAGATTCAGAGGCTCACTGCTAGACAGCAGCAAAAGGTCTGCCTAAAAGATCAAATCATTCATCAGAAAGTAAAAGAGAAGTGGCTGTTTAATTCATTTTTCATTTTTGACGGTGCAAACTTACTGGGACAAAATGATTGTTCTGCAGTTTAACTATGTCTCCAACTTGAACATTCTTCCATCTTTCCTCTTTCAGTCTAAAGAGCCAAACATGCTCAATCAAATCACAGCACTGCCCACACAATACAGCATTCTGAAACAATTTAGCTTGGTTATTTTCTCATCCCATGAAAATACTCTTTATGAAACAACTCACTTTCCGTCAACGAGGACCTCCACAGTGCGATTATTCACCTGCCTGTCAGATTTATGTCTGTTCTGATCAGATGATAGGAAAAAGACATTCTTCTATTTCTGTTTTCTAATGAGTCAACTTGAACTGGTCATGGTGAGATCTTAAGTAAGGCACATCTTACTATGTCATCATTGGCATCTTTGACTCCTGTTATAGACAGCACAATCACCAACGGCACAGCTGTGGTGAACCAGGGAAGGGAGGAAATTTCTGGGATTAGCTGCCAACAAACACATGCAGCAGCTCAAGTTGTTAAATCATCACAAAAGCAAATGGATATTAGCCTTGAATAATGAGTAAAAATGTGTCTACCTGAAGAATTAGAAGCAACAGAAAGTAAGTATTAGCAAGTCTGGTAAACTGCACTAACAGATTAAGAGGCAGGAAGGTGATGAGGTTGTATTTGGATGTCTTGATGGCATTTTTCTAAGGAAGAGAAGAGGAGCAAAATAAAAAATGAAACAAACAACAAAACCACCTTCAGTTCAAAGAAAGAAATTATGCAGCAATCCTCTGACTTACAGCATAGTGAAATGACAGGTTGAAAGGTCTGTCATTTGCCCGTATGAGACGCTCCTTCTCTGAGAGAGGCAAAAAGACGCAACAAAAGGGAAGGCAGGTTTACAAGGAGAATGTTAATGAAGTTCTTTCTGCAACACGCTATATATGTTTTATTGTTTGTAAAATTATCAGCTTGTATTTGATGACACACAATATCAACTTCTAAACCCTCAATTATGTGGCTTTTGGATCCAGCAAAACTCACCTTGTTTTTTCCCCCTCAAGCTGTTCCAATAGTGCGTTAGTGCTTTCATCTTTAAAAGAAATTCTTCATGTTTTCAATGCCTGAAAAACATGTTATAATGAGAAAATTTTAATTTTTCCTTACAAATAGTGCAAGTAAACCTGTTATATTTTCTAAAATGCTGTTATATTCAAGTGTGCCTTGCCCTAAACATTTGTACTCCGATTAAAATCATGCTGTTTATGTTTTTAACACGTTCTTGTGGAATTTTGCTGATGATGGAAGGCACATAAAGAAATTTTTAAGAAAAGCTTAAAATTGCATTTCTGAGATTTTTTTTGTACTCAAATCGCTGTGAATCAGGATCAGACAAAAAAAATGCTGTTGAAAAAATAGCTTGTTTGTGACAGAAAACACGTTGGGTGCTCCACAAGATCCCTGTTTCGCTCTACAACGGGGAGGGGAAGAGTGGGTGGGGTTGCTCTGTGCCAACGATCCTGCCCACAACTCAGAGGTAAATTTCTAATGAAATACTGGTTTTTTGCAGAAACTATGTCCTAGAGACGCAGGACTGATTGATTTTGACTAAAAACAGCATAATCGTATTTAGAAGACCACTGGGAATGCTTTGAAAATAGATCAAACAATGATTGAGGTGGTCTTTAAGCATCAGCTCAGGAAAAAAAGCATCTAGTAAAACAATGACAATGACTTTCATCATCTCAACAAATCAAGAAAACAATAATAAAAGAAACAATATGACATTTGATTCTCAGAAAATAACATTTTAGGGGTTGCTTTGTTCATGTACTGCCAGCTTGGTTTCTCACAGATCAGCCCTCAGTCATGTGACTTACACAAGAAAAAGTGTCAAAGAATAAAGTAAACTTTTGGATTATGACTTGACTTTTTTTAATTAATGTATTTATTTTTATTAAACAAACACTATATCATGTAACATTCACTATTTTCTCCAATTCTTATTTGGACTCTAAAGCTGTAAAAATATTAGCCACGCCTCTCTCGATACAGATGAGATACAGTAGTTGGAATTCATGCTGATAATTCATAGGACAAAAACAAACATAAACTAAACACTTTTTGGAATCTCAGACTACTTTTTATGCTTCAATTTAAAACAAATTACAGCTCAGAGGCAATTTTGTCATGATGTGAACATTTTAAATTTTTTTTCCATATTATATTACAATCAAACAAAAATAACTTACACTGAACTAGATTTCTTTAGATCCCAGACACATCGACTCTGTGTTTAAGACAAATTCTAGAGCATGTTACCCATCCTTTGCTTTCATTCTATGAAGATCTGGATTTCCTGCAGCTGTGATAGTCCAGTGTAGTTAAAATGTTTTGGAGTGATAGTGAAACCTTCAGAAGAAGTTTCAAGAATAACTGTGATCTCTGTTCTCCTAACTTCTCAGTGAATCTTTGGACCTGGATGGTGAGTCAGCGCAGGTCTGATGGGCTGTAAAACAACAGTAAAGGTAAGAGGCTGCAGCCAATCATTCTCTACCTGTGATACTGAACTCACCCTTTGATCGAGCTGAGCTTAAAGCTATTGCATTATCACGTTTTCCAACTCTGTCAGTTCACAGCATTGTTCATCACCACTACAGGACAATAAAAGCCAAGTGCACATGTGGACTTTAAAACTTTTTCAGTGTCAGTGACTTAGGACAAAATAACTTCATAACTGACATTCTGATCTTGAATTCCACATGAAATCGCCCTTTATAAAATTGGCACATACTTCCTTGTTGGTGATTTTAAATGCCCCTCTTATAGTAATAGTGAGTGATCAGTCACAGTTTGGCCTTGCCTGCAGTGCATTCGGATGATCAGGAAACCTTCTGGTTGCGTATTTTAACCTTGATAAAAATATGTTTTAAGCAGCGGCAGAGCTAGAACATTTTATGTAGGAGGGAAAGAAGGGGCAAATGAAAATGTCTTATTTTAATCTAAAGCAATTTCAATTTAGTGTTAGTTTTATTTTTATTGTTGTTGCTAATAAAGTCTGTATGCATGGATGATTTCTTAAACTTTCTCAATAACGATATTGGCTCAAAAATTGTGGAACAAAGCTTTTTGCCGAGGGACTGCAGCCTCCCCATAGCTCCACCCCTGCTACCTGTGTAAATAGATTGTTTTTGTTTCGTTAATTTTGTGTTGTTTATCAAAGCACTTAAAATAAAAGAATGAAATAAAAAAACCCATTTTTTTTCTTTGCATCAGTTCTTTGATTGGAACTGAAATGCACTCAGTGTAAATTGGACCTTTTATTGTTCAGTACTTGAGCCACTTTAGAAGTTTAGAAAACAAGATGAACCTGAGAAATGTGAAACCTTTTCATGAGTCAAGACATGAAGGGTTATTCTGTGAATACAAATAATAAACCAAGCTCAAACCAAAGCAGTTACTGGCTTCAGACAGTCTTTCTAACTAATGAAGTTCACACGGGCAAAAGTCTGAAATGTGTTCCTTTGAAATGGCTGATTTTGCTAAGAATTTTTAGCAATGCCATTAATGTTTAGAGAAATGTTCAGAGTTTTTTTTTTTTTTTACCTTTAGTTTATAATCCCACACAATAAAATAATCCAAAACAATTAAAAACAGAAATTAAATATACCCCAAAACTAAGGAATATTATTAAGCATTTGGCAGAGGCTGTGTACTTGTATGTGTTATCACATCGGTGATAAGGAGATACAAGGTTTAGTGCTGGTAAATGAGATAGTGATTAATCTAACCTTGGCCATATCTTTTTTTTTTATCTTCATTTTGTCTATTTTGATTCGAACATCAGTCTACTGTTTTTGTTTTAAGTCAACAGACTGCAACTTTCTTCATTCTTTAGTGTCAGTAAAAACATTACACCAAATCATATAATAACCTGCTCTTTGGACTACAGCTAGTAAATACCACAAATAATAAAGCAACAACAGGACAGGAAATTGATCATGCAAAGGGTTAGGGTTATTTTTGAAAACACGATGTTAAAGTTAGGAAATTACACTCTGACATTTACCCAAGTCTGAAATGAACAACGATATAAAGACCTAAAGGACGTTTTCATTAAAAAAATTTTTTTTAAAAAATATTTTTAGTTACTTTTGGCTACCATCTAAAAAACATTGGTTGCAAAACATTAACAACAAAACACCCACCAGTGTAAATTATCCTAATATTCTTAAAAAAATGTGTTTATATGTGAACCAAAAAGAAAAAAAAAGCAGCATTGTTTATGAATGTGACTTTTAAGGTACAAAGTTCCTGAATTAACAGAAATATTTGGAGTGATTGGGTGATTCTAAGAATAGTTAAGCAAATTGTTGTAGACTAACATCACCACCATCTAGTGGAACTGTGTGGTACTTGCCAGAATCTTCCTGAATTC
>BSAI01000108.1:18926596-18942982 GCA_036245035.1 Adrianichthys oophorus | reverse complement strand
CTCCGGCAACCCCGTGACCCCGAAAGGGATAAAGCGGATTGGAAAATAAATGAATGAATGAATCAGCTCTAGCCGCCATTGGATCAGCCATTTTGAGGTGATGGCTTCGGCTTCATCACAGGCTGCAGCCATCTTGCTTCACCTGGTATTAGGCAGACTGGCTGCTAGTTCAATTCACATGATTTAGCTCATAAATAGCATCCAGTACCTTCAGTACCCTGCAGATGGCAAAATCGTGTTATCCGCCCAACAAACCATCTATGGTAACGTAGATAAAGATGCAGACTTCTTGTACACAATCACAATGTAATGAGTAACGGTAAAGCGTCCATTCAATTGTAGAAAAGTAAAGAATACAAATATTTAATTAAAAATGTAGTTGAGTAGCCAAAAAATACTTAAGTAAAGTAATTTTCTCAAGTACTTTACACCACTGAGTTTTATCATGTCAAAATAAATATATTATTAATCTAATCTTAGCCCCCGCAAACCTACTAAACTGGGGGAATAGGCCACCATGGCCCGGTTTATCAAACCATCTTTCCTCTGCTTGGCTCAGCAGAAAAGTATGTATAATGGATGTAATGAAAATTGCAATTATTTTTCCAAACTTCATTACAGTATGTGACCCAGGGAAGCAGTAAGTTAAATATTCTCTGATTGATGCCTAGCTTGGCAATAAGCCTGACCAAAGAGGAATGCTTTAAGCCTAACTTTCAATATAGAAACTGGTTCGGCCTCTCTTACATGAGCTGGGAGTTTATTCCATAAAACAGAGGAATGGTGGCTAAAGGCTCTACCTCCAACTGTGCCTTTAAAAATTCTAGGAACCACAAGTAGTCCTGCATTTTGCCATACAAGTCAAGGCCTTATCAGGTTATCAGCAGGATTTTTAATTCTAAATTCAACTGGGAGCCAGTGAAGTGAAGCTAACACAGGAGTAATATGTTCTTTTCTGCTGGTTCCTGTTAATTATCTAGCTGCTGCATTTTGAACTTTTAGGGCACTATGTTAGCAAAAAGTTACAGTAATCCAGCCAAGACAAAGCAAATGCATGGATGAGTTTTTCAGCAAAAATGTACAAATTGAAAAGATTATGTGTGCTCACTTTTTACAACCCCCCCACCCCCCTAAACCCGGTTACCAGGCGACTCTTGATATGAAATTGACCAGAAACATTTACACATCGTTCAATCACAGCTAATGGTGGCCAACAATCCAGCTGCTACTGCCCTGTAGCTGCCCAGCTGTTGAGCAATTTCTGAATCCCCAATGCCTGACACCCGCCTAACTACTGCCGTCTATATTCATGACCATGCCAATGATTTTCAAAAAAATTGAGCAGCGGCATGAAAACTTGAGGATTCTGCCCATGGTGATGCAGTAGAATAACAGAAACATCAATAAAATAAAATGGGTAATCCGAAATATAAAATGCCAATATATATTGTAGTGGAGTGTTTTTTTAAATGGCTTTAGCTTTATATTGCTTATTTTGATGTCTTATAAAAATCAGCATTTTAAATATTTGGTCTGACAAAAGCCAGACTAGCAAAACATTTTTAATTTTGGCTAAAAACAGTATAAATATAATTAAAAGACCAGTGCTTTTACACTAGATAAAGAGATGATTGGAATGGATCTGTTAGGAGTCAGCGCTCTGTCTCCCCCTCTGGTCACCAGTGGGAGCAATCTTCTGAGTAAAAACACTTCCTGGGCCTCCTCACTACACTTCCCATCAGCCCCAGTGTCACTCCCAAGAGCTCCACAGCTGTTGCTTATTGGCTAATCAGCCAGAAGGCACTTAAGCACTGCTCAAGTGTCTTCCTGCCCACTTATTGAGTGTTCTTTGCTGATCTGATCAACTGTTACCTGACCCTGCCTCTTTGTTGCGTGTCCTGACCTTTTGCCTGGATTATCACACTGAATTAGCTTCAGGACTTTTAGCTGAGCTTTGCTCTTGTTTGCCTGTCACTTTGAAATAAACCTGCTGCAAGTGGAACCAGCTGTCTGCCCGTCTGTGGCAGGATCTATTTACGTCTTACACTTATGTAGAAAAAAAACATATTTTTCATATGGTATTAATGCATCTCATTTGATTTGTTTTTGTGTCTTTGCTTAAATATACAGATAATTATCTTTCTTCTTGTACTTCATAGGTTTTTCAGTACCCTTTCATATTTTTCTTTCTCTGTATGTTATGATACTAGCTACCTCTGTTGTGTTCTATTTTCTTTATGGGTTACAGCTGCTAAAACAGACATGCACACAGAGAAACTGCTTTCTGTATTTAAATTGATCTTTAATCTAAGTTTCATTTGATTTGTTTATCTTGAGGCAATTAAAGTACTTGCACAGCTTTAAGAAATCCTCAAATTAACCCTAACCTTAACCCTGACTTAGAAGATTTAATGATGCAACAAATGACTTTAAGTCCTGGAGCTTTTAGACTTTCTGAACTATTAAAATCCAAGACTGTTAACCCAAAAACACATGAGAAAACATTTTTATCACCAAATAAATACTGGAGGAGACAATGAAAAGTAACTAATTGCATTGGTTCATATATATTTTTGTTATTTATTCGCTACCACAATACTTTAGAGACTTTTCTGTTAAACACCCACTCTGATAATTTTTGCATCTTTTATGAAAGCGTTCCCAGTGATTATGCAGTTTTTAGCCAAAATAAAAAAACTTGTCTTTTTTCTAAGACATTTTTCTGCAGATTGGCAGCAGTTCATGAGAAATTTGCCTGGCATGGAGCAACCCCCTTCCTCTCCCCATTGCTGAGAGCTCGGAGCACTGAACTTGTGGCCCGTCCAGTGTATTTTCTATATCACATACAATATAAGCTGTTTTAAATTACATGTTTTCATCTACTCTTGATTCCCAACAATTTGAATAAAGAAATGCCATTTTAAGCATTATTTTCTTCATAAATGTCTTCCATCATCAGAAAAATGTCACAAGAACATGTTAAAAACACTAGAAACACAATTTTCATTAGAGTGGGTCAATAAATACAATATTTTGTTGAATATTTAGTGTCTGTGGGCCATTTGGCTGCAACAGTTTTCTCCTATAGAGTAAAGAAATATAAGTCAGACTTTAACAAACTGGCGATAGGTTGAACATTGCGTAAGCCATACTGTTGCTTGTTGTCTGTTTTACATAAAAGATTATAGCGGATAGCTCAAGATAACTTTCTCAAATAACTTCTTTTGCGAGCACATTGTGTTGTGAAAGGTCAAGTCTTGATGCCTTTTGTGCTAATACAGAGATACACACGTTTTTATGCACACACACTTCCCGAGCGACTTTGAGGGTCTCTGGTAGTTGAACAGATGTGGGCAGACTAAATGTGCCCAGATCCCCCTTTCTGACCTGAACTTGCACTTCCTGCTTCGAAAGCTAACACCCAGAGAGAACAATCGCAGTCTGTGCCTTCTGAACGCACACACTGCATCCAAACGTTTGCAGTCGCACAAGGTACAAACACCAAAAAACAGACTCACACAAAGAAGTGAGTGTATGTTGTGTTCAAAAGAGGCTGAAGTGAGAGTGATCAAGTGATACTCAGTCAGGAAGTTCCCCTCATATTTTTCCCTTTAAGTTAAAAGACATTCACTATTTAGTGCAGTTTGAAATAAATAAAACTGTCTTCTACTTTGATGTTCTTACAGCATTTGTAAATTTCTGCATGCATGAAGCACTTTTTCCATATTCTTGTGATAACACAAATGTTTTGACTGGTTGTATTTTCACGTCAGAATTCTTCTTACAAAAAAGAGAGTTTTACCCAAGAAATATTTAATTTTCCCTGAAAAACAAAACAAAACAAAAAAAAATTAAGTCTTGTTTGAATAGGATGATTGACAATAACCAAAGTAGAGTCAGTAGACAATGATGTCAAGAAAAAAACAATCTATAACTTGTTATATTTCTAGCTGGCTAGCAAGCTAACTCAATAAATAAATACATATTTTTAACTTTAGAGGATGAAATCAATAGATAGAGTATCTTACAGATAACCCCAGATTCAAAAGTGTTTTGGGTATGTGTTTGTTCTATTTTCTTCCTACCATGACCAGGCATTTAATTTGTTAAAGACTCCAAATTATCAGTGAAATATGTTAAGTGAAGTCATTGCACAAATATGAAAGAATATTTAGGGAATAACACTAGAGATCATATCCTTCACTTCACTCTGTGGAACATTAAGAAAAAACATGACCCGGAAAGCTGAGATTGCAACACGTGGAGAGAAGAACTAAAGAAAATATGTGAAAGAAATACCAAAAAAAGAAGCATATGGATAACAGGTTAATAGAAAATTTATTGGAGCATTCAGTAAAAGAGATGATATTAGTAAAATATACATTAAAACTATGCATTTTCCTTACTATAGGGAGCATTGCATTATAAGATGCATTTGGCGAGACAGAAGTAATACGTTTGTCATTCAGACTTTATTAACTATGTTCACAGTAACTCTAGAACTGGTTTGTAAAACACCAAAGTAGCGTATTCACAAAGCCAATAGCTTCCAAAGTTGTTTGCAACACGTAAAAAGCACAGCTGATATCGCTAAAACAAACGTTACTATGACTACGCTAATTCCCAACCTTATTAGCAACACATAAAAAACACAGGCCAGCGTTACATGTTAGCTGTGTTAGTGTAGTCACACCAACACTTAAACTTGTTTGCACCACCTAAAAAAAACAGATTGACATTTTGACAGAGCCTCGCCTTCAGTACAATTAAACAGGATGCCGCTTTGACATCTGTAAGCCCAACAAGTATTAATCCATATATAAGGTGCTCCAGATTAGCTATAAGACACACTGTCAATTTATGAAAAAAATAACGCTTTTCAGTAAGAGTGCAGACAGAAAGAAAAAAAAACTGGAAAAAAGCATGACAAAAGGAGACAGTGAAGTCATTTGTAAAATTGCACCAGAATGGCATCCCAGACCCAAGCATAACAGGAGAAGGAGCCAGTCAACAGCACTCAAGAATTTTGTCTTAATTCGTCTTGTTTTGAAAAGTAATGCAAACAGGCAGCCTCATAAAAACAATAAAAACCTAAAGAAAACTCTCTACAAATATACATATGAAAGGGCTTGCGTAAAAAGTGAAGACAAACTCTCTTTCATAAACAATGAAGTCAAGTTTCCCACTATAAAACAATGCAATGAGACTGTAGAGCTCAGCTTACAGCTATGTTAATGACATTAACAGAAAGCTGTTGGGAAGAAATAGATTTACAGATAATGACTGTGTGTGTGTAAATGTTTGCGCATGTGCACATGCATGTGCTTGTGTGCGCCTGAGACTGAAAGACAGATTATTGTGACATCACTGTTTCCACAGGAAATCTTCTTTCCAAAAAGCATGTTTTTTTCACTCTGCATACCACCTCATGCCAAATTTATTTCCCTCTTTAAATTCATGACACCTTCATACAATATCATTACCAATGTTAAAAGGAAATACCTGTAGGCACAAATTTCAGTTTTGTAGTTGTTACCTTAAGAATGACAAAAGTAACGGCTCTGTAGCAGCTACCATGGCTGGATGGACATGAAGTTTTACATGGAGCAGAACCATTGACTGTTTATGAGAACTGGACCGAGTGAGTGTGACATGTCCCATAGAAAATGGTTTACTTCTGGTTCCAATGAAATGAAGTAAATTAAATTGACTTTTTTTTTTTGCAATGCGGAAATGCTGGAGCTAGACGCCATCAGTAAGCAGGGGTTCGTCCAAAATCTGTCAATCAAATTTGACGTGGATCCAGCAGGCATCACGTACTTTTATTGAGGCATCTGATTGGTCAGTTTAACTTGAATTATTTGCATTACAGAAAAAAAATAAACTATAGTGAAAATAAAAACAGGATTAGCAAGAACATGTTAATAATGGTGGCAGAGCAAGAATGGTTATCCTAACAAATAGAATGACTGAGTAATTGATTTTTATTTCTCAAGGAAACTCTATAGGTTTTTAGCTTCTTAAAGCCTACAGGTGCTTCATATCTGAAACTCCTGGAGGGAGGAGTCAGTCAGTCCAGTTATCTTATACAGTCAGTGAATAAAACACAATGTTGAGCTGACTCATGGCCCATAAATTGCATAACCCCAAGCAGAAAAGAGTTATGGGTGAGGTGAAAAAAAAAGTTTTAAAAATGACAGTCCAATGTCCTCATTGCAAATCAATTAATAGGCCTTTTTCATTGAGTAAGCACATTGCAATGACAATGGGAGAAAATCAGTAGTTCCTGGTTACGAACTACACTGTGTTGGTTGCAAAAAAACTTATTTGTTGAGTTTCAAGCACACAATTACAAAGTTTCTTGGAGTATAAGTCATGTTTTTGTGCATAGTTTGACTGGAGGTGCAACTTATTTTTTTATAAATAAAAAGCAACAACCACTAGAGGCTGGCTGTGTGTATCAGTATTTCCTACTGACAACAACGCAGAAGAAGTAGCGCCGCTAAGTCTTATGCTGTCCTCGGAAGGATTGTTCTAAAGTGATGCAGAGAATGAAGACCTCAAGGGATTTAGTGATTTGCAGTGATATAGTTTAGTTTATTTGATGTACTGATGGCTATCTGCATATTGTTGTTGTTTATGTTAATCTAATATACTAGATTCCTCCTATGTTTCATGAAGCTAAACAAGCATTTGTGTGTTAGAAACATGCATTCAGTCTAATACTGATACATATTCCATTACTATGTTTTGCCTGAAAAGAAAAAAAAATGTCTGTTTTTGGTTCAGTATTTTAATAAATAACTTCTCAGAAAAACTGCGACTTATACTCCAGTGTGTCTATGATTTTTTTTTTTTTTTTTTTTTTTTTGCTGCAACTTATACTCTGGGGTGACTTCTAGTACAAAAAAATACAGTTGTCACTTTTAAGAAAATATCTTAATAAAAATCATTCTACATTAACTTCTGTTTCAGAAAAGACTATTCAAATGAGGGAAAAGGAAAAAAAGCAACAAAATAAACAGTAGAACAGTAGAATTGAGATAAAACAAATGTAAGTAAAAACAAAAAAGAAGTGGAGATTCAGGTTAATTCCTTGTAATGGACCACTTGTACCCCACCTTTGCCCAACAGTTGCTGGGTAGACTCCAGCAACCCCCTGACCTTAAAAGAGACTAAGTGGGCTTGTGAAATGGTGGATGGATGGATGGATGTTTAAAGGTCTGTCTATAATAGACGTATTGCCCCCCCTCATATTTAAGCTACATCTTATTACAGGAGCATCACACACTCACTTGCTGTGTGATAAGGCATACAAATGCTAAAATCCAATAAATCAGTGTTGAAACAAGAAATCTTAGTGACTTACAAGTTAAGTCCAAATAAAACTAAAGTAAAACCCATGTGTATTGGGTGATTAGCGTCCTCTGGCAGAAGGGGAGCGATATCTGGTTTCTGTTTAACTCCACAAATTACTAGGTGTTTTCTCTGTGAAAGATGAGCAGTGACAGAGGTTGGGGTGATGGGCAGGGGACGGTGGAAAACCTAACAGAGACAAACAAGAGAGAAAGTTGAGCTAATTATGTTTCCTTCTGTCCTTGCTCCTCTTGTCCTCAAACCTCGGACATGGAAACTTGCCGGGGTTTTCGAGGAAGTTCCAGTCTGAGGGCGAAGACTGAGGACGATCCCGGAGGAGTTTTGGTGAGGAATCACAGGTGCATCCTCTGGATTTTAGAGTTTAAACACCCCATAGCACATCTCTGTTGAAATATGTGTGAGGTAATCTTAATAGTAAATAATAAAAGAAAAGAAAAGTTAAGCTTGTTACATTTGGATGAAACAGAAGTTTTAATTGAAATTTGAAGACACAGAAAGATGATGGCTTTAACCATATTTTATTAGTCAAATTTCTTTAGATGTTTTTGTCATGAAAAATATTTGAACCCTGTAAAGACCATTACATCAAACTCTTAACCGAAAACTTAATATTTTTGGTCTAAAATGTTTTTGTAGCTTTGATGAAATCCATAAAATATATTTGCAATATATTTTTTATGAGCTATATACCATAATACATTGGATGATTTGGTTCATGTTCACAACAATGTTAGTTTAAGCAAAAATATTGACATGAGTGTTCAGGTAAACGCACCTTATTTATCAATTTTTCAGATTGGATTCAGATATTTCTTACATTGTGTAACTGTATTAAAATTAATATTTATCAATACATTTAGCTTTTTTTCAATATAGCAAGTAGTTAAATTTTAAAAAATGAATAACAATAGATGACTTATTGCGACCATAAGGTTTTAACGCTATACCATTTTGAAATGAGCAGGAAAAGACCTTCTACTGCCCCTAGTGGAATGATAATGAACTGCAGGGCAAAAAAACATGGGGCAACTTAAAAACAAAGCTTTGATCATTCTAATAAGAGAGGGCCAATGTGTGAATCCAGCATGATCCGAAAGATTATATGGGGTTAAATATAAACTGGTATAATTTAATAAAGAAATAATATCAGCGCTTTTGTTATTTCTTTTAGTAATCTAATTTTGTGGGGGCAACAAAACTTTTTATTTGGTGTCAAAACTTTTTTTAGGTGACAAATGTCCATATCAAAGCACAGCAGGCTAATTTGGTGACTTTAAAATTAGCCTAATTTAATATATTTCCAAAAACTTGTTCTGCAAACGTTTGCAGAAGAATCTGCAAAAACTAAAGAGATACATTAAAATACATTTCCTGATGCTTCTATCTTTCCTTTTCATCTCATCTGGACTTTTTTTTCCCAAGCACATCTGCAGCACAGTTGTTACTCAGTGACTTCATTCATTTCCTCTTTCAACCCTTGCCTCATGTTTTCTTTACAATAGAAACGTCCTTTTCCTAAACATTTAAATAAATGAAAAAAGAAAAAAAAAATCAGGAACGGAGTGGAAAGGATCTCTGCAGATTTTATTGTACAGTAAGGATCACTGTGAGGTCAGCAGCCAGCATTTCCACTGCAGAGATGTTTTCAAGTAGTATTGTTTCTCGTACTGTGATCAGTAAATGTGAGTTTTTCTTGGCTGCAGTGAATGTTTTTATAGGATCTCTAAGCTTGACTCAGCTTTTTCCTTGAGCACACGAGTCAAAGGAACTCTCGTCTCACACGACTCTGTCACACTATTTTCCACATTTCGCCTTTGTGCACTTTCATTTTTGGATCTTGTAAATCACATGTGGGTTTGCACATAAAATTTGGATGCTATGAGGAAGATTTAAATACAAAATGCAGAATAATAAAATGTAAAAAAGCAGATGCTTCACCTTGAGGTTCTGGAAAGAAGTTCTCAAAAAACAATCATAAAAACTCTGCAGGAGACCCGACAAATACAGTTAGGAAGTTGGCTTTCCAAATGGACCTTCGAATATACAGAAATGAACAGGCAGGAACTAAACCAAGGAAGGAAATGTAGATTTTCATCTCTAAATAATTACATGTGCTGCAAATAATTCCATTGTTGCTGCAAAAACAGAAATATTTAGGTCAAACAAGTATGCAGGCCAGACATGGAGCATCTGCTAACCTCATTATGCTGTTTCTCTAATTAAACAAGCTTTTGGGAGACACATTCCTGTGTTGTTGGGACTTGTTTTTTTTTAAACAAACAACATTTGTAACATTTTTTTGGTGTGTATGGTGCCACCTTTGAACATTGTTTTCTGTTTTTGTAGAGCTTTTATTAAAAGACATGTATGCCTTTTATTGGTCTGGTCCAAATTGTTCAGATTTTTTTGTTTTTCTTATTCTTCTTATTGTTTCTTATTCTAATCATATTGATTTCTTATTGTTCTTTGAAGTTCACTTTTTAGTTAATGAACTTTTTACATTTTCCTTCTATCAAGTTGCAAGTGCTCTATTAATCATTTTGTGAATTTGACTAATTGCAGAGACCTTGTAAATTATTTGCCAACAGTCCCCATACATATGAAGCTACACAAATATAAAATAAAATCCGAAAATATAAATGCAGCACTTTTGTTTGTGCTCCCCTTTGTAATGAGATGATCTCAAAACATCTGAAACACGTTCTATGAACACAAATTAACAATTTCTGTCAAATATTGATCACAAATCTGTCTAAATCTGTGATAGTGAGCTCTTTTCCTTTGTTCAGATAATCCACCCCACCTCATAGGTGTGCATATCAAGATGCTGATTATTTAAAATGATCATTGCACAGATGTGTCTTAGACTGGCTACAATAAAAGGCCATTCTGAACCGTGCCAGCATGCTTCATTTGGGGGGTCTGGAGACCCAGAATACTGGTCATAAAACAGTGTAAACCAATCGGCTTACATCGTTCAGGGCAGAGGGCAGACAGCGTGTGTGGCATGTAGCCCATGGTGTTCATAGTCTTCACACTGGCCAAGCTGGGAGGGGATTTTCCTATTATCTTTCTTTACTGTTTACTAGCGCATGTCGGCCACCAATAGTTGAAAGAGGCTTGGTGTAAAATGTCAAAGCGGTGCAAATTTCAAGATTTGGGGATGAAACAGTTTGGTTTCTAGAGTCTTTGCAAGAGCTTTGCAAGGATAATGGTCTTGTTTTATCTTATTTGAAAAATAAACGCAGACGTCATAAGGCTCGTCGCTGTGTGTGGGTTCACCAGATAAACCAGCCACACTTGGAGTGTGGTAAGTTCCACAGCATCACTACCAAACCAGAGTCCATGATTGGTCAAGGTTTGACTTGGTTTAACTTCCAATGCATGTTCATTGACATGTCTTTTGTACACTGAGTCCAAAAATGGTCACAAAACTTGTGCAGCTACACATGAACGCAAGAGTTTTGAATGCGGACGCCTGAAACGCGTTTATGCGCATTCACATAGACTTTTTATTGGAAGCTGCCACAGGTGACCACATGTTGTGGGGGGCAGTGTGAACAAAAGCTATTTTATCTTCATATTTTTCTTACCGGTCGGTAGAACTTCTGAGGTGATGCAGTCCATAAATTTGAAATTTTTGTGACTCCTGATAGTCATGGGTAGCAAGTCCATTGGACCTGAGCTACCAGATCTGTCCCAGATGCCCCCCAAGCCACATGGAAAAGTGCATCCTTTTTCCCAGACAGATAAAACTCAACACTATCCTCCAAACACTGATAGGCCTGACCTTCCTCATCAAGTACAGTTCGCTCTGTACTTTGTGGTAAACAACTTTGGTGTTGGATTATGTTCTTTTAATCATCCATGTGACTTCCTTTCAGTCTGAATTAAAGGGCAGGACAGAGTGAGGTTGCATTGACTTTCCTCTAAGTATGTTGAACTTTCTGACATGTCTTGTTCAACCATATGACCCGCAAGCACTCAGACAAACTCCTCCTGTTTTGTTTGCTCTCTGCGTTCGTTTAACACTTCCTTCTCACGCTCTTAGATTCTCAAACACACTCAAGGCCTTTTTGACAGCAGTGAGTCTGCTGAGGGTGACCTCTGATTGAAGCAGGGAGGTCTAAAATGTCACCAGTTTGATGTGAGAGCATGACATCTGCTGTGTGTGGCCTTTAAGAGCAGCATAGTGCCATTGTAAATCTCAGTTATAGGTGTTCTGAATGTGCCTCAACCTCCCAACAATTCATATCAACGTGTTTTCATTAAAAACATTTTTTTTGTTTACCTGACATAATGAGTCTGTTAACATGGACAAATTTGGAAATATTATTTATTATGTCCAGAAGGCTTTTTGAAGACACATCTCTTTCCTGAATAACTAATCAGTCATAAAGACTTTTTAGGAAACCGGTTAAATCGTCATTGTTTTTTTCTTCTTTTTACCAATCATATTGCAGCCAAAAAATAGTAGAATTCTGTACCACATCCTTTTGGGATATTTGGCCAATACATAAAAGATAATACACAGCATATATCTTTTTTTTATCATTTATATTGAATGGAGCACTGTCATCTACTTTTGAGAAAAGTTGCTCTTAGTGCTATGGATTGTTGCAATAATTTATTTTGTTTGATTTTGCTTTTGTCCCCCCGCAAAAAAACAAACAAGCAAACAAAAAAATTACAAAACAAGAATAAGCATAATTTTCTTTGCAATCCCTCTCTAACATTGTGGTTTGGTTTGCTGCTTCGTAACCTTAAAACAATCCTAAAGCCTCAACAAATTGATTGATCAATTCTTTGATGTAGTTGGTTTTAGTGTTAATTTATGCTCACTTGTATTTTTTCATTATATATAAAAACATCTGTTTTGAATCTAGTGTTTCTAGTTAAATGTATCAAAGATGCACAAAAAAATGCCTTCAAATACTTAATATCATTCTGATTGCAGATTTATACATGGAGAGTCACAAAAACTGGGCTTAACCAAAGAAAACGCACTAGAAGAGAGCTGAAATGTGACTTTGTTGAACCAGACAAGGGCTGCTTTTACCTCTTTGGGGTGGGACCATTTCCTTCCACCCCTCCATCTCCCTCAACTTCCCTCCCTCAATTCCTTCTCACACTTAAGTTCTCCTTTTTAGGATCTTCATATCTTTTCTCTTCTCCTACTTTTATAGGCCATCTGTCTAATTCTTTGTCTGTCACATCCCTCCCATGTGGACTCTTTCTTTTAGGATTCTGGCAGATGAACTGACAGTATGTGTGCATATGTGTATGTGTGTGTGCACGCTCAAAACTGTGCGGTTGCACTAACTTCAAAGTTGAAACCAGTCTCTCCACAGTCTGCAGCTTTTCTATAAATCAAAGTAGACATACTTATGAAGAAACACACATACAAACAGTCACGAAAGAGAGAGACAGGTATAGTACTGTATCTAAAAATAGGAAAAAAGTGAAAGAGTGGGTCAGCTGTAAGAGGGAAAAAAAATATAGAAAAATATGCTAAGAGTACAGTGCAGCTTTTCGGCACATGAAAGAGCAGCGTACAGCAGACAAGAACTGGCCTTTCATTCATGTTGCCATAGAATAAACAGGGTGTTTCCAGCCATGCCCTGTGTCAGTTTAGTTTGGTAACCATACACCATAAATGTAACTGAAATATGATGTCTCTATTTTACTGTAACCAAAGACAAAACCACTGTTTCTGTAGTTGGGAAAACATGATATAAACTTCAGTGACTACGTGTAAGCACGTTTAAATAAATTACAAATGAGCCTGAAAAAGGGACAATGCACTAACTGTTGAGACTTGGCTTCATATCGAACGTGTTATTCAAACTTAGACAAATTAAGCCGAGAGGATCCAGACTGAATTCCAGCTGTTTCTGTGGCATGAACATGTAGTTTTCAATGTCTCAAACATGAAGATTTACGCCCTCACTTTCTGAAAGCTGCAGCAGTCAGCACGCTTTCACAATGGGTGGTAGAACCATATCCTGCCATCAGCAATTAAATTAAAACTCTTACTCAACTATGTCTAAGTTTGGTTACGTGTGTTGGTGTGACACAAAACAGAAACATCAGTGAATACTTCACAAGTATCTGCTTTATTTTTTTATCTACTATATTCTGTATTTGGTGTCAAGTTGTTTTGCATCTCGACTAAGTCCCAAATTTTACACCTGCAGTTCAATAATGGTCTGAAGAGAACATTGTAACATTTTGCATGTGTTGCAATGTTGTGGCAGTAGCATCAATAAATATGCCAGTTCTAATGTTGGGCATGTGATGCTCCTTCAAGAACGCCTTGAACATGGGTTTATCATATGGTGTTCACACTGGACTATCGCTACCCAATAGTAGAGCATGTCCACCACCTACAGTTGGAAGAGGCTTGGTGTGACATTTTGAAGTGGTGTAAATCTTGTAAATCTTGCTCCAGGCTTTTTCTTTCACAGCTCTATATTTCTTAGTATTTCTGATGCATGAAATACTTGGTGTCATATAATTCAGGTCAGTCACAAACCACAATTATTAATTTATCCTTTGTGATCAATGTTCAAGCGGTTGGGATATCCGTGAATTGAAAAAGATACCAGACATAAGTCACTACGAAATACAACTCCCTGATTGGTCAAACCTCAACCTGGTTCAACTTTCAACGCACGTTCAATGGAAGTGCGTTTTTGCACGAAGAGTTGAAGCTTAAGTTGCGACATGTGAATTGAAGATGTTTTATCCCCGAAATGGGCATAAACTTGCGTTTACATAGACTTTTCTTTGAAAGTGGTTGCTTGAACGCGTGTTGCTGAAGGCGGTTTGAACATAGCTTAAGACTAAAGTAAACAAACAAGGAACTTCAGCTGAGTTGCAATGACTAATGACATACCAGTGACAACCACTGAGCTTTAACATTGAAATCTCAGTATTTGCCTCACTTCCATCCCAATACTGTTCCTTTAGAAATGTTCTCAAAATATTCGTTTTTCATGCTCCAGTAAGGTCTCTGGGCTTTCTTTTTTGCTTTCTCATGTCCAGCAGGTAGTTAAACTTTATGTAAAACCTCTTGTGTCTATACTACAATTATTTAATACACAACACCTTAACACCTTTCCCCGATGAAAATCGTGTTTTTGATGTTCTTAACATGTTCTTTTGGCATTTATCCAATAATGAAGGACACATAGTGAGAAAATTAAGCTTATAATTGCATTTCTGGGTATTTCCTTTTTTCACATCGTTGTGAATCTGGAGCAGACGAAAATATGCAGTTGGATACAGAATGTATTTGTTATGTTGCAAATCCAATGGGCAGGGCACAAGCTCCTTGCCATGCCCTTCAAACGTGTGGCTGAAGTGGTGTTGGTGTTGGAGACTGCATGCAAGAAGAGGGAAAAAGTTAAATATCATTTGTGTTTGCTCCCACATGGGCTATTCTCTGTCCATCTGCTGCTCCACTGCAACCCCGTGTTAGAGGCACAAAGTTCTGCTGAGCCAATAGACTACAACCCATCTGGGTACAATAAGATAAAGGAAAGGAAAGCAATACGTCAATCTATGGGAAGACAAGACAGGAAGGGCCATTGCAACAACAATCAGGGAGGGATATGTGCTCCTCATCAAGAAGACAAAGAACCAGCAACAAGTGACATTGATAAGAAAGACAAACAAACAAGCACACAGACTCATTGTTTTGTGCTTAAAATATGTGTAATGGAAATCAATACTTGCACTGTAAAGTAAGTAAAAGAAAAAATATATATTGTTGAGTAGTTGGAGAAAAAAAGGTTGAATGAAGAATCATCAAAACAAAGGAAAAAGATTTCTGCACAGCATCATGCCGGGAGAGACTGAGCAGATGGGGAGATGAAATAAAGTTGTCAAGATGCAAATGTGTGATTAGGAAAAGAAGAAAAGGAGAAGAAAAAGGAAGGGTGAAAAGAAAAACCAGAGACAGAGAGGTAAGTGCTACATGGAGAGTGAGGTTTACCACAATTCCCACTGAGGGTAATACTTACATGGTACCTCTCCACTAAAGGAGCTGAGTACAGACATGGAATTTTGCCCAGAGTGTATTTAGCTTGGACTTAAGACATACTTGTTAGTCTATTTAATATGTGATTTTATAAAAAAAACTTCAATCCAGCCACGAAATAATCAAAATTTAAACTTTACAGAATACAGGAAAAATTAAATCCACATCAAAAGCTGGAAAATTTTCCATAGAGGACAAAAAAAATGTTCAAGTACCTTTTCAAGGGTTTCAACCCTGTCAAGGTCAAAAAGCAAGATGGCGGTGTGTGTGGCCGCTTGTCTGTTTCTTTCCGTGTGGTTTATGTTTATGTTGTTTTCGTTCTTCAGTACTCGGCTAGCGAAGTCTCTGTTGGTGTATGAACGTCAGTTCCTTTTAGCTTGTCAGTATTTTGCAAATAATGAATATGAGTAAATGCAGATGATTTCCATCCTTTAAAGTAGTCATAAAAACTGATTGGTGACATTGTCCTCAGTCTGGATTCTATTTGAAGGATATATTGTGTGAGAATAGAAATGTAGGCTCAGACAAATGCTTTAGCTCTGTTGCTAATAAGACTGAATGATAGAAAACTGCCGGCTCAGCACTTTGTGCTTACACAGAGTTGTGAGGAAGTGAATGACTGCATAGACTAAAACAGGACAGTTTTTAGCCAAATTTTGCCAAATCTATCCAATGCTCATCACAAGGTTTTTTCTACTTAATTGAAAGGTTTGTACAGGTTTTGCAAAAAGTTAACACAAAGAGGTATAACTTAAAATCTTCTCCAACACAACTGTCAACATTAACACACAACTGATCATGAACATGTTCTAAATTGCTCTTGTCAGTCACACCAGTTTCAGGTTAATCATCCACAGCTGTCCTCATTTAGTTATTTAACCTCAGTGTATTTAAGTGTCTGGTTTTCAGGTCATGTTCTCTCTTAACACCTTTGTGGTTCTCCATGGTTTTGTTGTGCCCCCCCC
>BSAI01000108.1:18731164-18926496 GCA_036245035.1 Adrianichthys oophorus | reverse complement strand
ATTATTATTAAATGTTTGTTTCTACCACCAACTCTGATCTCCTGCATTTAGGTTCCTTCTCCACCATTTCCTGACACTAGCAGCAGGGTCAGGTCATCTGCTGCAATCATCATTTTACAGCAACCTATGTAAACGATGTTGCACCAACATAAATGCATTCAAGTCTCCCAACACAAATGTTTATTGCTATATTAACACATTTGATTTACATGAAAATAGTTTCCAAAATTTTATGTTCACCCAACAAATTATTTTGAGTATATATATATTCAAATAAACCATTTATTGTATGTTTTAGACCTCTGTTATTAGTTTTATTAAATTATTGGTCTAAATTTGAAAGTCACATGACATCAAAAAGAGGTAAATATCATGATGTTAAATTGATATGGAAGTTTTGACGTCAATTTGATTGGCATATTAAACTTGTTTTTGACCACAATTTGATGTTCAACTTTGATGTTGATTTAACATCATTTCAACCTCAATTGCCCACTGGGATATATCACTTTCCTTTGCCACTGCAATTCAAGGTCGCTGCTGCGCTGTCGTGTTAACGTGACAACGGGTCGCTTTACGTATCCAATTTCCAATTTACGTATCCGCCTTTGGTGAAAAAGCAATCTAAACTTAAAAGATAACAAGAATAAAGTACTAGAAATTGCTTGAATATTTTTTTCTTTTGTAAGTGACCATGTTATAAGCGAGATTTAGTGAGACAAAGAAATTGATGCTTGCAGCAAAAACCTGAACTGGCGGAAGACAGTTGCTTTGTGTCATGTAATCAATTCACTTTAAACAATGTTTAAAACAATAAAGTCATAAAACACAATAGATTAAAGCAACAACAATCAAAATATGAACATTAAATGGAAGGAAATGCTAATACTTTGAGAAGGCACTGTAAATATTAATAGACTGTAAGGGTGAAAATGAACACTTGATACACCATAAAAGCCATAAGATATTCAAAAGCCAAATAAATAAGTTAATTTAATAAGTTCTTTAAATCTATGTTAAAAACATATTTGCGTTTCTAAATCCCCACAGATGCAGATACTCTGAGATCTAAAGGTAAGTTATTCCACAGATGAGGACCATGGTACTGGAAGGAGGCTTCACCGTGAGTCCAGGTTCTCTAGTGAGTATAGATAAAAGAACACAACTTGAGGATTTGAGAGTTCTGAAGGGTTTGTAAATTCAGTCTCTCGCACTAAACTAAAAAACGTTCAATTGAAATTAAATAGAAAATTGTAAGTCGTCTTGAGTGTGTGAACACATTTCTGCTTGTTTGTTACCTTTAATCCTCCTGCAGGGTGTTTACTGCCACTTGAAAAATGACCCCAACACAACTCTATGAGCTTTAAAAAGAGAAAGTGGGAATGCAAATTGGATTAGTATGTAGGAGAAGTGTTCAATTTTGAAAATGATTATTGGGGAAAGCTTTCATATTGCTTCAAGCTAAATTGCTGAAACTTTAAGCAGAATCGTATTGTCTTCACCTGATAAAGACACAGCTCCTAGAGAGGAAGCAGACCAACCCAATGCTCTTCTGCTGATGGCCTTCAAGGCTCTGTCAGAATCCTGTTTGCACTTTTGTTTTTACTCCAAGCTTGACTATTTGGAAAATCTGGGTCTAGATAATACAGCTGTGAAGAAAAAGTTCCCCTGTGGTCATAGCTAAGTCTTAAAAAAAGCTCTCCAATCTCAGTAGAACTTGCATCTTAGTAATTTTTTAATCACCAAAAATCCAATACAGTTTATTGATGGTGTGTACATCTTGCCATGACAAAACACAAGTCACACTATCAGTCATAGTTTTTTTTCCAATTGGTAAAACACATTTTCTGAAACATTATACCAATTTCACCAAACACAATTTTCAAAACACAGACTTAATATACAAAATACTTCACTCTTGAGTCAAATGCTCACTTTGAAGTCACAATAAAGACTTGTTCGTCAAAACTAACAAGCCCACAGTAAACACAACTCACTACACAAGAAAACACTTCACAAAATGGTTAAAAAAGAATGGTAATTCTGATATAAAAAAAAAACAAAGAAAAAATAAACAATTTTGAAACGTACACGACGCTCTGTCAAAATGTTTGGTTGGGTGTTGGTATAAATACGCTATTGTGGCTAATGCATAACGTTGTCAGACTGCCTTTATTTTTAACGTGTTAATAACAAGGTTGTGAGTTAGTGTAGTCACAGTAATGTTTTGTTTTAGTGGTATTGCTTTGATTTTAATGTGCTGCAAACAAGGTAGTAGTGTAACTATGCTTATGCTTCTAACATGACTAACGTGTAGTGTATTACATCCAAGTTTTAGAGTTGCTTTGAACAAGTTAAACTCTAGCTGACTGACTTTTGACTCTTTTGTTTTGCTTACTGTATGGCATCACATCTCTGCCATTAATTGAACGGTGCGTATTTGATAACTGAGCGAGCGTATCTTACAACTGAGCGACCGTATCCTACAACTGCACCGTGCAGTCCTAACTAAGCGCGCGCAGAGCTCTCACCGCGCAAAGTATATGGAAAAAAAGCAACAAATACTTTATCTCTCTAGTTTATTCCTGCTGTGTTCCTGACATTTTGGATCTGATGCATTTGGGTAAATTTATGCAGGTTGTGACATAAACACTTTACAAAGACAAGAACAGCAAAAACGTGATCAGTTCAAATTCTGTTTCTCTTCCCTTTTTCTCTGTGTAAACTTTGGAGAGATGCACACATTCATTCATTTATAGTAGGTGAAGGGATTTGACCCCAATGTTCTGCCAATGCAGCACGTTTGGGTGCTTCAGGGTTTGCTGGTAGTAATCGAGCTGTAAAACAGTCAGTGTGGAGCATTTCTTTAACAGCCAGTTGAAGACAACTGGAAAAGAAAAGACTGGTATTCATATCTTTTTCATCTAATTTTTACAGCCGCATCATTGCATTTTGAGACAGATTTTGTTCAACCAGATCAAGGTTGGTGAGCATAAACTCCATCTTTGACTCTGGCAAAAATCAAGAAACAGACAAGGACATTTCTTTCAACCTAAAATAAAAATAGTTTTCCAAAAACGTGAGAACCAAAGCAAAAAATGTAGAGAAAGGTGAGCTGACAGGAAAGGGTGGGGGAGAAAAGCACACAGAGGAGGAGACAGGAAGGAAAAAGGAGGGATTCTATGAAAAAAGTGGAGTGTCAAAGAGGGAGCAGAAAAAAGACAGAGGGAAGAGTAAAGGAAAGAAAGGGAGGGATGTGCTGGAGGTAGTAGGTACTGCTGATAGAGTATGTAGAATGAAGATTTGGCAAAGAGGTGGGGGATGGATAGAGAAGAAAATACAAGTTAATGGGGAGGGGGGTTTCAGCTGCTTTCTGTTGAAAGTAGTTGTAGGTAATTAATTCCTGATGTGAACCCAGGCTAAATTATCCAAAATAAAAGTGCTTTCAGACAGCTGTAATGACTTTTCCATGCAGAGCTGCTCAGGTTGAAGTAAAGTTAGCATGCTAACCTTACGGTGGCCCAGAAGAGTAAATCAAACCAGCAAGTAGCGCAATGCAAAAAATTATTCAATATCACAAAAACAAGGAAAATATTAAAACAAATAATAGAAAGCAAAAGTATCTTCCAGAAATCAAAGTTAAATGTGAAAAAAACAAACCTGAATAAGAAATCGGAATAGGTAGGGACTACGGGACGTCACTGATTGGATGATGGTTTGATTTTTTTTAAGTTTCAGCTTTTTCTGCGATGCCCCAAGACTAATGAAAGTTGTATAATTCATATGGAGCATTTCTAGTATTACGTAATGCCAAATAACTTTCGATTGAAATGATGGATAAACGTTATCATCCAATCAGTGATGTCCCATAATTCCTACCTTTACCATTTTTTCTTTTGTTTCATTCTTAATATTTCATTTTCATTTCTGAAAGTTTCATTTTTATTTCTTTTCATTTTTTGGAATTACGTTTTGGTTTCTGGAATTTTGTTTTGATTTCTAAAATGTGATTTTTTTTTCTATTATTTCTTTTGCTTTTTTAAATTTTCGTTGTGATCTTCAATATGTCTTTGTGTTAAGTGACTTGATGTGACAGCTGAGAGCCTGTTTCTTTTTAGCCGGCATGCATCAAAATGCAATCAAATCAAAAAATATGTTGTGGTTAAGATCAATATTCATGAAAGGTATTAAAAGGGGATTGTTCACATGAAATTGACAGTGGAAACAAAATAAAGATGAAAATTTGGTCAAAAAAAGTTTCTTTTTTTTTTCAAAGTAGGTATATTTATATATATATATATCACCCCCCTCCCCATGTTCTACAGTCTGATTATCATTATTTCTAACCATGGTCATCTTATAAACTAGAGTTACACATTTTAAGATGAATTTGTCTTAAAAAATATACATAGATGTATGTCTGCTTACAAACTTCTGTCCTGTTGCCAAATGCATTTGTTCTGTTATGAGTCAAATAAAACGTTCCCGTTTCTCTAAATCTAGCAGGTTTTAAAAAATGTTGTGTAAAGTAAAAACAACTTAAAATAAGATGTTTGAGAGGATTTTCGTCCCAAACTTCCATCCCTTTTCTTCACTCAGTGGGGTTGCATGCTTGTCCGGAAACTGTCCAGTTATTGTTAGACGAAGGCGGAATACACCCTGGAGAGGCCGTCAGCCTGTCACAGAGCCCATGGAGCTTCTGCAATTAAGCCCGCTATGCTAGCAAGCCACCCAGTGGACAGCATGGCAAGAATCACACAAGGTCAGGCAGAGCAAGCGATCGCTGTTGCACAGGGAGATGGAGCTGTAGCTCTCCTGACTCTGCCAGGGAGCTGCGCTAACTACAAGCTATCCTCTCTATGCTAGCCCACTGGTGGCTGGCTGTCTGGCAGAGACAGGAGAGCCACAGTGGGCGATCCCCCCCCCTCCAGATCCATGGGCTTATGATTTTTTTTCTTATTTTCATCAAGACAATTGTAAAAAATCCCCCAGTTTTATTTTATGAAAAAAAGTTTTAAAAGGCTGTCAGGCGCAGCTCCGCTGTAGTAAAGCACTCTGCACCGAGAGACACTCTTCTGGATCTTGTGAACCCAGACACGGCAAGGTGCTTGCTGGCGTCTCTGTAGAGCTCTCCAAAACATATAAACACAAGCTACTTCCTCAACATCATCCATGTTTTTTATGATGTGGTCAATGAATGAAATTCTTCGGCGGTTGCTCCTCGGCCAGGGTGTCATGGCGTTGACGGGCATAAAAAAAGAGCCGGCAAGCATGAATTTGAGGCCGCGTTTGGTATAAATGCACCACACTGAAGATGCTTTTCCTTGTATCCAGGATGCTATCTCAATTTCACATTGAAAATTGAAAAAAATTAGAATTAAAAGCCTCAATCTTTTTCTGCTGAACACCAACAATTGAAAATCAAGATGAGTTGAGACTCATCAGAAATGCAATTAACTGATTAATCACAGGGGTCTCCAAAGTGACCCACACACCCTCATGCTGCTTTGCTTTGAGATTTAGCCACTGAGGTCAGTCAAGTCTGGTGAAAGTGCAAATTAAAATTGTGACATAAGAGTCACAGCATACGACCCATAAGAACCCAGACCCATTCGCCCTCAAAAATAAAAATGATGGTGAATATCCCACAAACCAAATGAACCACAGAACTAGTTTTTTATGGGTTAAGGTCGGTTAAAGTTAGGGTACCGGTGCGGTTCATGTCCCAGTACCAGTTTGCGACCAGGAGGTCGGGGAGCCTTGATATCATTGGAACACCCAGCACATCAAAAAAAGACAAGTTAGAGACACCTAAACGTCAGTTTTTGACACAGAGGGGTCCTTAGCCATGCGTCAATATGTGACGACTTGGGAATGAGAATGTGTTGTCAGAGTATAATTGATATTAGAGAAAACAGATGCACTTAGATTCATGTTACACTATTATTAACATATAGGTATTTAGTGAAACTTTAAGTTTAAAAAAAGAAAGCAAGAAGAGGAAAATTTTTTCATTGTAAAAAAACCCAAATATTTTTACTTTGAAAATCTGTTAATGCCATGTAACCAAATAATTTCATCAGTCAGGAGTACATTCTCGACCTGTCAAAAGTAACATCTCTAAAATATTCTATGTACCAAAGTAATGGAGTATTAATTTTGAACTTAAGTTAGCATTTAAAACCAAACATCAAGTCACAAACCATCTCTTTTACGTGAATTATCTAGTGAATATAAATCATCCACAACTTTTCATTCTTTTTCCCAGGAACTTTGCTGAAAATATGGTGTCATTTAAATCCTTACCACAGAACTGTTTACCTTTCCCTCCCCCACGCTGTCATTCTCTTTCCCACCATTTCCTAAGTTCATCCAGCCTAGTCTTGATGTCCTATTTCAGCCTGGCGTCTCTGAAACTCAGTTCTTCTTAAAGCCTTGTGTGCTTCTGTCTTTTCTCCTTCAGCTGCCACAAACCAGTCCAAAAAAAACGGAAACGACAACACTTACCCTACTTTTTAGAAAGTGCAAATAACGGATGATCAGATCTGACATTGCGGTTCGACAAAAAGTTGGTACAGATGCAGGATATGTGTGAAAAGTACCACATTAATTAACGTAACTTTATTTGAAGCTGTGTTTGGCCTATGAAAAGCCTGTGTTTGGCCTGTGATGCTTTTCCAAGAGTGTTTCAATAGCAAAGATGGAAGGTGATAAAATCTTGCTTAAACAGCAAACTTTACACTTCCACATCAAGTGGAAGTGTCATCAATTCTAAAGTGACAACTGAGGCCTTTTTGCAAAGAAAGCACATTTTCATTCATTCCCAAGTACAACAGATAAAAAAAAAACCAAAGTATAAAAAAAGAGTTGACTCAGCTCATGTCTAAGTGAACTCATGTCTGAGGTTGCATCAATGTGCTTCATAACACGCCTGGTTTCCATTAATCAAGATTCTTGTAGTATCTCAAGAACATGAAGGAATGAAGTCTAGGACTAAAGTGGAATTTTCTGCTCACACAGAGCCAGTGAGGCTCTTGTGCATAATGATGACAAACAAAAAAGGGCAAAAGTGTTACAGTTGTGTCACATTTGTGAAGTCCTAGCAGTGACAAATGACAACACTTTAAGCATTTATGCTTCATTTGCCGAACACTCAGTGATGGTTTTGTTTTCCGTCATGGTGCAAACCTAATGTCTCCTGCAGTCCTACACTCACTTTGTTTTGTTTACTGCAAACACCTCTGTAAATGCTGCCAGATGGTGCTTTAGGCTGTGAGTGTACCCCAATAAAACTGTCCCAGTCAGTTAAGCAACTGACCCATGTTTGTGAAGAGAATTTCTGCTTGGCATTTTTTTTGTGTCTTTTTTTCTGGCAGTCAATTACAGGCAATTGCTGGTCATTATTTTCTAGTGGTGTTTCTTAAGAAAAAACTCTATTTTCTTTCCAAATTATAAAACAAGAGTTTAACCAAGTCAACACTCTGTCAGTAACTTGGTTCTTTGTGTGTAGGTGAAAGCACTCTTAAACACACAATGTCATACAGTCTTACAGTCTGACCTTGCAACAAACCTTATGGTACGTTCACACCGGGCATCTGACGCGCATTCAAAAACACGTTTTCTCCACACATTTTCTCCTTAATTTTTTAAGTCTTCAGTTTTTTAAGTCAATATTAGTATCATTATTGACAAAGGCTTTTTTTTGCTTTGGCCCTGTATTATGTATGCCACCCAATGCCACCCTGTATTGCCCAGGGTGCTGGGCAATCAGCACCCTGGCGTTAACCAAAGTCCATGCTGCTTCCTTGCAATACCAAGAGGAAATACATTCTTTTGGAAATTCATCAATAATGAAACAGTTTGAAATGCGTATTTTTGTACTTTTTGATACTTTCAATTGTAATGACCTTCCACTTTGCTGTTCTGTACTGGCCAACCTTTCAAAGTCTTCTGAAAATAGTAAGTTCATTGTCAAATGACTGCAGGGTGGTGTTCATAAAACCGATTTACTGTGTGTGCTAACAAGCATGCATGCCGTTGTGCTGTAGGTGAGATTCCTCTGCGGCCGACAAGCAAATGTTTGCTTTTCATTGTGGGACACCATGATTTAAATTTGGTCTGTTGGACTTGTGTGAAATAGAGGAGCCTCTACAACAACCTGAGGACGAATGCAACACAGTGGTTTCTCAAGTATTTTCACAAATTTGTCTAAGCAAACAGATTTCCCCCAGACTGGGTTCTTAGTGGTTCCTCTCTGTCCTCTTTCAGCTTTGGCTCAACTTATCTGGATGCCAACACACTAAACGTATACATCCAATATTTTTTTAACCTCAAAAATCATAAAAAGTCATTTTTTGTTTTCTTTCTTAGTTGCTATGATATAATGGCTTCATTCTATTAATGTAGTTTGCATTTTTTTCTATTGATGCTCAACTGAACTGAAGGCGGCTTTCATTTTTAGATACTGGTAGAGCTAGGCCACGGGTGACTGCACAGTGACATTTTGTATTAAGGCTGTAAATTACATTATTAACAGACATGCAAATTTATGATAAGGTTACTTATCATTATGATAAGTTTCTTAACATCATGTAACATGGTTCACATGATGAACTGGGCAGCAAATAAAAGAGTATTATCTTTAATCTTATGAGCTGCAACTGCTAAGTATGTGTGTTTTTTTTTTTTCAAACATAAAAAAATCCCATTTGGTCACATTTTTATTTTAAAAATTGGTGTGTTGCCTGTTACTGTTGGTCAGGCTATTAAGTGAAGGACAGGGATCAGATTTCTGGTAAATTTGTTAAAATATTTAACACATTTATACTCACAACATAGGCTACCCACAGAAGTGGCTTGGGGTCCATTAAAAAAAAAATGTTAGTATATTTAAAAGAGCTTTCATGTTTGGGCAAACGTACCACAAAAACACCTTGATGACATGAGTCATTTTTAAGTTTATGATGTATTTGAATGAAGGAAAAAGACAAAGCTTGGCAATAAAGATGTGTCAAAATTGTAAGAATATTGTATTTGATCATTTTGTTTTAGACAGGGTTTTTAGTGAAAACAATACAATATATGTTTAATATAACCCTCTTGGTTATCGTTCAGTGATTTTATAAAAGGAAAAGAAATATATTACATTTTTATTATTCTTAAATAATAAACTTAATTGCCTGCGTTCACAGTAACTCCAGAGTTTGTTTCTAACACGTTGGTCACGTTAGAAGCGTTAGCATGTTCAGTACCTGTAACTCCCAATCTTTTTTGCATCATGTAAAAAAACAGACTGATACCACTAAAACAAACGTCACTGTGACTATACTAATACCAACCTTGTTAGTAAAATAAAAAAAAAAAAACACTGTTCATTACACATTAGCTGGGATAGCTGCATATCTACACTAAAATCCAACCTTGTTCACAGCAGAATTATTCCATGCATATGGCACTGTGTTTTTTTTAAAGATATTAAGTGTTTTAAGTCCACCTAATAGACAATATGATAAATCAGCTAATTCTGCAAAGCAGTGTTGCATAACAGTGCAAAACCAACATGAATAGCCAATTTTCTCCTTGTCCGAATCAGGTAATTCATGTTGATCTTGTAGTCAGGGATTTATGGTATGTCGAACAGCGTGTGTTACTTAGGTGTCAACGATGACATCTATGTTGTTGAAGGGTTAAAACATGCTTGAAATATGGCTTCAGTGGGCTGAATTAGTTGAAAATAGATTTTATATATTTTTTTTTATTTAGACCTAAAACCTAAAAGGGTCTAAAAGTAAACAATAAGTGCTAATTACTTGTACTTTTACCTTCAGAAACTTAATTAAATTAAAACACGTGGAAAAAGAAAAAGTTAAATTTCACTACAAATTCTTGTTCAGAAGATTATCCAGGGTTTCCAGAGTAGCAGGAGACTTGAGAAGAAGCATTTAGGTGTCTTCCTTTAGTGTCTTGGATGCTTCAGATGCTTTCGTGTCATTTTATAAAGTTAGAAAATTCCTTTTACCAAAACAAAGATATGAATTTGACAAATGGAACAACAGTCATTGCCCTTGTCTGATAGAGTTGCAGAAAAAAAAAAGAAACCCTGCTTGAGCCAATTTTTGCAAAAAGCACAAGAGTTGATTGCTGATGATGTAAAGGTACCAACATGGAAGACTTTTGTGCACACTCATTTATATTAAACGCATATTTGGTTTAATAAGGGAAAAAATGTTATTTTGTTTTCTTTACTTGTCTTTGATGCTCCATTTCATTCCTTCCACCAGTGGTGGGTTTGGTACAAACACCACTCTAAGTGTTTACAGATGGGGAGAAGTTGGCCGACGTCACTGTCTCCACTTATCAAACCCTTTCTCACAACATGATAACCTCATGTTTGCTAGTTTTACCTTCACAGCAGCACACACAAATACAATAAACTATGAAGAGGGTTACCTAGTTATGTATATAGGATTGAAGATCCACTTCAATGAAAATCATGTTGTTGGTATTTTAACATGTCATTTTTTCTGATGATGGAGGAAATGTTTTTAAAAAACAAGATTAAAACTGCATTTCTGAGTATTGCTGTATTCATATTGTTGTGAATCTTCAGCAGATGATAAAATGTGCTCCTATTTTTTTTTTCAAAGGCTATTTGAAACAGGGCGTATTTGTGACTTAAAAAAGACAGATAATGTTAGGCTGGGGGTGTGAGGTGCTGTAAGATAGCAGGAGAGCATGTAAACAGAGAGCTCTCAGCAACAGTGAGGGGAAGATTGGCAGGGTTGCTTTGTGCAAATGGTCTCGCTCACAACTCAAAGCCAAATTCCTCATACAATACAGCCGCTCTGCAGAAACTATGTCGGCTTAAATATTTAATAGACCTGTTCTAACTTAAGTTATTTTTTTTTCAAAAACTACAGGTTTTTTTTCTGGTTTAAATCTTTAAAAGACCAGTTCTGTAGTTTTGTTTTAAACAAAAGTGAAAAACATCTAGTTGAAGTTAAAAAATCAGATCACTCGTCTACATTCTACAAAAATATCTTTATATTTGTTTCGTGGAAATTTATCATAGTTTTTTTTTTTTTTTATAGATCTTTTTCGCAGCGTGTGAATTCGTCTGCGCGCAGGCGGGGGAGTGACGTCATACGCAGACAAAGGTCCTGTCCCGTGCGGATGTGTGGCACTCGGTCAGGCGGAGACTGAGAGAGAAACGCGCCAGCGCAGAGAGGCACGGAGACTCAGCGGAGAGCATCCGGACTTTGACAGATTATTGAGGGGGAAAAAATATTCTCATTCAAACTAAAACTGGAGGGGATTTCTCTTTTTGTGGTGAGACATAAAATGAAAGGACTACCTAATTTGGACTCCTGAGGATTGCTCATGCAAAGTCTGCTGGAAGAACGGAAAGCTCCTCTATAACCGAACTTGAGTTGGACTTTTCGGGGATCAGTACAAGAGGGAGTTAACTATTACCGGGGAGCAAGACTTTGTAAGTGAAATTAGTTCATTCTTTCTCATCTTTTTCTTTACTTTATTTTAGTTGGACAACAAGACTTAAATGAGATGAAAACAAACAAACAAAAAAAAACAACATTTTCATTATTTTACATAATTTTCTGTGGGTTATTATGTGGGCATCTGTTTTTAATCAAAGTATACCTGCCACGTAGACGCGGGGAGGGAGCAGGCGGTTCAGATAACGGCTTTGATGGCACAAGCAGATGCCTTGAGACGCGCGATCACGGCGAGCGTCTCCTGAGGGGAGAGGACTGAGAAGCTGGGATGAGAGCTCTTTTTTACAGTCTGGGATGAAGAACAACACATGCAGGAAGGAGAGAGCAATAAAAGAGCTGAGTCTCAAAGATAAAAACATCCTATTGACTTTTTAAGTTAGATTTCTGTTCAGAATAGATTCAAAGAATACCATGATTTAATATATATATATATATATATATATATATATATATAATTTTTATTTTGAAGGTGTGATCTTAGTGAAGCAGTTTAAACAGATTTCACGATTCCTTGTTGGATCATGACTTACAAACTAAAAACAAACCAAGCAACCACATACATAACACAATAGATATTTAAAAAAAAATCATGTTTTTTTAATGAACTTTATCTTATTTTTAACTTTATTTTTACCAACCTGGCAGAATATAATAATTAGGATCCATGTGTTTTCCCCCTCAAAGATGATCAAAGTTGTCACCAAAAATATAAATAAGTAAAAAAAAAAAAAGGTTAATTCATGGATAGCCATTCCTCAATCCACTTGCCAAAGCTTGCAAAAAGTAATTTTCCTAAATGAGTCCACGTTCCGCTGTATTATTCCCAGTGAGACACAACCAAAACATGAGTACTCCAATGGCGGTCTCACCTCAACCAACTATGTTAGCTGTGTTCTCCAACACATATCTTTGAGTCTCAGTCATGCTACTATCACCAGTGTTGGGTAAGTTACTTCTAAGAGTAACTGATTACTTTACTTAGCTACTGGATCAAAATTGTAATTAAATCACTTTACTCCTTACCTATTTGTAAAAGTAATTCACTAATTATTACTTTACTTTTTTCCATATATATATTCATATACAAATTCTGTTTGAACAAGGTTCAAGACATAACCTGGCTTCATTTGAATTTAGACAACAGTGTGAAAAATGACACAAAATTAATCTGCATTTTTGTCTCATCTAACCGAGAGAAAATGTCTGAGCCAACAAAAACAAAGTAACAAAGGTTTCTATAGTCCAGTAACTGTAATAATTACAGAAATTTGAATAGTAATTTGTTACGATACTCTGTTACTGACAAAATTATTTCAGTAATTACATTTCAGAAATTCATTGTAATGTGTTACCCCCAACACTGACGATCACACTGGGCATGTAACACTCGTTTAGCATGATGCTCTCACTGTACTACCAGATTTTAGTCCGCCACCTACAGTTGGAAGAGGCTTGGTGTGAAATGTCGATTATGCACAGATTTAATGAATCTTGCTCCAAGCTTTTTCTTTCACAGCTTTGTTTCAACATATGAAAAGCCTTGGTGTCATATAATTCCGGACAGACACAAACCACATTATTATTAATTTCTCCTCCATGATCAGTTTTCAAAATGATTGGCACTTTTGTAAATTGAAGGGGATGTCATCGATATGTCATTACCTAATCCAAGTTACCGATTGTTCAAAGTTCACCTGGTTTAACTTTCAACGCGCGTTCAATGGACGGGTGTTTTGTACGTAGCTAAACTTTCATAGCTAAAGTCGAAACATGCGTAGCTACGCGTGAACACAAGAGTTAATAACACGGAAGACGTTTCATTGGAAGTGGTTGCTTTAACGCACGTTGCCAAGAGTGGTGTAAACATAGCTTTAGAGAGTAGAGGTTTTGAGAACCTCTACCGGTTCGGAAGTTAAAATTTGATGTTTTCTGGAAACACTACCCAATCCAATCCTAAAACCATTTGGCCAGAGTTGAAAATGTCATGAAATGACTTAAATATTGAGATTAATGGAGAGAAACAGTCATTTTATAAATGAACTTACTAAAAACCTGAATCTAAATGTGAGAAATTCAATAAAACAAAAATGGTGACAAGATGCATTTGACTTAACTATCAAGCAACTGAAACCAAGACTAAATTATACCAAAGAAAAGGTAGTTACTGAATTAAAACAGCTGAGTACTGATTAGGTCATGGCAGGTCTGATCATGATGATGGACAGTGCTGAAATGAACATAAAATGTTACTAAGAAAAAAACAAAGAAAACAGAACTGAAACCCCATATCTCCACATTAAAGCTGGTGGTGAGCTGTTTAAGATTTGGTTCCTTATTCTGAAAACTGAGTCTGCTTCAGCAATGCTAGTTTTGTTTTTAGGATTTTAACTTATCATTTTCACAGAAAAGAATGAAAACTTCTGTCCTGTTATCATATGTGTATTGTCTTTTCTGTACAACTTTATTATATTAGGAATTTATTATCATTTTGGGGCTGCACGGTGGGGCAGTGGTTAGCGCTCCTGCCTCACAGCAAGAAGGTTCCCGGTTCAAGTCCTGGCTGGGGGACCTTTCTGTGTGGAGTTTGCATGTTCTCTCCGTGCATGCGTGGGTTTTCTCCGGGTACTCCGGCTTCCTCCCACCGTCCAAAAACATGCTTCATAGGTTAATTGGTCACTCTAATTTGTCCCTAGGTGTGAGTGTGCATGGGTGTGTCATTGCGGCCCCTGCGACAGACTGGCGACCAGTCCAGGGGTGTACCCTGCCTTCGCCCATGAGTAGCTGGGTTAGGCTCCGGCAACCCCATGACCCCGAAAGGGATAAACCGGATTGGAAAATGAATGAATTATCATTTTGAATGCATATTTAACTATTTCATTGGATTAAAAGTTCCCATTTGTTTTATCTAATAAGCATATGGAATGCATTAATGTTTACTCATCGTGTCCAGAAATTGCAGCTGGACTAGCTTTTCAAAATTTCGGCTTCATCTGTCTGCACATGTAGATTTAGAAATAAAAACAAATAAATAAATAAATCTAAGTTTCAATGTTTTGGTGAAAACATTATTTTTAGGCTAAACCATCGTGCATCTTTGAAAACAAAACATTTGATCTTGAATGAGGGTCACAGGAGTTCGGTGTCATGCCAAGTTCACACCGAGCAGGTTCACGAACATGCTAAAGATGGGTTCTTAAATGCATGTTTAGCATATGGTGTTCACACTAGACAAGCAGGGTTCTACTTTTGTCGCTGTATTCTGGCGCATGTCCATCACCTACGGTTGGAGGAGGCTTAGTGTGAAATAGCAAATTTTGCTCCAGGCTTTTTCTTTCACAGCTTTGTTTTGATATTTGAAAGACTTGGTGTCATAGAATTTCAGCCGGACACAAACTGCAATTATTCATTTCTCCTCCTTGATCAACTTTCAAAACGACTGGCACTTCCGTGAATTAAAGGGGATGCCATCCAGATGTCATTACCTAATCCAAGTCCCTAATTGGTCAAAGTTCAACCTGGTTTAACTTGCATCGCGTGCTCAGTGGTTACGTGTTGTGTATGTAGAACCCGAAAACGGTCTTAAAAACTTGAGTATCTACATGTGAATTCAAGAGTTTTCAACTCAAAAGCCTGAAACGTGTGTTTATGCATGTTTACTTGCACTTACATAGACTTTTCATTGGAATGGGCGGCTTGAAGACCCGTTGCCAAGGGTGGTGTCAATGTAGCTTTAGTGTTAAGTTAGCTTGGTCATGCATTCCCCAAAACATACCAGGATAGTCTTTTCCAGATGGAAATTAATATTAGGATATACTGCTCAAAGATGGAAGCCCATCTCCTTGAAGGTGCCATCACTAAGTTTACAATCCTATTATCTCTCCCACACCTGAATGGATGGTTTTGGAGATTTTAATCATCGCCTGAGGGGAATGTGAGCATCACAGCCACACTCAGGAGCCATTTGGTGTTTTGACCTCTAATCCACTCTTACACGTTAGTGTCAAACAGGGAGGGTCTTATTTTTAATCCCTTTACATCCCTTTAGTCACAGTCTTGACATCCTTTCGACTACCGTAACTCTTCAACAGTTTACGCAATTTTGGGAGGATTATGAAGTGAAGAAAAGTAGTGTAATGCTGATATGCAAACACTTTTTAGAAGTGAAGTTTTTATGTAATCTACGTAAAACCAGCTGATTCCGTCACAGAGCACACCGGCTTAGCACCAGTATCGGCGCTAAGCCGCTGTTCTCTGCTTTAGAATCATCGGATTCATATTGATCACATAAATGGTTAAATATTTATGTTAGGTCAAAGAGCTTTTGTCAATCAGTGTGACGCCAGCAATATCTCTGCTGTTTAAGGGTTAAAGTCTTTGGTATGATCTTACTATGGATTCAAACCTACTGTCTTTGGGCACCTACTATCCTTTGGCCTAATTAATCTATATCTAATTAAAGTTTTGAAAGACAACACAAAAAGTGGAGGATGTCATATCAAAGTAGATTTAAAAGAATTTTCCATAAAGATTTACTGTCAAAAATCCTTTTTTTTGTTGAAGATATCAATTGGGAGGCTTAACTGGCATGCGTTTTAACGTTTGTTTGTGTATTCACAAGGGAAAGTGACGACACCATCTACCCACCACCAAAATCCATTCACCAAACCCAGGGGGGTCTTTGATGCTAACCATAAAAACATTTGCTCTCCTGCAAAAAAAAAAAAAAATCAGTCCATACCAAACTAATTTAATGAAATCTCTATCTCTTATTTTGGAAAAGCTACTGTTGATTCAAAATCAACAGTTCTGGAGACCATTTTCCCAAAAAGTAGCATAAGCAAACATATTTTTCCACTGTTAAATAAAACACCCAGTTGTTTATTTCTTAAAGCTATGCTTCGAAGCTATTTTTGACGAAACTGAAACACAAATTTAAAGGTGAAGTTGATGCTTCTGACTTTTGACCTTCTTAGTCAAACAAAACAAAACTGGCTGTGGACGACTGTTTCATGTTTCCCCGGGTGAGCTCTGACATCCGTCAATCCAGAGTGTCCCAGGAACATCTGTGTTGTGATTACTGAAAGCGTGATCTTTCCTCCCCCCTTCACTAAGGACCTGCATTCCACCCATTCTTACACCAACGTTCCAGACTTCTTCCTCTTGTAGGTAGAATAGTGGAATTTTGTTAGAAAAGCGAAAACTTAATGAGGAAGGTCAAATATCAAACTTAGTTTACCTGCTCCAGTCATCTTTTGATCTATTTTAATAGCATTTCCAGTGGGTTATTTTTTTATGATGATTTTTAGCCCAAATAAAAAAAATAAAAAATAAAAAAAAAACCTTTTCTAGGACAGTTTCTGTAAATTTGACTCTGAGTTGTGGACGTGGAGCAACCTTAATCATCATCTTCCAACTTTCTTAGCCCCTATTTTCTCCCCTTTCTTTTGTACCCTTATCCATCTTCTCCAACATCCAACTCTCTTCTTTTCCCTCTTTTTTTCAATCTGGTCCGACAAGAAATCCATACAAACAGAATTAATGTAAATAAAGTTTTGCGTCAAATATAGAAGGGGTTTATACAAATATACACCTCATGTGTCAGAAGATTCATAATCCCCTATTGTAACAGTAAAATCTGTCCAACACAAGAAGCCTTCTTCCCTTATCTATTTGCTCAGCTGTTAAACAGGAAGAGTTAAAAAAAGGAAATATGTATTACCTTTATTCGGTTTGGTCTGATTTCAGTGTGTCAGTTATGAATTGTCACTTGTTCAAGAAAGTAATGGTGCTGATTCCATCCATCCATTTTATATATCCCTTTTGGGGTCACGGGGTTGCACTGTCCCAGCTGAAGGTGGGGCACACCCTGGACAAGACGTCAGGTGCAGGGCACACAGTTACTCCCACATCCACACCTAGGGACACTTTAGAGTAACCCATCAACCTATGAATGAAAGGAAACCTGAGTGCTGGGAGAAAACGCACACATGCACAAGGAAGGATATCACACTTTAGTCATGCAATGTTAAAAGTCTGTTGTCATTCATAGATCACGTGCCTGTTGTCAAATAACCACAGCATGTCTGAAGGAAGTTCAGAGACACAAATGTGAGGCTTTTCTTTACTTTATTTATCTTGTCATATTTATCACCTCTGAAAAAGATGTGGGTTCAAACTATAAAAGGAACATTCTGTTTGTTATGTGAAAAAAACGATAGAAGTGTTTGCTTTCATGTGCAAAGCATTTTCTAGAACAGCAAGATCAAGCCATCATTGTTTATTCGTTTTTCATTTTCTCTTCTTGAAGAGTAGAAATTCAGGCTTAAGATTGCCTCTGTGCCTCAGCAGTTTAATCTGCTGAAGTTAGCCCTAGACCGTGGGTCACTTGGAACTGAGTCGCAGACAAGAAAATATATTTATATAATATAAAAAAAAATATATATATATATTTTATATATATATATATATATGTCCACCACATTTATCTATGACTTACTCTTGACTAGGCCTGCACAATACACGGCAAATTCATTGTCACCGCAGTATCAGCCCAGTGCGGTGTGCAAATTGCACAAAGAGGCATAAGTGGCGATAAGTGGTCTCCGGTTGCACAAATGCTAAACTATCATTTTGTAGTTTGAAGTAACAAATTATTTAAAACCTTGTATGCATTAAACCAATGGTATGGAGCTCTTCGTGTCATTGACAGATTGACTGGAGCCCTTTAATGCTAGATGCCCGTCTTCTACATGGTGCGGTAGTATGAAAAAAGAAAAAAAACTACTTTTTTCTCTGGCATAAAGCTGAACAAGACTTGCGATGGCTGAGAGCAGCACCTCAGAGGATGTGCTTATGGCGAACAAAAAGCTCGTCGGTCAAGGATTTAAAAGACCAGATCACTCGCCACAGTTTGGCACACAGTTGTACTGCGGATCCTCTACCACACACCCCCCGGCGACTAAATTTTTCAATCAAACAGCACACAATTCGCGCATCGAATTCGCATCCACCGTCTATAATTTAACGGTCACCAAAGTGGCTGCCTGATGCTTGTTCGATGCTTGTGTGTCTACAAAATCGGACACTTCCGCCGCATGTCCCTGAGGCTATCCAAACACTGAGTGTGCTCAGTGAGGGGGAGTTTTTTGCAGCAGTAGGGGACACTCAGTATTTAAAGTTGAATATCCTTCCTTCCATCTTATTTATGTTAAAGATGGAGCGCCCAATGATGCACTATTGTTTATATTAACATTTTTAGCGGTTTTTTTTTGTTTTATTTAGGAATTTCATGAGATCAGAGATGTTATTAGTGTTTTATTTTTATAAACAGGACCCAATGAGCACATTTTTGATGTAATATATGTGTGTGTTTGTGTTTTAAAGTACTTTATATATGTTTTATTAAAAATATATGTTGAAAAATGATTTGAAAAATACTTTTTTAGTTTTAACTTAGATCCAAATTTATTTGATCAAATAATTTATCAAATAAGGTTGCTGTTTTGAGGATACTTGTGAAAGGGACATTTGAAAAATGTTCCAACAGCAAAGTTAAATTAGGCAGGGACCTGTTAAGAAAATATCTTAGCACACAGTGAATCAAGAGTTATTTAAAAACAAAAGATGATTTGGCCCTGAAAAGACAATCTGAGCTTAAATTGAGTGTTTAGAGTTATAATGACAGTCTATAAAAAAAAAAAAAACTATAATGTTTCCTTTATTCAAATTTTAAAAATCTGTAATAACTTTTGCAAAACAACAACTTGTGAGGATTCTGTGATTTATTTATTCTTATTTTCTGCTGTTGGCTTTGGTTATGTTCTGATTTGTCCCCTCTCAGTCACTCCAGGTTCACGTTCATTATCCACAGCTGTTTTCATTTTTGTTAATTGTCTTCAGTGTATGTAAGGGTTCTGGTTTTCAGTTCTTCATGATTCATGGTCATCTGCTTTGTCAAATGTTTTTTGGGCGTTTGTGGCTGTGGTTTTTTTTTTTTTTTTTTTTTTTTGTGTGTGAAGTTTTAAAAAACGACATAAATAAATCAAATAAAGTGCCATCTTTTGTCTTGTTTGGTCTGGTTCGTGAAAATATTTTCTGACATTCATCCAGTTCACATCCTTACAAAGGTTAGGGATCACTACCTTAGAGGTATTAACTTTAGTTCAAAACTTAAGTTAGAGGAAGCCATTATGTGGACAAAAGCATTAAAGTTTGCTAAAGAAGAGCTGCATTCTCCCAGGCCATTCAAGGGAAGCTTTCAGTTTACTGTTGAGAATTTAAACAGAACACAGCCAAAATAATGCTTTAAAAAACCCATTGATGTCCAATAATTAAATACGTGACTTAACATTTTGTCAGGTATTAGCTAAAATTATATATTTTTGTCATTTTAATGCAAACCAATGAATACAGTTAGCCTTGGTTGATGCTGTAGTGCAGCAATAGCTATTTCACACAAGGGATGCACATTTCCAGGCTGCACAGAATCCCTGACAAAGGTGAAGGGTCGTTTTCTGCAACAGATACCGCTTGACCCAAGCAGTTAAACCCAGCTGAATGGTTTTGGGAAGGGCATAGAGTGACACTGGCAAAATCCATCTTCAAAGACTGACAAGCATTTGTGAAGAGGTGGGACTTAACAGAGAAACCAACCTGACTGAAAAATATCTGTGGCTTTTTAGTGATATTTAGAAATGTATTATCATTTTCAAAAAATATATTTATTAGATTGTTTAAGACCTTAAAGACACGCTACAAATGTAATTGTGTTTTTGTTCTAAGATCCCACCTAACCATATTTTTTTCCATTGCCGTTCCCATTTGTCTTTTAGTTTTGACTATGCCGTTCTTAGCCAGAATAATAAATAAATAACTTTTTTTTTTTAATTGTTGTTTGTTAAGACATATTTTCTGTAACGTGGCAGAAGTTAATAATAAATTCTCATCTAGGTTGTGGGCAGGACTGTTGGCACTTCTGCTAATTTCCCATCAGCCTTTTTTTTTACTCTCTCCAATTAGCTTATAGCATATGGACGCATGAAAGTATTTGTTTTTACTCATGCATTGGCCCTTTAAACAGCTTTGAGCCAATCTCTGAAACCCCTGTGGACATTACATCTATGATGCAACACCATATTGCATCCAAACTCTGGTGATGTGACCATTTGAATCAATCTGCAGTGTGATTTCATAAGTTGAGGGTGAGGCACACCCTAACAAACTAAAAATCAGACAAATCTTACAGTACTTTTCCTTGTGAAACTGTTGTTTTGGAACTGTTGTTCATTTGGATTGTAATGTTAGTCACAAGAAGAAAAAACTGTGCCTTGTCAAGTCTTTGAAATAAAAGGCTTTCTATTATTTTATGTTTTCATCATGTAGTTTACTTTTTTCTTTGAAAAAAAACAATCGAATCCTGACATACATAAAAATGATGACATTTTCAGTCCCTTTGGTTTTCTTTAAGGGGTTTTCCTTGTGCATTACTTTAATACTTGTTTTAATTTCCTTCAAACATACATTTTTCAGATAAAACCAAAGCAGTTTTTAGTTAGGATTTCCTTAAGCTACTAAATGACAGCAGCATTAGTGTTGCATTAGCTGTTAATAAAATTGCCTCACTGACTACAAGTGAGCCTGCTGTTTCTGGCTGATATTCCAGATATAACTGGAAGGCACATATTCCAATATTTTTACTGAAGCTGCATTTGTAAGGTCTTTCCAAAAGCTTAATTGAAAGGTCATCTTTTTCTGCGTGAGCCTTTTAGCCAAAGAACCTGCTTAACCTACAAATTTGGGAAAGTTCAGAGTTTAAAGACCTGAAAGCAGAGGGCGTCATTAAGCTACAGACACACTGGCGCACATTCAAAAATGCTTTAAGCACAAGTTCTTGAACATGAACTTAGCCCATGGTGTTCACACTGGAGAAGCAGGCAGGGGCTTCTTTGTTTTCTACTGTCTACTAGTGCATGTCCACAATCTACAGTTGGAAGAGGCCTGGTTCAAACTGCATGCGGAATTGGCGCGGAATGGAGTGCGCGCGGTCTTTGCTTTGACTTGCAAATCAAACCAGACGTGTATTTTTCGGCGATGGCCGACAACAGCTTTTTTTTTTTTTCTTTGCCATCATGGGTAAGTTAGTATCCTATCCTAATATCCTTGTTGCCAACTGTTCTCTCGCCAACTGCTCTTTGCCTCCCTCTTGTTTTTTTTTACATCTGCATCAGAGCCGATATTGGCTATTTTGACACCTGTCGGTATCAGCCTTTTCTTTAAATCCGACAGCCGATATTGCTCTGGTTGTTTTTGGCTGAGAGGCAGCAGTGTCTCTGTCTTCAGCATTGTCCCACCCACTGCACTATCTGATAGGTTAGCCTCGCACTGGCAGAGCCATGTGATTAAAACTTTCAAAACCAAATTAAATTCTGTCGAGTTTTATAGCAGGAAAGCATGAAGATACAAAATACTGAGTGACACACGAAAAGCTACACCACAGCAAAGCACCGCCTGTCCGTTAAAAAAACAGGACAATAATGCCAATTTAAACACTATAGATCTTTAGCTCTTTCTGTGTTGATTGAGAGAATCCAGGTGGCAGTGAAGTGTGTGTGTGACTACGATGCAGCAAGCTGTTTTGCTAGCCCGATGACCGTGCACGCTGCCCATGCTCCGCAGCCACTTGTGGCCATTTTCAATCATGTGCCCGATTCCTTTACTCTGAATGTTTGATAAAAAAAGAAAAAATAATCCTACCTTCCTGAATTGCTCTCACATCCCTTGTAAACTCTGACACAGTCAGCACTCGTCATGACTGAACTCCGTACCGTGGTGAGTTTAGGGGCAATTGGACATTAAATAAGTGGTCGCTTGAACATGTGTTGCCCAAAGTGTGAAGGTAGCTGTAGAACAGACATATTAAAAATTTAAAAAACTGATAAAGTGTATTAAACTGGATTTTTTTTGGTTGTTGGAGTTTATTTCTGGGTCTTCTCAAGCTGTGATCACAGAAAAAAAAAGTAGCTCCACTGATTAATCTGCCCTGAATTATCTCTCTGCTTTGAAATTTTGGTCAAATCAGAGGCCAATCTGCCCCTCTGTGTGTAATCTAGCAACAAGAGGTTATCTTTTCCCTCAAAGGAATAAAATATGATCATTTCCAATTACTTCCAAGAACTTTGGCTGTTTGTGTGACTACACTTTGCTGGACCTCAACAGTGAGCTACAGGATCATTTATTGGCTTTTCCGCAGTAATTCAGATGTAATTCCCATGAGTCACAGTCCAACTGATGTGTACAATTCTCTTTTAAAATACAAGTGAATTGTAATTGACATGCAGTGGTGAGACTTTAGTCAACAGTCATAGATGAGTCAACAGCGAGTCATGATCCAGCCCATTGCTTGTTGATGCGTGTCAAAAGTTTGACATTAGGGTAAATTTGAAGCACACATGGTCATATATATTTTTTTTTTGGTCTGCCATGTGAAAATGAAGATTAGAGATATAGATGTGTGAGTGTTTGTGTGAGTTCTGCTGTAGCCCAGTTTCTCTGGGGAAGGATTGCAGAAACAATGGACAACATTGTGTGGAGAGTTGGCAAAGATGGGAGGGAGGAGGTGGGAGGTGTTGGGCAGAGCGGGGGGAAAGAGGGATGACATAAGAAAGGCAAAAAGGAGGGGTGCTTTCGAGGCCAAGGTAGGGAGGGAGAGATGGAAACACTAGAAAAGGATTTTGAGATTCAGGATGAGAAAACAGGGTGAAAATGGAGAAAAGTCTCTTCATGTTTCTCTTTTTACTTTTTTAAATTACCTGTAGAGAAAAGTAAGTGTGCTTAGTGTTTTAAATGTGTGCATACATTATGATAATAATGTTTGGGCACATATAACATTAGCCACATTACAAAGGAAAACAGGGCTGCATGGTGGTGCAACGGTTAGCGCTTTCACCTCAAAGCAAGAAGGACCTGGTTTAAATCCTAGCATGGACCTTTCTGTGTGGAGTTTGCATGTTCTCCTCATGTGTGGGTTTTCTCCAGTCACTTTCTCCCACAGTCCAAAAACATGTTTCATTGATTAACTGGGGTCTCTAAATTGCCCACGATTAAGCCCAAAGCCTAAAGAAAAGATTCAGTTTCATTTCTGAGCTAAGATTATTTAGCCATGCTATTTTTTTTATGTATAATATTTGCCCATATTTTCATCACTCTTATGTAATGAAGGTGTTTGAAATCATACCACTGAATTTAAGCAATGCTTCTTTTTTTATAATATCTTTGGGATTTCTCTTGACAGTCACAATGCCTGACTTTTATTTATAAAAATAAAAAATATCCTAAAAAAATCTGTGTAAAGAAAATAAAACTTGCCGTAGTTTAAATTTGGATTAAATATTTTGAATTAACTTGTTTTCTTTTTCAGGAAGCATTTAAAAATCTAGGCTGCACGGTGGGGCAGTGGTTAGCGCTCTTGCCTCACAGCAAGAAGGCCCCAGTTTAGTCTCAGCTGGGGGACTTGAATCAGTGTCACCAATGGGGGACCTTTCTGTGTGGAGTTTGCATGTTCTCTCCGTGCATGCATGGATTTTCTCCAGGGACTCCGGCTTCCTCCCACCATCCAAAAACATGCTTCATAGGTGAATTGGTCACTATAAATTGTCCCTAGGTGTGGATGCGAGTGTGCGTGGGTGTGTAATTGTGGCCCCTGCAACAGATTAGCGACCTGTTCAGGTGTGTCCCCTGCCTTCGCCCATGAGTGTCCTGGGTTAGGCTCGGACAACCCTCTGACCTCAAAAGGGACACAATGGTGTAGAAGATGAATGAATGACTTTAAACATGTAAAGAAGAGTTAGTTCAGACTTGCTTTAACATCTGTTTGTTAAATGTTAAGTTAACGTAACGTTAAGTTGGAGGTGTGAGGGGCTGTTAGTGGGAAAGAGTTCAATCAAAGGGATGATGGGAAATGACGGAAGGCTTACTCCATGCCAACAGTCCTGTTCACAACTCAGAGGTGAATTTCTGTTGAAGTACAACCGCTGTACAGAAACTTTGTCCCAGAAAATGACACAGTTTTTTTTTTAATTTTAGCTAAAACATTTAAAATCATGATTAAAAGAACACTGGGAACAATTTTAGAATTGGTTAAAATATGATGAGAGTGGGACTTCAAAATTTAGTGTACACATTTTAGGTTATATTAGGAGGAGAGTAGTTTACTGTACTCAACTCGGGCCCTGTCAAAGAGAAATAAAGAGACATATCCAACAAGAGCTCGGGTATTGAAGTACCACTCCAACTATATTTTTTATCTATATCAAATGCATTCCAAGTGGTCTTTTAATTATGATTATATCGTTTTTAGCCTGAATCAAAAAGCTTCTGTCGTTATTTAAGACATTGTTTCTGCATATTGTTTCTTATAATGTTCCATCTGTCTTATTTTGATGTGAAAAAACAACAGTGGGCTGAACATTCATTAGCCTGTTCATTGGCTGAGCATTCTCTACGTAGAGCTCAAAGACAGACTTGAAAACGCATGAATGCGAGAGTTTTGAAAGCGGAGACCCAAAAAGCAAATATATGCATTTACATAAAAGTGGAAACTTGAAAGTGCTTTTCCAATCCAAAGCAGTGTGAACATAGCATGAGTCACACTTGGTTGAGTTTTTGGCTCAAGATGTCATGTCCCCAATCAATTTTAGGTTAGAGAATCAGATCGAATGAGATCGTTCAAAAGGATCTAATATTGACGATGAATTGTATCAGCAACCACAAATTATGACATGAATTCATTGTTAACATGAATTGGCATGAATTTTGTTATTTTCTAACAAGAATAGTTGAGCTATCTTGAGTTATCAAGATAATGTGAAAATATTACCTCTTTACTTGTTTTGCATGTGGGTATATTTCCGTTTTAAGTAAATAGATATGTCTGACAACATGACACAATTACAACTTGGGTTTACCAACACTTTTAAACAAACACGAACTAGGAAGAAGGAAATCACAAAAAAGATTCCTAACTAATCTGTTTACCTATTTAACCCACATCAGAGTTTACATGAGCTTTCACACCGGCCCAAACAAGCAGACTATTGGAGGAAACACATTCTAGACCAAACATCTCTGCTTCAAATGCCCATAAAAATGGGGTATGTGTGTGTGTCTTATTCAGCTGGCATGAATAAATGGATGTGATCCTACCATCTCTGCTGGAGGAATGACATCACTTGCATGGATTCTAGGGTGGTCCTTTCAAAGCCTGCCGTTTACTCTTTTTCCACAAAGACGGACGTCGCTGACAGGCTTGAGGAGTCTACAAACAGCTTTCTGTTCTCTTTTTAATCTTTTTTTCACACCTTGCTGTAACCACATACGCTTACGCAAGAATTCTTCAGAAAAGGGGATTTATACATTTTCAACTAAGTGCTACACATGCACAAAAACGCACAGTTGCAGGAGAAAAGAAAACTGAATTCCACTCTGGCTGTCTCCCCCCCTCTTGCTCAATCTTTTCCTTTTACAAGTCCCCAGCTGTTGCGCACAAACACAGACATACGAACACAAGCACACAATGACAGGATCTCCCACTGCAGGCTCCAAGGGTCTGATGAAAGTGTTGGGAATGTGCACTGAGAGGTCACTGACACTTCCTCCACTTTCTAGTACTGACGACCCGCCTCAGGCATCTAATGCTCCGTTGACTGCTCCCTCCAGACGTTTAATGGCCATAAACCAGGCGTGACAAGCAGAATAGATGGGCTTTCATCCATTATGGTAGTTGTCACAGAGGCTCCGTCATTATGGATTTATGGCGTATTAGTGTTTGCCGCTGTAATTCAGCTGCTCCATGAGCTGCCTCTAATGGTCCAGTCACCACTTCATTTGAACGTTAAGTGGCAATTAAGCAAGCAGAAAACCCCTTAAACGGTTCCTTTTGTGAAGTTTAAGAAAAAAAGGGAAGGAAAACTGAATGAATTGGTGGTCTCGCTATCGAAAAGGTCACAGACTTTTTTCAGAAAACCATTAAAAATAAAAAAACATATTTTGTCATAGTCTAGCAACAATTGTAAACACTTCAAACTTGTAGTTTGGAATCCCTGTTTATTTTGTTGTAATGTTTCAGATGCTGACTATCTTGAGTTTTCAATTACATATATCATAATTAAACTATCTTGACTAAAGAAATAGCGTTTTATTAACTTTGGGGCTGGTGTGGCACAGACGTAGAGCGGTCAACCTCTGATCCGGCAGTCATTGGTTAGATTCCTGCTGTTCCTACTCATTAATTTTTTTAGTTTAGTTTAATAGTTTAAGCTTTATTTATGATTGAAATATTTCAAGAAATTTTAGAATTGATGTGTTTGAAATGAGGTTTCCAACTGATTTTATCATCAATAACTACTCCAAGAAATTTGGTTTCATGCCCTATGACTTTGTTTACATCATTGTTCTGTACTGGGGTTGAAGAAACCTTTCTACATTTCTCCTGGTGTTCTGACAAGGAGCTTGCATGGCAGCGCTGCTCCCATCTGTGTGTAAAAGTGTGTGTGAATGGGACTGTGACTATAAAGTCCTTTGGGCTTTAATTAAGATAGAGAAGAGCTATAAAAGTTTAAAGTCCCACTTCTCACCTGCCATTATTCTTTAGGAGAAATTCCAACATCAAATAAAGTTTAAAATTTTCCACCGACGAAAGTGTACTTGTCATTGCTAATAATGAGCACAGGTTATTTTTTACACAAAAATACCTAGTTAAAAACTAGTCCTTGGACAAAATGGCAGGAATTTATTATGATGCATCTGCTTGTGTGTGTGCAGAAATGCGTCTTATCTAGTAAAGCTTCCTGTTACTGTGACTAACCTTAGCTAATGGAGTACAGTATTGGTGGTTCTCTGACTTAGGGATGTAATTTTAATTTAATGTAATACATTATGCTGCATATATTTCTCTGAGGTTGATTTCAGGAAGTTGACAATGGAAATATTTTAAAAGATTTGATTGAGTGTTTGAAACTTCCTCTGTGTTGTTATTAGAGCTTTGCAGTGGTTGATATTCATATTTTCTGCACTGTAGGGCATCCCGGATTGTTAGGCACACCATCAATGAATGGTCTTTTTTTGAACTATAAAGCAAATTAAGGAAGACAAAAAGTCAGAGATAAATCAAACGTCAATCTTTTATCTGCGATCACAGTAATTCAAATCTGGAATTTGTTTGTAAGAAGCTACACATTGGCCATGTTAGTGTAGTAACAGTACCTGTAACCCAACTGAAAAAATAGCTGATTGATATCTCTAAAACAAACTTTGCTGTGACAAAGTTAATTTGCAAACTTGCTGGTAATGCAAAAAGAAACAATGTTCGACACCACTAAACATTAGCAGTGCTAGCAAACTTGCAATATCTATAACTTCAAACCTTGTTTGTAACATGTATAAACAGACTGATACTGCTAAAACAAAGATTACTACACTGCCACCCAACCTTGTTAGCATCACGTAAAAAAAAAAAAAAAATCCACAGCGCTACACGTGAATCGCGTTAGTATATTCGCAATACCTCTAACTTCCAAACTTGTATGAAAAAACTGACTAAAAAAGCTAAGACAAGTGTTACTGTGACTTCGCTAACTCCAAACCTTGTTGGTAACATAAAAAAACACACATCTGACACCACTGCACACTAGCCACGTGAGCGTGTTTACAATTACACCCAACGTTGTTAGGAACTTGTGAAAAAAAAAAAAAAAAGACTGACATTTTGACAGAGTACTGTGTAACTCTGAAAATTACACAAGGATGAAAACTCATCATCAGTAGGCACAGAATTAATCCATATACAGTATAAGGCTCTCCAGACTACTGTTGTTTTTTTAAGAAAAAAAAATAAAGCTTATAGTTTGCCTTATAGTGATAGCAAAATAGAAATAGAAAAATACAGCACTCGTAACAAAGTAAATTCGTTTGATAGAATGACTTTTTTAGTTTTTATTAACAGTAAAGTAAAAGTAGAGCTTATCATGCTTAGCATGTTTCATGTTTCATTCCTTGTGCTTTACTTCTTCTCTATCAATATTTTACCAATTACATTTTTGACAGGTGAAAGATGGAACTTTAAAAGTAACATTGCAATTTTTGTTCAAGACATTTTTATTATATAAATGGGAAAATTTGGGATTTTTTTTGTATTGCAAACTGATCAAAAACAAACATAAAAGTTTGATCCTGCTGTGTGAACCCTTTAGTGTTATTTGAAGCAATAGAATTGAAGAGTTTAACAGTAAAACAAAAAAAGACTAGCAGTTTTTTCATTCTTTCTAATGTTCAAACCCTCATTTTCTCTGTCCTTTACTTTTACCAGCTCCTTTCTGTTTCTGTCTGTGCCTCACTTAAATACAAACCCACTCCAGCCCCCAGGTCCTGTTTCCGGTCTGGGGTGTATGGGAGAGACTATCCAGCATCTGTGCCGAAGTTTGGTATACTACACTCACACATGTTCCTGCAGACTTGTTTGTGCATGGGAGTGAGCTGCAGCTACAGGCGTCGTGTTACTACCATTCCTACTTAGTTTTTCTTGGATTCTAAGTGTAAACAACCATAACTTGGTGGAAAAAAAAAACACATTTTCAGCTCTGTTTGAGGGTTGCTGACACAGTATGGAGACACTCTGAATGTCACAGATGCAATTTCTCAAAGAAAACAGGCATACATAACAATTTTAAACAAATGTTTCTCACAGCTTGCTGTTACTGGAAGGAAAAAAATCGTTTACACTTCAGGTGATATAGCTCAAAATAGTGTTGGATTTTAAGTGTGTAAACTAAACTGAAGTTGCTTCTTTCGCTGAAAGCAAATAAATCTTCAAATTGCCACTAAGGTTCTTTCTTTTAAAGTAAAGCTATCAGGTGTTTTTCAGAAATAAAAAAAATAGACTGACGTTCAGCTAAATAGGATAAATTCTGAAAAAAATATTTTGTTTTAAATATAGTCGACAATTTAATTAATACAAAATTAAAATTATTTTGAAAATATGTTAATTAATTATGTGACGTCATATAACAGTACCATAATGTGTCTGTAAAATGTTCATCTAAAGTTTGGGGTTTTTTTTTTTAATTTATTTTCTTTCATTTTTGTTTACTACTGAAGTTAACCGGGAAGTTGAAAAGGCTTCTAAAATATTTGCACATTTTGTTTTTTCAGTAAGCACCACTTCCACTATGGATGAAGACCAGTGTTACTACAATGAGACCATTGCCTTCTTCTACAATCGCAGTGGCAAGCACCTGGCTACAGGCTGGAATACCGTCAGCAGGCTGGTGATGGGCCTGGGCATCACTGTGTGCATCTTCATCATGCTCGCCAACCTTCTGGTGATGGTCGCCATCTATGTCAACAGAAGATTCCACTTCCCTATTTACTATCTGATGGCCAACTTGGCAGCTGCTGACTTCTTTGCTGGACTGGCTTACTTCTACTTGATGTTCAACACCGGACCAAACACGAGGCGCCTCACCGTTTCCACATGGCTTCTGCGCCAGGGCTTAATTGATACCAGTCTGACAGCGTCTGTGGCCAATCTGCTTGCCATTGCCATAGAGCGTCACATCACAGTGTTCCGCATGCAGCTCCACACACGGATGAGCAATCGACGTGTGGTGGTGGTGATCGTCATAATCTGGACAATGTCCATCGTGATGGGAGCCATCCCCAGTGTAGGGTGGAACTGTATCTGCAGCCTCAAGTCTTGTTCCAACATGGCGCCACTCTACAGCAATTCCTACCTGGTCTTCTGGGCTGTGTTCAACCTGGTAACTTTTGTTGTCATGGTGACACTCTATGCACACATTTTTGTATATGTGAGGCAGAGGACCATGAGGATGTCGCGACACAGCTCTGGACAAAGGCGCAACCGGGATACAATGATGTCTCTCCTGAAGACGGTGGCCATAGTCTTAGGTAAGACCCACTAATCCATCTGGTAATCAATCAGTCTATCAATCACTCTGAATCTGTAAGTGTGATGTCTACTTTAAAGCTACGGTTAAAAACTGTTTTACATCATGAAGGGTCAAAGGGGACAAAATTGAAATTACTAAAATTGAGTTGATACAATTTAATATGAACATGGAAATGTCGTAGAAAATAGTATTAAAACAGTTTTATTTAATAATAGGAGTCATATTCAGTACTGTCTTATTTATACAGCAATTTTAGATATTTAAATAAAAATTGAAAATAATGAAAACATCTGCAAATAATAGATGCAGGTAAAATATGAATTTCATGAAAGTTTTTGGTAATCGGATAAGTTGTAACTTTCAGCTTCTAGTCTTGAAATTCTACATTTCCATTTTGGCTGTAAAACATGATGAGCAGATGTAGAAGACCACTAAGTGACAAAACATGCCTGAAGTTTAGTCAGACCCCATTTTAAGTCAATGCATCCTCAAATTAACTCTATATTATTACTCAAATTAACTATATATCTGAACTCTATATTTTAATACCTGCAAGTCAAAAACTGAAAAAAGGAAATCCATGACTTTATCTTAAAATCTGTTTGTGAATTGTGTAGAGAAGTTTATTGAGTGTGAAATGTGAAATATGAAGGGAAGCAAGCTAATACATAATAAAAACTGCCAAGGGAGTCAGTTTTACCCCTTATCAGTCAGCAGCTAGATGCTGACTCGCTTTATACTGGTAGCCTTGAAAACAAACTTGTTTTGCTGCACCATGCATTGAATATCTTGATTTATTTACACACTTGAGAGCAGAACATTTTACAGAAAGCATAGTTTGTTATACTGGATGTTTAGAAAAGGATGGTGCTGCTTTAGATGATCAGCAAGAGACAATCTAATGGAGAGATGACAGCAGAGAGGAGGCATTGTGAGTAAATGAAGGACTTATCACTGACCCTAAATTCTTCAGCTGCCGACGAGCTTAAAGAACCATGGGTGTCAACCATTCATGACTCTTAATGCCAGTTTTTTTCCAGAGCAGCAATCAAAAAGCTAAATTGCAGTGTCAGATGAGACGAGAGCAGAAGAAAATATTTGGAAACTCCAGGCCTGAGCATGAGATAAAAACACAGTTACAAATATTTTAGAAAAGCAACCCAGCCCAGCTGCACACAAAACTGCTACTATGATTACTTTGCGGGTGCATTCACCTTTTTCTGTTTTAAGTGATGGGTCAATTATCTATGACACAGCGACTCAATAAGGCAACAGTGTCTTTTTACTCGTGTCCAGAAAATGTTGTTTGCAAATTGTAAGCTATCTGTCATTTGATTCAAAAAGATATCTGCCACATAGTGAGCTCTTTTTTCTCCATGTTATGTTCACTGAGAATGAAAGCTTGAAATGATTATAAAAATTTACAGCATTTTAAAAGATCTTTGGAAAAATGTGGTGACATGTCGTGCAAGCTTGCAGTGAATTCTTGCTCTTTTGTATGCTCCAACTTTAAGGAAAAACTGGAACCATATGCTCCAGGTCCTTTCTCTTGGTTGTCAAAACAACTCGACCTCTCATTCTACTCTGCTGGATGAGGAATTTTTTTTAAATAATATTTTTAAAGTTCAATTAATGAAATGAAGAAAATTATATTAGAATTCCAATGTTCTTCATTGTAACTGAATTTAAAAGCAACTGGAATGTCAGTCCCTGCAATTTAAGATGAAGCGAAAGAAGTTAACTACCAAGTTGTTAGATAAACATCTAAATGGCAGAGTTGGCATGTCTGGAGCCTCATGGATTGTAGTACTGCACTCATGGAACCCTTTCTTAAAATCCACCCCAAAAATCCAAAACAATCATTAGATGAAAGAGCTTCAGTTTTGTGATGACGGATTGATTTGCAATCAGAGTGAATGCATGTCTGCACAGTGTCAGAAAAGGACGATCGTATTCATTGCTGACCTATCCAGAGTAAGCACTTTAAATAAATATTATACTGACTTTAACATTTTTAAATGTTTTAACATGCATATTTAACCTGCAAATAATACAACATGATTTACAAAGTTAAACTCTTCAAGAAAAATAAAAAAATGTTTAATGAAACAAATTATTATTAAAGACCCACTGATGAAAATTAAGTTTTTGGTGTTTTTAACATGTTCTTGTGGCATTTTTCTGATGATGGACGACATGTATAAAGAAAATTAGGATCGAAATTGCATTTCTGAGTATTTCTTTATTCTGATCATCGAGAATGCATTCAGATGAAAAAATGCCAGTACATAAAAGCTACAATCGGCTGGCTACAATCTCCCTGCTCTGCTTCATTTTGATCCATCCACTTGGAGCTAGACAGATCAATCAATGTTTTTGTTTTGATAGTCTGAGCTGACATCTGATCAAAACTGTGGTTAACTACAATTTTGCTCGCCATTTTTGGGTGGGGGGCCTTGTGGCAGACAAGATGGCGGCTAAAAATCATTAGCTGGAAGGTAGTCACAAACCGGACGTCTGATCACGTAGAGGGTTGACGTTAAATGTGGTAAAATGTAAACAATGGTCTGAAGCTAAAGCTCCAACGTAAAAGTCAGAACAATGTTACAAAACTGAACACTGTTGTTAATATCCTTTTTTAAAATCAATAAACCATTTATCCTCTTTTTGACTCATTTCATAATGAAAAAGTTTTATAGTGGCAAAAACTCTGAGATCTTGTGGCATTTCCATTTCCAGCTAATGATTTCCATCCACCATCGAGTCTGCCACCAGATCCTCTTGTTTTTTCGTTGCACCTGCAATGTTAGGTTGAATGTGTGAAGGGCTACAAGCTAGCTGGACAGAGTGTAAACAAATGGATGATGGGAAGTGGACATGGGCTTACTCTGTACTTCTCTGTGGGTCGAGAAAATTGTTGGATAATTTGATTTTTACAACTTTTCCATAAGTGACCATTATTTGTCCTCTAAAGTCTCAGAGGTTTTACATGTCCTTAAACAGTTTGAACAGCTTTATCGAACAGGAAATGTGGCTAACATTACTATACATGATCTAAATTATTAACTAAATATTCATTTTGAATTGCACCAGTGTTTTTTTTTTCATTCTAATAGGCTCATGCAGCGAGGTGACAAGACTTTGTTTCATCTCCGTTTCATGCCCTGTTTTAAATGAAAGCTAAAGTACTTTCCAAATCTGACAGTTTTATGTTTCTATGCTTTGCAGTTTTCCAGTTTTGCAAGTATCCAGGGCTCTTTTTCATTTCATTGTATTTCAGTTTTTTTTAAATATGAAAATACTGTAATTCAATTTTAACATGAAAAGCTGTCAGCATAACAGCAGATCCTCTCAGCCATTTTTGCCGGTACAGCAGGTCTAGATTTATGGAAAATGTTCCTCTCATGACCCAAAGCAGGATGTGTTGGTCCCAGACAAAACATACCAGGGGATTCTGTGTGATTTGTCTTCTGTGTGCTCTGTTATCTCATCTCATTTCATTTGTTGTCTGTACTCCACATCCTATTCAAAGCAGTGGACAGCTATATGTGCTCAGTTTTCGACAGGACCTGTGAAAGTGTCAGAATTCCCGGGCTGCATGTTGGTGTAGTGCTTAGCACTCGGGTCACAGTGGGACAGTCCTGGTTAAAATGGGACCTTTCCATGTGGAGGTTACATGTTCTCCTTGTTCATGTGCTGTTTTTTTTGGACACTCCAGCTTCCTCCCACAGTCCAAAAGCCTTCTTTGTAGGCTCATTTGTGACCCCTTTTTGTTCTTCTGTGTGAATGTGTTGCTGTTTGTCTTTGTGTGTCTGGCAATGGACTGGCGATCTGTCCTAGGGAAATTGCTGGGATAGGCTGGGATTAATAAGGTTTAGAAAAATGTAAGGACGTTGATTTCTATTTCAGATGGGATATTAAAAAAATCACTTTAAAAACGTTTCTAATATTGTATTAAAAACTACATTTATAAGTAGATTATTGAAACAATTAGGATATGAGATGATCCATTTTCACTGAATACCTTTCCTATAATATTCCTTATCAAAACATCTGCGTGAGATGTGTCATATTTGCGCACAGATTGAACAGAAGAATACGGTTGGTGAACATTGACATTGTGGACTGAGTGAAGGTGACTCAGTCACCTCCTGAAAGCCTCTTGGATGCCTCCCTAGGAAAGGGTTATGGTCATGCTAGACCTCAGGAAGACCTAAAGCCTTAGTCACATGCACCTGTACAGGGGGCTGACCAGTGCGAGTTCTCGAGTTGTCCGTGGTGATTTAGAGTAAGGAGTGGCTTCATCTGCAGATGTGTCCTGCAGTTCCCTTGAGGTCCGTACAGCCACCTTGGGACATCTTGAAAATGGAACACGCGTGAGTATGTCATGCATGTGTTAAGTGTTTGTAAGGCTAATGGAAGTTGGACGCACTTTTGATGGTTGGTGGTGGACTTGGTGATACATGATTTTGGCCGAACACCAACCGCTAATAATAATTTCTCCTCTATGATCAATTTTCAAACCTTGGCATGCCCTTAAATTAAAAGGGACACCATCCAAACCTCACTACCAAATCTGATTCCCTATTTGGTCAAAGTTCCACCACGTTTAACTTTCAACTTGAGTTTAATGGCTGCGCGTTTTGCACGTCGAGCCTAAAAACGGTTGTAGAAGCTTTTGTAAGGACGCCTGAATGCAAGAGTTTTGAAGCCTATTTCAGAAGCCCAAAACATGCATTAACGTTCATTTACATAGACTTTTCATTAAAAGTGGATGCTTGAGGGGCGATGTGAAGGTAGCTTAAGGCTTAAGAACCCCTAAAGAGACTTTGTCTTTCAGCTAGCTTGAGAATACCTTGGTGTTCTCAAAGAACAACTGGAAAAGGTCTCTGTGGAGAGGGAGATCTGGACGTCTTTAGCTAATATGCTACAAGAATAGATGGATGCATAGGGTCTTTTGGTATTGGAAAGGTACAAGTGAAGTTAAAACCTTGCTGGTGCAGTAAGCCTTTTGGGAGGAGCGTGATCTGTTTTTGTGAAGACTGGAACCATTTGCAGTTTGGAAGTGATGTCATACTCCTGTGTTCATGAAAAGTCCCACCTTTCTATTCCTTTTTTTGTTCTTTAATTCAGGGAATTCAACACTGCTTTTTGTAATAGATTACCACTCTCCCATTAAAGTATTGTTGACCTTTGTTTCTTGGTTTTGATTGCGTTTTAAGAAAATGTGGACATCAGTTCTGTCGTGATTGCGTGATTACAAACAAAGTCCCACAGTGGTTCTATGTCCAGTTTTTTCTCATCATCTGAACAGATGATGAAAATTGATCCCCTGTTGAATGCTCTCCTCTGACCACTTGTCAATTTACTGAGAAAAAGGGAAGTTGTGGAAAGTTGCAAACTTCCATATGTGGATAAGTAGAGGCTGCTACCATGTATACAGTCACATAAACCTCTAAATATAATAGACAACAGAGGGACATGGGATGAGATTTATTGCAATAGGAAAACAAAACCACAACCAAGTTTAGTTTTGTTTACATAAAAAGATTTTTCTTCATCTGAAAATACTGTACTGAACACACTTTTACCACATTTGATAGCAGTCGTAAAAGAGTGTTTTCCAAGTTGGCCAAACATCATTTTAAATAGGTCCCTAATGTGTGGCTTTGATGTTCTGGCAGTGGAGAAACTGGAGAAACTTTTTGAAAGAAAACTGGGGTCATGACTTTCCAGGTGGAACAGACAAAACTTTTGTTTTATCAGCCCACTTCTCACTCTAGTGACTGGCTCTGTGCTCAGCTTGAATGGAACTGTGTTTAACCCTTAAACACCAGAGCATTAAATCCAGTGTTTACATAGTTTCCACTTTAGTAAAGCTTCAACCATTTACTAAATTAACAAAATTCCAGTTCATTCAGTCGCGGAGTAAAGCGGCTCCATTAAAATAACTGTTGTTTTGATAACAATAACAAAACTGTTAGAAATGCATATTTTTGATCCTTTCATTTGTAATGACCTTCCACTCTGGTGTTCTCATTTGCCACCCTTCTAAAGTCTTCTTCCCCCAGTATACAATGTTTTAGCCTCGCCACTGCTTTCATGTATATCAAATGCATGTCTTTTTTGATCATCGTTTACACAGTGAGCAGGGCTTCCAGTAACTGTGTCAGCGTAAAAGGCTTGATAGTTGAATGCTCTGAATGTGAATTAGCAGCAACAGGAGATGCCAGACTAGCATTAGTAGTAACATAATATTGCACAAATAAGCCTGCTGATGAGTGACCATTAAAGCTCCATACTTGTTGAAAAAAACAGATCGTTGTTGTTGGATTCATGATTGGTAGGATTGCTTTGTATTTGAATCAAAGATTGTAATATGGGACTAGCTTATAATGGCATTTATTACATGGCAGAGGATAGTGCCAATAATCATTGCAAAGCATCATCTTATCAAAGCAGACTAAGTGCTGTGGAATTATCCATTTACAGGAACAATGTTGCTGATTTTAATGCCTTAGTCAAATGCACCCGTATGGGGGTTGATTTGCTTGGGTCCTGCAGGTTTTTAGGTTTTCTGGGTCATAGACAGGAGTGGCTGCATCTTAAAGGGAGTACAGGTGTGTCTTACAGCTCCTTTTAGGTTGTACGGCGACTCTACAGGACGTCGTGAAAATGAAATGTACCATTGCTGTGTGTGTGGTAAGTTTATCGTGAAATACTTGTAAGGATAAAATAAGTTGATGCACTTATGACATATGGGTGATACCGGAGGAGCCACAGTCTTAAAAGTCTGGCTTCCTTAGGTTTTGAAACAGGTTGAAAGCAGGGGACGGCAACCCTAAATGTTCAAAGAGCCACACTGGACCACAAATCGGTTTGAAGCCACAAAAGATTAAAAGCCTTATATGAAGCCAACACAGGCTGTAACTGCATATTAGCTATATTAGCTTACTATCAAAATGACTATAGGGGCTACAAAAACATAATGTGCTTCATGATTAATGTTCATTTTCCTGGAGTCATTACTAACTATTTGACCACTCAGCTGAATGATATTTGGTGCTTTAAGTTTAACTTCCATTGCAATAGAATGCACAGAGTTCCCTCCTATTGTGGGAGCTATGTTAAAAATAAGAAAGAAGTAGTCTTCTAAACGTTTTACAATTATTGTTGATGTTTTAAGGCTTTAAAACCCCTCATTACTGTACACTTTACTCACACAGACATGAGCACTTTTTCACTTTTCCATTAAGTTTAAACTCTCAAAGATTAAACCTATGTAGAAAAATACCTTCATTTTTATAGAATAAAAACAAAAATCTGCTCGTCAACAAAGATTTATGTAGATTTGGAAAGCTGAGGAGACACGACAGGGAGGTTGATTTGCAAGGTCAACAGCCAATCAGGACGCAGAACACAGGACACTGTAAGAAAAACATGGAAAGGTGCACAGACAAAAATCTGCGAGTCTGCGAAAGGTGAACCTAGTTTCATTCGGATGTCATTGCATTTCTTTGCATTATCCTATTTTGTTTTCTCTACCAAGTAGGTTAGTGCAAGTGTCCAAAGCAGCAGCTCTTCCTCTCATTTCTCAGCAACAGACATGCCCTGCAAGCGCAATACTCAGACCTGAGCAATAAAACTCAATAGTATCCCAAGTGTCTCCAAATACTGACAAAAATCAGAAATCACTATAAAACAGGCACTTTGTTACTAAATATGTGTCTATGACAAGATTGTGTTCTCACCAGTTCAATGTGACCTCTGTTTTCGGATGTCACTGGACAGATTCTCCACGAGCAAAATGAAACTTTCATCTTCACGCAGGACTGTGAGACAAGTGTGGGATTTAGACTTGATGTAGTTCATGTTTGAAAATATCTGCATCTATGCTCATCTACGTTGATCCAAAGATGGATAATGCTCCAAATGTATTCTTTCTTGCATCTGTAACTGTCAGGAAGAGCATTCCATGGTTCAAACAAATGGAAGGGTTTTAATTTAGCTCCAATTGTGGCCTAGTGGTTAGTGCCATCCGAATTTGAAGACACTATTTTTCCATATCTCTCCATTTGGAGGGCTAAATGTAGGGACAGGGAGAAGCCGGACGGGTAGGGTAAGAATTCGAAGTCGGCCTTAGACAGATTCTTAAAAAATATGCCAAGAAAAAAATGTGTCCAAAGCTCAAAAACCATATAGGTGATTTTGTAAAGTTAGGAAGGAAAGTGGCATGGTCATGGTTGGAAAAGATCCCTAAAAGGTTAATGTAAAATCATATACTAAAAACTTCTGATATTTGAGTGGTTAGTGATGTTTTTATTGTGGCTTTAATTTTTCTTAAGAAAACAAATGAGGGATTGAATAAAACAACTGTTTTTAGGGTCAGGGTTAGGGTTCACTTTCCCTGTTTTTAAAGACATGATGGAATCTGAGTGTCTGGGAATGTCTCACTCCAAACCATCAGGTCTTCAGACAATCACTGGCTTTTTGTGAAGGCAGGAAAAAAAACTCACTTTCATTTGAAAGAACCCACTGTAGTTCCAGTCAAAAGCTTTTCTCTCTTGCCATTAGATCACCATAACACCACTGCATACACCACAAGCCTCCTTATCGATAAACATAAACAATTAGCTACTGAATGTGAACTTTTATCTAATCGTTGGTGTGTGTGGAAAGACTGATGTGGGACGGAAGAGACAAGAAAAAAACCGATCTGTCTGCAAACAAATGGAAAAATCACTGAGCAATCTCAGACGTTGAGTTGTGCCTGTGACCACAGATGAGAAGAAGATGTTTACGGAGAGAACAAGGAGTAAAACAGGGAATTATCAGAGAGGGGCTTTGTAGAAAGAGGAATAATGTACATGTGCAAATGAGCAAGAAGCTAAACCAAAAAGAACATTTTTTTATGCTTCACTGTAGAACTTTTACTCATTAAAAATTTCCCACAAAAATCTAAGATAGCAAAGTATTGGGCATATGCTAACTGAGAGTAGAAATTTAAAACAGACTAGTTACTAAGGAGATGGACTGAAGTGCTGTATTATTTTCTCCCCTTTACATGAAGGCTACAAAGACACAGTCACACCTAACCTAAATTTCTTTACTGCACTTTATATTAAGTAATAAAAACTGACTGCAGAATGTGAGTCTATAATTGATAACAGCTACATGTTCCAATCAAAGATACTGTTTTGTCCACATTGACTGTATATGAGAACTGAACTGAGTGATCCCTCCCCCTCGCGTTCCAAATAGGAAGTACCCACTCGTTCCAAGAAGTTAAAATCCCATAGACTTCTAAAATAGAAATAAACAGCTATTACTCAGTCATTCTATTTGTCAGAATAACCCTTCTTGCTCTGATACCTTTCTTAAACATGTTCTCAGTAATCCTATTATTTTTCATAATGTTTTTTTTTTTTTTTATTGCAAGTTATTGAAGTTATAAACTGACCAATCAGATGCCTCAGTTAAAGCATGTGGTGGTCTGGTTCCAACATGTTGGTGTCTGCATTGCAAAGAAATGGCAAGTGAATTGACTTAATTTGATTGGAGCTGGAAGTAAGGCACTTTCTATGTGTGATGTCACACTCACTCACGTCTGTTTCTCATATACAGTCAATGTTCGTCAGACCTAATGTTTGCTAATGTTAATGTTAGGTTTGGACTGCTGTTCTGCATGTGATGATTGAAAATACATCTCACAATCAGTTATGTTTACAAACAACATGAGGAGGACTTGAAGGTTTTTGAATCGGCCAGGCTTAACAAAGTCATATCTGCCAAAAAGGAGGAAGTTAAAGGAGGAAGTTATGTGACCACAGGGTTTATCAAGTTATGTGTAGAGATTCTCATACTCCCTGGTTCTTTTAAAGATTTAGTCACATGGACCTGTATGAAGTTGACCTTTAAGGGTGCTGCAGGTTTTTGGGTTTTCCAGGTCCATGGAGAGTCATAGAGAGGTGTCGCCGCATCCTAAAGGGGGTGCAGGTGTGTCTTGAGGCTCTCATTATCTCATTTTTTTAATTTCTAATTTCTTACACTCCGCCTGTGCATAAGAAGCACACACTTATTCACTTGGACAGCACTAACTGACCCCCTGTGCAGGGCTCAGGGTCCAAGAGGGTTGAAAAAAAGAAAAATCTTCAGATCAAAAATCAGATTTTTTACAGTGGAAAAAATGTGCATGAACATTTTTGCCCTACGGGCGAAGAATACAATAACCTGTAACTGAATTTATTAATGGAGTCAACAGGCCAAAAAAAAGGAAGCCTTTAGCTTTGTGGATAATGCTGCTGCAGCGTTACATGCATCTAATCATTGTTTTTATTCAACTTTCACTCGTAATGCACCTCTTAACCAAATATGGAGGTCTGTGGATGCTGACATAGAACAGAAAGCAGCCTTACCCCTCCCCACCTTCATAGTATGAGTCTGCACATTTGTCTGCATTTTGTATTTCTTTAATGACAGCACCACAATGCACCTGAAAGCTAGACTAGCTTGCAGCACGCATGGTGATGAAAGCACGTCATTCAACAGCAAGTGTCAGCAGATGAGAGACAGAATTCTGTTTTTCTTTTTTGTTTCAGTGATAATGTGAGTCTGTTTATCACACGAGAGACAGATGAGGGTGGAAGTGCTGATCCTCCCTTCTCCAGGCTTGTGCAGTAGCAATGATCACACCATTCTGCTTAACCTGAGGTTCAGCTGTTTTTCAGGAAAGGTGAAACACTGAGAAATGACTGTTAGGCTCAGAGATTCCTCCCTGCTGTGAGTTTTCCTGGAACTTCAGATTATTGTGAAAAAGATCAGTTGGAGAGGAGAACAGGTAACATAAGAAAGAAGAGGATATTTCTGCATGAGCTGACCTTTATCAGATCGTAGTTAGCTGCCTAATTTGAACTCTTCTGTTAGCATTCCATATATTTAAACTTGAGACTGCAGAAGAGGTCATTGTGCTGTCATGTCAGCTTTAAGAAACTGAAGCTGCTGAATCTGACCTCCACTTACATTTCAGCCATCTTTGGCTTACAGAGGAGCTTGTGTTCAGCTTGTTAACGCTAAGACAAACCAAAATCCTGAAAAGAGAACCTTAACTGAAACTGTGTTTAAATTTATAAAATTACTCAATGTTGCTGCTCAAGGGAGTACTAAATTAAGCAGAGTCCTGGATTTAATGGGATGTTGTGACATTTGTCCTGACCTATAGTTTAGCAATATTTAACATCTGCTTATTGGAATATGGGTAGATGCCTCAAGTGTTTCCTAAAAGTGTTCATGATCATCCATCTGTCCGTTTTCCAAACCTGCTGAATCTCTTTGGGGTCATGGGGTTGCTGGAGCCGACCCAGCTACTGCTGGGCATTGGCGGGGTACATCCGAACAGGTCAACAGTCTGTTGCAGGGCCTGTTTATAGTTAAACATTATATTCTATTATAATATCCAAAATATACGCTTATTAGCGTACTTTTTCTCAAATTTGTAGTTAGCAACAGGTACAATGTAGAAAATCTGACGTTGATTCACAAAAGAATCAATGTCACCTTTAAGAAAAAAATTTGTAGTTTAAAGATAAGACTTGTCCTGGTCAAACACTCAACTAAATATTTATGAAAAATACTAAAGATTTCAAAGCCAACTAAAGATATAATCTAAATGTTTGCCTTTTTCGGGTCATGGACCAGTTAAATGTCAGACAGTATTTTCACAGACCGGCCTAAACGAGGCCGAAGTGGGTGTCTTTCTTTTTTTTTTAGCCTCAAATTTTTCTTAACGTTTGGGGGCAATGCTGGTCTTTATCCTCTATGAAATATCTACAGCTGGTTTAAACAGTATATCTACACTAAATGTCATGTGGGAACCATTTAAATGTTATAAAGATTCTCTCTTAACCTGTTTCTGTCAAAGTAGAAGCTAAAAAAATCAGACGCCAGCTTCAGCCTCATCCAACTTTTAAGGAGCGACAAACATCTAAAAATGTCACTAAAACAGGGATTTTCCACATAAAGTAATAATTGTCAATCACTGTTTGGCTTCATTAGCAGTATCCTTGTAACATTAGTCAGCCAGTTGCAAAACATTAGTAATTATAATTATGATGTGTGGGAACAACTGTTGTAATAAATCCATATTTGGAGGAAAGGCTCCTGGTTTTGGTTTGTTAAATTCAGATTTCTTTTATTTTGAAGTCAAAGGCTTGTCTTCTGTTTCCTCATTGGATCTTTGCTGTCAAAAGAAACTTTCTGAATACGTTTATTTTGTTGTTAACTTTGCTGACTTGGGGGTTTCAGTTTAGCGTTCGGCGCAGTCACTTTAAGAAAGTAGCGGAAGGATTTACGACACATGACCGAGTGATTTGATAAGTGGTATGTGCTGGAGAAAATCCAGTATTTTCTCCAAATCAAACTTCTTCAAAAGCTGTGTTGATTACAAAAAAAAAAAAAACAGAAAAAATGTAGGTCGTGTTTGGTTTTCTTGTTTCTCTGTGGCCTTGTGGTTAGGATTTGGGGATCACTGATACTAAATGCTTTTCTGTGTTTCACTGTACCACATGTAACTCTATAAGTTGTGCATGGTTTTTTGAAAGTGCACTGTCTTATTGTCATGGTCTGGTTTTTGTTATTTCTTATTGTTGCTGCCATTGGCATCTGGTTTTCTTCTGGAAGCCAATTTCTATCAGGAATAGACACAGTAAGAGAAAAGGCTCTGAAGGAGAAATGATGATGAACACTTCCAGTGAATACTCAGAAACATAGTTCTTATCTGCTGTGAAAAATCCTGCCAAACTGATTTTGGTTTTATTAGAATATTTGATTTAGGTTGTTTCCGAAAACATAGCGTGCAGACAAAAATGGGCGTCCTTAAACAATCGATTTCTTTAAAAAGTGAGATGGGTGGAAAGAATCCAAAGGAGAAAAAAAACTGAGGAAAAAAAAAGTCACTACCACATATTTTATTTAAAGTTGTTTAAATTTTAGGTTTTTGTGAGATGGCTTGAGCAGGGTGTTAGTTTCTCTTTTTGTACTGTTTTTGCCTCAAATGAAAGAGGCATAAACTTCAAAAGCAAATGTGTTTAATTTATTTGTCTTTTCCTTTTAAACTTCATTAGGACATTATGACAGGCTTGTAGATTTTTGTTTAATGTTTTTTATTACTTTTTTTCTAGAAAAAAAGCCTTATGTGATAACACTTTTCTCATAAAGTCATAATGTTTACATAATATATAATGCAATCTCACAACATGTCACAAAACTACTGTCTGAGGTAGCTTCTGGTTAAATTGAATGTTTGCTTTTCCCCCAATTCCTGAAAGTATTACTTGAAAGCATGTATTTTTTTGTTGTTGATTTCATGGGATAAACTTTAGTGCTCTTTTAACACAAAAACGTGTCTGTTTTCCAAGTTCTGCGACCACACAAACATCCACTGTTTCAAATCAACAGGCTAGTCTCATAAAGTATCCTTGACACGCTGTTATTTATGACACTCTTACACTAGTATAAAACTCTTTCATGACACGGACTCTGTCCGGGCGCATTCCTATACATTTCAAAATTTTCCATGCCTGCTTCATGGCCCTGTTTGTTTACTTTCCTCCAGTGAATTTCCACTCTTTAGCCTCCTTTCCCTCTTTTTGGCCTTTTTGAACTGCGACAAGCAAAGGAAGCTTTTTATTTTTCAAGAGACTTTGTTTTTTTTTATTTAAATACATTTTTAAACCTCTGCATTCTGCAAGCATAGTTTGTAAAAGTCAGCCTAGAAATGAAAACTGATACCAGCAAATGTACACCTCTGATTTCCAACAGGAAATTAAAATATTAGTGTTCGACCCCCAGGTCACACAAGTGCACAAAAACTGTTTCCCTTCACAGCATTATCATAAATTGCAATACACTTATTGAACAAAGCAAAACATTTTTTTTGTATGATGTTGCGCTGAAACTTAAGACTTTTTCAGTGTTTTTCCGGTTGAATCATGTTCAATTTGAATTTTTGATGCCCCACTGAGATACAAATAGTTTAGATTGTTTCTCCGCTGGGTTGTTTCAGAAATGTATCCATCTCTGAAGAGTCTGCTTGCATAGCTGGGAAGTGAGGTCAAGCATTTGGTACAGCTGCCTCCTGCAATTCACTAACAGATAACAGGCCAAGCTGTCAATTCTGTCTCCAAAGTTCCCTAATTAAGTTTGTCTGAAGCTATCTCTAGCAGCTTCTTTCACACTGTTTTTCTTACAGTAACAACTAAATGAAACGTGATGGACTTGGCATTTCAAGTTCTGAATTTTCCGCACTAAGGCACATTTAAAAGCCTTAATTTTTTTTCTGAAAATGACTGTAGGCACTTAAAACACCATCATCAATGGGGGACATTTCTGTACGTAACATTTCTGTATGGAGTTTGCATGTTCTACCTATGCATGTGTGGGTTTTCTCCAGGAACTCTGGCTTCCTCCCACCATCCATAAGCATACTTTATAGGTTAATTGGTTACTCTAAATTGTCCCTAGGTGTGATTGTGGATGCAATTTGTATGGGTGTATGATTGTGGCCCTGCGACAGATTGGCAACCTGTCCAGGGTGTATTTTGCATTTTCCCACAAGTGGTTAGGCTCCGGCACCCCCTTGACTCCAAAGGGTCAAAAACAGGTTTAGAAAATGGATAGATAGATGGATGGACTGTGCGCCTTACTGTATATGTTGATCAATTCTACTTGTGCTTACTGATGCTTAATTATCGACATGTCAGTCTGTCTTTTTTTATGAGATGAAAACAAGGTTGAGGGTTTGATAACATGTTAATTTTTTGAATCAATAGCATGCGTTAACGTTGACAGTCCTAGTTTTTTTTCTACATTACTAACAAAGTTGGGAGTTAGAATAGTCACAGTAATGTTTGTTTTAGTGGGATCATTCAGTGTCACTGTCACTGTCAGTATACTGTCTCAAAATAAAAAAATACAAATTTGTTCATAAAACATACTTTTTGAAAGCAAATAAGTGAATTTCATTTCAAACAGTAAAAATATAATGATCTCAGCTCCTACAAAGAAGTATTTGCCACAATGCAAAAACAATTTGAAAGCACTGGGCGACTTAATGGGCTTTGCACTGATTATGTGTGGTGAAATGTTTTATGTGTGTCATTAGGTGACAGCTTTACTCTGTTGATAACTTCATATCGGTCTTACGGAATTTAGATACGGTCTTGAAGTGATATATGTTAGTGTCTGCAAACAAAAGTGCTTTTTCAGAAGATTCGGTTTAATATGTTTGACGTTTTTCCTGAAGCAACAGTGTTGTTTGTTCCGGCCACATTCTCAGATCATGTCAATGTCATAGTTTTGAAAGTGCAACTTGACTGCTTGCTGTGAAGGGATAGAGATAAGACAGAAACATGTCTGCCTGACTTTAAATGAGGAGGTCAGAATATGATAGAGTTCACTTGAAAAGGGGGGGAGTCCACTGCGTCAAACGCAGACTGAAGTTATGACTCATCCAGAGAGTCAGGCTGGAATTTTAATGTGAGCCTTCAAAGACTGATGATCCGCTGAAAAGAATTATTTTATCTCATACCAAGTGATTCATCACTAGTCAAGAGTTACTCAGCAGAAAGCCCAAATCAGGTAAACCCTTTTTAAAATATAACTCAAGAGTCAAAAGCACTGAAACTCCACGAATCTAAGAAGAAATGGGATGTACAACTCAGAAAAAGAATCATAGATGCTGATTTAAAAGTAGGCTACATGTAATTTTTCAGAAGGTAAAAAGCATCAAGAATGCTAAGTTTCAGCCACTAATGAATAGGCAAGAAAGTGAAATCTAAGAAAAATGTTTGCATATCTTGAGAAGCAAAAAAATCACAATAAAGAGCACAGTGGAGGTGATAAACAAGAGTTGAGACATCCGAAGGAAGTGAGAGTTAACAACTCATTCTGATGAAAATCTAGATTTTGGTTGTTTTTAACGTTCTTGTAGCATTTTTCTGATGAAGGTAGGACATTTGTAAATAAATCAGCTAAAAAAGGCATTTCTGAGATTTTCAGAGGCAAATATTTAATGAACTACTGCCACTCTGCAGAAACTATTCCTAGAAAATGACACTTTTTAATATATATTTGACTAAAAACGGCATAATCATAATTAAAACACCACTGGGAACGCTTTGACAACAGATCAAAAGATGATCGGAGTGGGACACTTAAAAATGCAGGTGGAGTAAGGGTGGAGGAGGGTAGGTTTGTGGATCAGGGACAACATTTGATTGTGTGTCTAGAACAAAGAAGGATATCTAACCAGATAGAAAATGTCTGACATCACCTAAACAAAGCCAAAAATGAAGCATACACTACCAAACTCAGTTCTGGGTGGAGTAAAGTAAAGTAGAATCTCTGTTGGGTTTTTGATTTGGGGCCATTCGAATGAGACAGAAATGTGTCTTGCTTTGGCCATTGGTCATATCGGAACAATCGTCCAATTTATTTCCTTTTCAACCCAACATCTTAAGGTTAACTATGTTGTATTTTTACCCAAACTGTATAAAAAGGACAACAGTTCTTTCTGATTAATGTTTTAATTTTATTACATTATAAATACATCACAAAATGGTGCAACTTAAAACAAGCAATATTAAAAAAATATAGTAAAGATTTTTTTTTAGTACCTTAATTTTACCTTCAAACTAAAACAAAAACCTAACTTGAACTTAATGCCTTAGATTTAGGTTTTTTTTTTTTTTTTCCCATACCAAATTTAGATTTAAAATATAAAACATCCAAGCGAATTTCATTTCATTTCTTTAGTCTATGACTAAAGTTAGCTGGCTTTAAATGTGCCAGTATAGAAAAAAAAGGCACATAACCTAGCAACAAAAAGTTAAAATTTCACGTTCTATCTCTTGCCTGCATGACATGTATTGTGTTCTTTTAATAATGATGTTTATTGTTTATGTCTTTAAAGGTGCATTCATCATTTGTTGGACCCCCGGTTTGGTCATCCTGCTCCTTGACGTCTTCTGTTCCAGCTGCAATGTCCTCACCTACGAAAAGTTTTTCCTGCTTCTCGCTGAGTTCAACTCAGCCATGAATCCCATCATCTATTCCTATCGGGATAAAGAGATGAGTGCCACCTTCAAGCAGATCCTTTGCTGCCAACGGCAGGAGAACGTCAACGGGACAACGGCAGAAGGGTCTGATCGGTCCGCCTCATCCGTTAACCACCCGGTGCTAAGCGGAGGAGTGAACCACCATCATCACAAACACGACCACTCTGTAGTGTGAATTAAAAAAAAGTTTAGGTGAAGTTTTCCCCAAACCTGAAATGAGAACGAAAGAAGGACATGAACCACAGACTGTAGAGTTGAAACAAGCGACTGAAGTTGATTTGAATGAAAAATCTGGACTCGTAGATTTTTCTCAAGAAAGGATAATATCAAGGACTAGGTTGTTAGAATTTTTTTTGTTGATTGTTTTACTATTTTGTTCAGTGTGTTTTTTACAGGCAAAGAGAATATGACGTGTTTAACAGTGATCTATGAAATCACAGTATTGCCAGCACAGCCCGTCCATTTTTGCCGTTCAGATTACGTTTTCTGATTGCTCCCCATCATTACGACAAGAATTTAAAACCACAATAACAGGTTTATCATTTTTTCAAACTCCAGACTTTAATTTGGGTTAAATCCCAGAATTTGAACACCATCTGACTTTTTTTTTCCAGAAGGGAAAGCTTTCACTCATGAAGGAAATCTGCCTTTTGTGCATGTGATGTCTGACTGAGATTGTCTAGAGAAGTGTCATGACAACTCAAGATAACTCTTAATGTCAGTTTATGCATCAATTTCTTGAAAAAAAAATATGAGAAGAACAGTATTTTAGTGCTTCCAAACAAATAGATCTTCACATTTATGGTGACCTTCCAAAAAATAAGAAAAACAAAGAAAAAGAAACAAGAGTTTTGATCCGCTCATTATTTAAGCAAAAATCGTTTCTGTAGTTTGGTAGTGTCTCTCACTGAGGCATTATTTTTTTAAATGTTTTCACCAAACCCAACAGTTTCTTTCTTTTATCCAAGCTAAATACACAAAGTTTTCAAGGTTTGCAAGAAATTCATTCATTCATTTTCCAAACTGCTCTATCCCTTTTGGGGTCACGGGGTTGCCGGAGCCTAACCCGGCTACTCATGGGCGAAGGCAGGGGACACCCCTGGACTGGTCGCCAGTCTGTCGCAGGGGCTTGCAAGAAATTGCAGGTTGTTTTTTTTCCCTCTGAGGCTACATTCACACTGCCCTTGGCAGTTGCCACTTCCAAGGTAAAGTCTATGTAAATGCACTTTTCGGGCTTCCCCGTTCAAAATTCTCACGTTCACGCATAGCCATGCAAGTTTTTACAACAGTTTTTTGGGCGCTTCATACAAAACGAATGGCCATTGAACGCTTGTTGAAGCACCCACTTCCAATGCAAAGTCTATGTAAAACGAGCGGCCATTTTCAAAATTAAATCAGGTTGAACTTTGACCAGTGAGGGACTCTGATTTGGTAGTAACGTATGAATGGCATCATTTTTTATTCACGGAAGTGCCAACAGTTTAAAAATTGATCATGAAGGAGAAATTAATAATCACAGTTTGTGAATAATAAGACACCAAGTCTTTCGTATATTGGAATAGAGCTGTTAAAGAAAAATTCTGAAGCAAGATTTGCAAGACTTGTATCGTTTTGATATTTCACACCAAGCCTCTTCCAACTGGGGTGGACATGCTCTTGTAAACAGTAGAAAAACGAATAAGAAGAAGCCCCTTCCCACTAAACGTGCATTCACATGCCTGGTGTGGTCGTAGCTTGAGAGCTTTAGCCAAGAGGTTCCAGGAAACCCATACCAGAAAGGATGTGAGACAGAGGTCTAAAGCTACCGAGTGAGTGTGCTCAGCAGACAGCCTCAGAGAATGCTGCTGTCTCTGCAACATTAAGAAAAAAAAAGGAAGAATGTAAAAGCATTTTTAGGATTTATAGGTATTTGTGTTCCATGTAAAGCATAAACAAAATCTACAGGGCACGGCTTTCTGAAAGCATGCTTTAAGAGGCTTTGAGAAGACTTTCTAAAACTGCAGAATTATAATCACTAAGAATGAATTTGGATATATTTTGTTCACTTTTGGAGCTGGAGCCTATCCTTGCTGTCAGTCAATGAGAATCCACCTCACTGTTCCAGAACTATAAAGAAACATGGAAGCAAAAATGCTAATGTATGCAGTTCAAAGCATACTTCTTGCTTTTTCTTTTATTTTCCTATATCTAAAAAAAGAGCTGAAAAATGCAGAAAAAAGACGCATAAAGGGTCTGCAGGAACAGTCAAACTCCCAACTAGTCCTTAAATAGAAATCAATTTCCTTATATACTTGTGCTAATCAAATCTATCGTATAATACGAATTCATTTCAATTTATGTGTGTGTGTATATATATATATATATATATATGTCACATGATCATACCATAATTAACAATGATAATGTTAAATCTATCGCAACAATAAATACTTTTTCTTTACTAATTAATTAAAGGTTAAATAGTAGAAAAACACATTGCAGCTCTCTCTATAATATTCCTTGTTATTCCTAAGTAAGTTGCTTCATAAGAAGTGAGTCAGAATGGATGCAACTTTGTTTTTTGGGCTATAAATTTACTCTATGACAGCACTTCCTGACGTCTGCCTCTAATTTGATATTTCCTGACAGCAGAAATTCAACAGGGTGACGTTATGCCTTATTTTGTTATATTCTGTGTACGCATGCAACTGGACAGAGTCTAAACTCATTCATAGGGGATTTAGCACTTTAATTCTCTACCTGGGATGTGTGGAAAATAATCAGAAAATTGCATTTTGGAGTCCCGATCTCTTGATCTCGTGCAAACTGCTCCCTTTTTTCCATCTGTCCTCCCACCGCAAGAGCATAAATTACCGCACAGCAGCACACACAATATCTCTGTCTGGGGATATTCATCAGACCTGTCCCCCCAAAAAACAGACTGGCAATAAAACAGGAAATTAGGTTTGTTGTAAACAAATAAGAAAACAACTCACTGAAACAAAAGAACTATAATTTTTACAGAAAACTTTTTATTTTTTTTATTTTACTGCATTTAAAAGCAAAAAAGAGCTCTAAGTTTTCCTAAAGTTAGATTTTGTGTGAATACAAACTCAGCACAACTTCACTCTGCACTGACCTGTCTTATGGGTAAAGAGGACATGACATTTCGTCATTAACAAAACTCTGTCTGACCAGTATTTTACTTTACCACATAGTTATCACTTTGTCAGTCAGTAATTCCAAAGATGATGGACTGTTACATGAAGACTTAGAAAATTTTGACAAACATTTACACAGCTTTCAGGAAAGTAACAAAAATCTTCACCAGAGAATCTTTTTACATTGCATTGTTTTACTGGTAAAAGCTTGCTGTGTTACTGTCTGTTTATGTTACCCCTTGCCCATTTTTATAGAATTTTTCTGACTGTTATTTATTTATTAGTTCCCCATCCGAAAATCAATTTTCTCAACTATTTAGGTTTTTTATGTTGTTTTTTTTTCCAGAGTGTGCCTTTTAAGTGTTACAGTATTATTGTTTCATTTTTTTTTGTCAATCTTTCTCAACTTTTCTACAATCATTGCCAGACTTTGATCGATTTTGGCAATGTCTGCCTCTGTGCTTGACCTTCACTGTAACTCTGTGTTTTAGGGAAGGATTTATTCAGGTTAAAACCCACCAACAAAGCTTTGTCGGGTGACACACTTTCGTTTACCCTCTTTGTATATCATTGTAAGTGTTATCTGTACAGCATGGAAATCTATTATTCAAATTTACTCGCCAAAGGTAAAACTGTTTGTTGTCTGTGAATTAACTGTCGCACTCTGTACAAATATACTGTAAGATTGATGTATATCTTATCAATATCATTCCTTTGACTTCAATGTATTTTCTTTTAACAAAGTAAGAGTTACTGGCTGGTCTGTGACCCCAAACTAAACACACTAAATGTCTGAGTGCTGTGTTCTGCTGATTGAAGAGTAACTTCACACCAAGTTGGAATCTCTGGTTTTAAGGATGTGCTCAAACTGCCATACCATAGTGCGGTTTGTTTGACGTGATTGTTAAGATCATCAGCTCTGGCATTGTATGAATCTGGTGTCATACTGTACTCTAAAGCTATCATGTAATTATGTGATTTTTCTGGGGCGTGTGTAATTGTACTCATCATGATGACTCAGTTTAAACTGTAGCGTAAAGAAAAATATCTACTCAATGAGAATGACCGAACATGTACATATAACAGATATTTATTTGCTGAATGAGACACCTTGTTTTTTCTCAATATAGAAGCGAAATCCTTTTATACCATGGTCCAGGTGAATACTCGATTCGGATTGGCTGCTGGGTGTGGATTAAAAAGTGATTATCCACAGTGATAATGCACACAAAAAAAAAAAAAGTTCCAGTCACATAAAACAAATGCTTTATATCACTGCTCAGGCTTCATTAAGAACAGACTTTTGCTTCATCATCTGGACAAGAACAAGCAGTAAGAGGTGAACTTTCTCTCTGAACTGATGCTTTATCTAGCCTATCGTGATGATCAGCATATATATCGTTTTCCTTTGCCACTGCAGTCCAGGATGGTGCCGGCTTAGCCAACTCGGCGGGGCATTGTCATGTTATCGTGACAATGCACTGCACCGTGTATCAACTAGTCTGCGTTTTGTGAAAAAGCAATGTAAGCCAAAAAAATAACAAGAATAAAGTACAAAAAATCAATTGAATATTTATTTTTTTGTAAGTGGCCATGGTATAAGCGGGATAATGCCCATCAAAGTGTGCCTTATCAGAAATTAATGTACTTTGCAGAAGCATAATTCCCTACATAACGTAGGCTAGTGTTTCGATTTGCCTTGACAGAGAATTCGAAACAGTTTCCCTTGTTTAGCTGATTTGTGACAGATCTCTAATGTGTGTGGTTTTGCATAAAGTCCTACTCCGATGATCTTTTAAGGTTTTTTAAAAGCAGTAGTCTTTTAGTTGTCGTTTGTTACCTAAATACAAAAAAAAAACAAAAACGTTATTTTCTAGGTTTTAGTTTCTGCAGGGCAGCAATAGTTCATCAGAAACTCACCTTTGATTTATGGGCGGGGCTATTGGTGCCCCCCTTCCCCTCCCCATTGCAAAGTGGAGCACAGAGTTAGTGGCTCGCTCAACATATCACCGTTAAGTTTTTTTTTGGAACAGCACTTTTTCATCTTCTCCTGATCCACAACGATTTGAATAAAGAAATAAATTTATTTATATATGTCCTCCATCATGAGAAAAATGCCACAAGAACATGTTAAAAACACCAAAACACATTTTTTAATCGGAGGGGGTCTTTAAAACTACTTTGAAGGGCTAAAAGAAAAAAAAAACATATTGTCCTGCTTTTCTTTTGTCTAACATTTATTGATAATTTGTTTGCATTCAAACTTTTGCTAAGCACACGAGGGATCATATGTTATTGAACCAAGACCCTTGTATTAAGGTGGATCAGCAGTAAGTTGGTCTTTACTCATGCTCAGGCACAGTGATTAATGTGAATTTCTTTCACTCACGGCAAGCCTGGTCCCCTTTGTTTTAAACAACAGCTAAAAAGGTGTGGAATCTAAACATGGTGTCACTTTTTAAGTGTGTGTTTCTAACAGCTTCTCAACAACTGTCTTTGTGTAGACTAAATAATAATACCAGTGTTCCAATGACCAAACAACTCCACATCTTTTTTTATTTCCCACAGATCACCTGCACTCTCCCCACAGAACCGTCTTGGCAGTCGGTCCAGAGACTAACACATCATGATTATTCTACCGTGACTTCTGCTTATTTTGTCTTAAAGCAACAGCTGCTGTTTACAGAGAGGTGCAGCTGATGCCTCATCATGCAGTCAGTGTGTGTTGCAGCTAACAGATGTAATTTATGTAGCATCGAAAATGGTCCAAAAAAGTCAAAGTGAAGCACTACGAAATATTACAAAAAAACTATGCCTAGCCTTAATGTACGAGTAGTTCTTAGAAAACATTTGTGATGCAGCATTAAATGTAGAACCTTACAGGCCAAGATTCATGAATGTCCAAACATTCATAGTGTTAATATTCAAACAATAAAAGAATGAGAAATGTTCAAATTTGCATGAGTCTTTTTTTTTTTATTTTTACTGGAAATTTTTAAAATTAAGAATAGAAATGGTTCGTTTTTTTACCCGCTGATCCTTCATGTTATTCACCCATGTTAACATTTCTATCACATAGAAAGACAGGGTTACAGACTCACTAAAAAACAGCATGAACACCAAATTTGTTTTTTAAAAATCCTTGACTCTGCATGTTGACACTCCATGTTTTTTTTTTTTTTTATTGAGTTTGACTGTTGTGTATAGGTGCATTTGTCAAGCGAGAACTTTGGCCAAAATATGTGAAATTATCATGTGCAAAATTGTAACAGAGCAAATCTCACGCATCTTGCACCAGGCTTTTTCTTTCACAGCTTTATTACGATATATATATAAGACTATGTGTCATATAATTCCAGCCAGGCACAAATATCAATTATTAATTTCTCTTCCATGATTAATTTTCAAACGATTGGCACTTCTGTGAATTAAAAGGGACGCCATCCATTTGTTACTATCAAATCTAAGTTCCTGATTGGTCAAATTTTCTTTAACTTTCAATGTGTGTTCAGTGGCCGGGCATTTTGTACATAGAGCCCAAAAACAGTCTTAAAAATGTATGTAGCTACACGTGAATGCAAGAGTTTTAAACATAGAAGCCCAAAACGTGTATTTATTCATTGGAAGTGATCAGTTGAACGCTCATCGCTAAGGGCGGTTTGAATGTAGTTTAAGAATGTGTAACCCTGCCAAAGACTGACAACCTGTTCAGGGTGTGTTCTCTCCCTGCCTTGGCCCAACAGTACCTGAGTTGGCTCCAGAAGTCCTGTGACCTTGAGAGGGATACAGCAGGTTCAGAAGATGGATGGGTGGGTGTTCCTTATCAACTGCTTGATAGCCCATCTTTAAGGAGGAGCCTAGAGTTATTTGAGATATTCAGATTTTGCCGCATGGCCCTGATTTGGCTGGACTACAAAAGGATTTTTACTTTGAATGTTGCCTAACTAAAGGAACTAAAGCCACCTGTGTTTTATGTTCGTCCCACATATTCACTCCCAAACTGTTCTTTTATTAAAATTTTGGAAATCCTGATCAAAACTCTATTTCAAACTCACATATTTCATCAAAGTGGTCTAAAGTTGACCAGTAAAAACAGTTCTTCCAAATTTGACTTTATGTTGTGAGACCACAAGGCACATTGAAGTATGATAATCATTTTTAATATGGGTGGCATGAATCTTTTGCGCCTATGATTTTTATTTGTCTATCCATTTTATTAAGGCTCTGACACGTTCTGTTTGTTTTGTTTTTGGTTTTTCATTGCCTGTTCTATGCAGGTCTGTTGTGTCCTTCTCTTGCTCCTCCCACTCACCTGTGTCTCATGCTGGAGGTGTTCACAGCTGCATTCTGTTTAGTTGATTGTGTGTTTGCCTGTTTAAGTCTGTGTGTTTCAGTTCCCTGTATTGGAGTGTTTTGTATACTTTAGGCCTGGCCTTGTCATGGTACTTTGACACTGTTCCTTAGTTTGTTTGAGTTGCTTGCACCTTTTTCCTGTCTTGTGAGGTGATCTTTTAATGTTCAGACATTAAAACAAGCTTCAAACTAACCCATCTGCATCCAAGCCTTCTCTGCTTCTGGGCTCCTGAACTCTATACATAACAGGCTCTTCATTTACTAGAAATATGCTGCACAATACATGGGTTTAATGCTTTCTATATCAAGCATCAGTAACCAAAATGTTTGTATCGGATAATGAAAACATAGGTTTAAATTCATCATTTATGTTGCTGTAAAGGGCTGCACGGTGGCGCAGTGGTTAGCGCTCCTGCCTCGCAGCAAGAAGGTTCCCGGTTCAAGTCCTGGCTGGGGGACCTTTCTGTGTGGAGTTTGCATGTTCTCCCCGTGCATGTGTGGGTTTTCTCCGGGGACTCCGGCTTCCTCCCACCGTCCAAAAACATGCTTCACAGGTTAATTGGTTACTCTAAATTGTCCCTAGGTGTGAATGTGAGTGTATGAGTGTGTGATTGTGGCCCCTGCGACAGACTGGCGACCAGTCCAGGGGTGTACCCTGCCTTCGCCCATGAGTAGCTGGGTTAGGCTCCGGCAACCCCGTGGGATAAAGCGGATTGGAAAATGAATGAATGAATGTTGCTGTAAATTCTGCTAAGATGTCATTAACTGAACAGAGTTCAGTGGGAATCTTTCTCTGAATTTCTACAATTTCTTGTTACAAACAAGTACCAGAATTACTGTACAGATTTCAAGAGAGATAAGTCTGGTGGATTTATATCTGGCTCTTTTGGATCCCTGAATGCACCTCATTGTTAAGTGCGCCTTATACATGACATAAGTTCAAAATGAAACCCTTTATTGTTGATGCACCTTATGGTGCAGAAAATACTGTAAATTAAACTGCAGAAAGACTTTATTTTTGTACTTTTGTTGTTTACTTTTATTTTTTCTAAGTAGAAGTTTGCATATCCTAAAGCAAAATGCTAGAGACATCTGTTTTTTCAAATTGTGCGAGTCTGTCTCACTTGGTGCCAGGAAGTGATCAGGGACATGGTGCAGCCTGTATAATTCAAATTAAAGCCTTGAAAGTCCTTGAAACTGCAGACAAATATTTTTTTGGGAACGAATGTCACAGTTGTGCACAATCTGTTGTTTATTGTTCCACATTTGTAGAGCGTTTGCCTCCAGCTGACTGATATATGTGTCCTAACTTCCTGTCTCTCCTTAATGGACCAATGAAAGCCTTTACAGCCACACAGGAAATCCCCCTGCATCGCTGGTGAGAGAAGGGAATGTTTAATCTTTGCCACGTCAGTACAGACACTTTCCATGGTTTGCCAAAAAACAAAAATTCATTTTTGGTGAAAAGTTTATAAATAAAATAAAATAAATATTATATCATAAACACTGTAAATATATATATGTGTGTGTTTGCATACTGTATAGGTTTTATCCAAAATAAACACACAAAAAAAAGTCAGGACCACACAGATGTTCTGACCTGATGGAGATTTTTGCGGTAAAACAGGAAGTGATTCTTAACAGTTAATATTGTGCAGCTGTCAGATTTCAAGAGCTGCTGTTGGAAGCTGGAAGGAAGGTCAGTGTTCACTCAGATAACACTTTTGTTTGGAGAAGGGATGATGGCTTAATTCAGAGTATATGAGTGTTGCTTCTCGAGTCTCTGAGCAGTCTTTGCTGTGAATTATGGCGAGATTTTTTCAAATACCAAGACACCAGAGAAAAGAGGAGGGGATGTCAGCAACAGCTGCAGACAAGGAAGGAAACAGTGGTGAATGTAAATCTAATAATGAATGATCAGAAAGAGATTTTAAAAGTTTCTTTTTCATTCATTTTTTCCCAGAGATAGCATTTCACTTGTTTAAATGAAAAATTTAAAACCCTTTAAACATTATTTTAAATAAAGGAAGGTCATTTTCTGTGGTTTGATAGAAAAAAATCTCCAAACAAACTGATCATAACACCTTCCCAACATCCACGCCCTTTTTTCTCAACCTGTTGTATCCCTTTAGGAGGCTGCCAGACCCAAACCTTGCTACCATTAGGCAAAAGCAGAGTACATCCTGGATAGAGCACCAGTCTGTTGCATGGCCACACAGGTACATACACACCTAGGGGCAATTTAGAGCCACCAATCAACCTATGATTTATGTTTTTGAACGAGGAAGGAGTGCTCAGAGAAAACCCATGCATGGGGAGAACATGCAAACTCAACAAAGTTCCCAAACTGGGATTTAAACCTGTGCCTTTTGCTGTGAGAGTGCTAACCACTGTATCAGTGTGCAGCCCACTTCCTGATATCCCTAACAATAAAACAACCAACTGAAAGTAATACATAATATTGAAAATAAATAATTTAAGAACGCTGCATTCATAAATCCTGCAGGTTGTTTGCCAGGAATTTTTACATGATTTCTTCACTAAAATATCCCAAAACTGTTTTTTTTTTTTTATATTCATTAAGAGAAAAGCAGAGATAGCTTGGAAATTTGGAGCAGAGTAGGAACTGAGTGGGAGTTTAACAGTAAGGAAGTGCAGTAGGAAGTGGGAGAGGGTGTCTGATCCATAGTTTAGATGAAGCAGAAGAGCGAAGCACAGGCCAAGGCCAAACTCTGCAGCTTTCTCTAAACAGTTTACTCTGGGTCTCCCCAGCACATACACGCATGCAGTTAGATCTCCTCCATAAAGGTTATGTTGATATAATCACACACTCACAGGCAATTTCAGACATGCTGAGTCGTAAAAATCAGCAGAATAAACGAAAAATCTGGGAACGTTCTCCTGTAGCACTGACCTTTTATGCTGACCACCTCTTTGATCCTTCTTGTGGTGAGAATTGTCTCTGCAGAGTCCACAGGGAATTTATTGTTTTCTTGAGCACTGATGTTTGAGTGGTGCAGTAAATGCTAACATTGTTTAGTGTCAGTTTTCTTCTTACAATCAAAAACATCAAAATGTGACCCATCAAGCTTCAATTTTTACAATGGTAAAAATCAGCAAGATAAAATATGAATTGCTGAGAAAGCACTGGCTTTGGTCACCTTACACATTTTTTTTTCATCAAGCTTCTGGTTAAGTTCAGAACTAACATATTGGTGCAAAGCTGGTATAAAAAGTTGTTTCTCCGCAACAGAATCAACTAGTTAAAGTTGATTATGTAAACACGTCACTGCTGTGCAGTGATGCATATTAGCACGAGGGTGCTTCTCTCCGCTTCAGAATTCACTAGAAATACGTGAATTGTGTGTCAATTGTTGACGAGTTACCGTAATCAAAAGAATGCATGCTAAAGCTCTGGTGTTACAGCAAGTTTGTTTTTTTCAGAACATTTTTTTCCAAATATAAAAAAGCACTTAGTAGTTTAAAAGGTTTCAGTACACTTTAAAATTGGAATTTTACTTTGAAAAAAGTTTTAACCGCACTTTATTTTGATGATTTGGTCATTTCTACAGCAAGTTTGTTTTTTTCAGAACATTGTTTTCCAAATATAAAAAAGCACTTAGTAGTTTAAAGGTTTCAGTACACTTTAAAATTGGAATTTTACTTTGAAAAAAGTTTTACCCGCACTTTATTTTGATGATTTGGTCATTTCTAGTGACACTAGCGCTGCACATTCAGCTTACTTTTTACTTCATAAACTTAAAATCCAACATTGTTCTGCATTTCAGAGCCACAAATACACAGTTAACACAGACAGTGTTAATGCATGCGGCAAAAAGGCAGAGCCAGATAGTCGACAAGTAAGCAGGTATGCAGGCTGGACGGCACAAACAATACTTCGTATTAAGCATGGCCCTGAGCAGTGCTTAAGTGTCCTGTGATTGCTTACAGTAGTTGATGAGAGTCAGGAGGGAGGCATCCAGATACTTTGCGCTGGGGTTGATGGGTGATTGAGTGCAGTCAGTACTCTGGAGTTGGCTCCCGCCAGTGACCAGAGAGGGAGACAGAGCTCTGACTCCTGACAGAGCCCCCCCTCTTGCGAGCTTCTCTGGAAGGAAGGGGCCCTCCGACGCCGGGGTCGTCCTTGAGGTCAGGGAGCTGATCTGTCTGGGTGGAAACGGTGGAAATCGCTGATCGGAGAGGGGTCAATGATGTTGTCAGCAGCGACCCAGTTCTTGAAGCCCATACCCTCCCAATCCACCAGATATAGAAGTCGACTCGCTCGTTGTCGGGAATTCCTGACGAGATAGCTGCCTTCACCCTCAACCCCTAGGGAGGTCGCACTGACATCAGAGGGCTGCGATCCCCCATCTGGAGGTCCATCGGCAGTCTTCAACAGGGAGACGTGAAAGGTGGGCAAGATGCGGTATTCAGGAGAAAACTGGAGCCGGTATGACACAGGGGTGATCTGTTTGATTATCTGAAATGGGCCCACGTATTTGGGACTCAGTTTCTTGCAAGGGAGCCCCAGGTGGAGATCTTGGTGGAGAGTCAGACGCACTGGCTGGGAACCAGGCTAAAGCCGTCGTGGCGGCGCTGGTCAGCTCTCGGGATCTGCAGACGGCAAGCTGCACATGGGCCGGCTCCCATGTCTCCTTGTGGAACCAGTCATCCACCACAGGCAGTCCCGAAGGCTCCCTCAACCAGAGGAAGAAGGGAAGTTTAACTCCAAACACACTCTGAAAGGGCAAAAGCCTTGTGGTTGCCTTCTTCAGAGAGTTCTGGGCGTTTTTTGCCCAGACCAGGAAACGGCTCCAATCTTCTTGATGCTGGCTGCAGTAGGTTCAAAGGCGTGATCTCCTGAGTGCAGTCAGTTCTCTGGAGACGGCTCCTGCCGGTAAACAGAGGGGAGATAGAGCTCTAACTTCTGACAGCTGGTCTAGACCAAATACAAACCTAGTGACTTTATTATCTATACAGCTAAAGTCAAATCTGTCATAATGTTTATTGATTAATTCAAATAACTACAGATAGTCCATAGAATCCTGAAAAACTGAAAAAGGTTATTTTACATATAGTGTTAAATAAACTCTAGTAAATATTATTAAACCTGAAGATAATCTAAATAACATTATTAAATAACATAACATACACAGTTAAATAATATAAACAATTTTGTTATTTATTCAGAATGTTTACATCTGAATGTTATATTCATCAATACATGTTATATCACAACAAATTGATGTACTGTTACAAAACCAACAATAATTAAAACAGACAACATGCCAAAAAACAAAACAAAAGAGCCCATGACATATTTTTTTTTTAAATGTACTGATTAAAACATTTTGAAATATTAGAAATGTGTAAAACAATGGGAATAATTTTAGACTTATCAAACATAGAGGAAGTAAAACTACCATGACAACCAATTTTTCCTTCTCGTTAAAATAAAGTTGTATTTTTGTGTCTAAAATCTATTTTAGGGACACCTGACTTCGTGTGTTCTGAAAAAATGTTGTTGCCGAACTTAAACTATCAGAACAATCAACTCATTTGTGAAATGAAAACTAGCAATAAAACAAATGAAAGAGAAAGAATACATGTGAAAATGATTAGCAATGTGGATAAATACACAAAAAGAAAGCCCAATGCCCAAAAATGGAATAACTTTTCACTAAAACAATCAAACACAAAAGGGTTAAAGTGATTGTGTGTGAATGGGAATTAGTTAAAAGTGACTTGATCACAAAAGCTTGTAACAACGCAACACTTTGTTGGATTTCCTACATGCTGTCAGTGAAAAATCGGTTAACCTCGTGATCTAATCCTCTCCGGATAAAAAAAAAAAAAAAAAAAAGTGAGTTTTAGAGCAGGATAGTTCACATCGCAATAGCTGTTGCACAAGGCTCTTACATATTTTTCCGTTGTAAGAACACAATATAATCTGCATGCAATGTGGAAGGAAATCAGGAAGAAATACCAGTTTGGTACAACTGACCTCCTAAAACACAAGAAGTAATAGCAGACATTAACCCTTTAACACTGAATATATCATCTAAATAACACACGCTCTTTGACATACGGTAGCTCTATGAATGTTTTTGTGATCAATGCGAACCAGCTGATTCTGACGTGGCTTTAATGTCGCCTTTGCACTGATACGGAAAACTTTTCAAGCATAAAGTGATGCATAATAGCACAAAGTCTTCACAACAAAATCTGTTAATATAAGTAGACTGAGTAAACACTTCACTTCTAAAAAGTGTTGCATTTCAGCAAAGGCTGTTTTCTCCACTTCAGAACCCTCTGTAATTACAATAATTGTGTAAATGGTTGAAGCTCCAGTGTTAAAAGGTTAAAAAACACAAAACAATAAAAGTTATTTAACTCAAATACTCAAAATTCAATTTTTGTACTTTGGCACTCGTCAGAAAGAAAGTAGGACTGTTTGATTGACAGCCCCTATGAAACCAAGTGAATAAAAAAGAAATATTAATTAAAAAAAAAAATCCCATAAAATATTGGTAAGTTAAATAGGGTGCACATGTAAAGGAAAAACATTAAAGTAGTAAATTGTTTTTCAAACATGCTTGTGCTCAGTTAGAATCACATTGACCTTTGTTTCAAGTATGGGTGTAATGAGTAACCAACCGAATTGATGAATCGATTTTATCCAACTAATCCAACCAAATCAATCTGTCCATTTGTTGATCAAATTGAACTATACACTAAAAGAAAAGTTTCAAAACAAAATAAAATGATTATATAGATATAGAAAAATACCATTTGGACTGAGGCACTGTAGGTTTATTTTACTATATCGTAAAAATGAAGTGTCATCACAGCGGACAACACATGCAATGCAGCAAAAATTGATCAAGCCATCATTACAGTCCAATGTGTGGAAACACTGAATTTAGTAGAATGTTCTAATAATGTTCTATTTGTATTTTTTTGCTGTGGAAAAACAACAGAGGACTGAACTTTATGAAATTCAAATGCGAATGGATTTGACTTTCTTGTTTACGCGCTTGTTTGTACACATGTCATTTACTCTTGATTATCTTGCAAGAAATACAAAGAATCTGCAAAACTTCCCCTGCACTGTTCAGTTCCCAGTATATATATGTGGTTAAACGTTTGGCTAAAGATGTCCTGGATCAATTTCAGGTCAGTAAATCTAATTAAATCAGATCATTCAAAATGAACCAGTATCAACTTTGAATTCTATCATCAACCACAAATTTTGATTTGAATCGAATCATTGTTAAATTGAATTGTTACACCCCTAGTTTCAAAGAAACAGATCCCTTTCATGATTTATTTCACAGGAACACAGATTTCTGTAAAAGTGTTGCATTCAGACTCAGTGTCTGTATTTGTATTCAGTTTGTTCTGATGCATGCGTTTCAGGATCCGATGGATGCTGCTAAAGCTCGGTCTGTCCGAGGGTTGTATGCTCCAGCAGAGCCGCATCAGATTGTACAGCTCTAGAGGACAGTTCTCTGGACAAGCAAGAATCTGGCCATCTCTCACATAGTAAATGACCTCCTCATGACCCATTCCATAATAAGGTTGCATCCCATGGGAGAAAATCTCCCATAGCACCACCCCGTAGGCCCAAACATCCGATTCTGTTGTGTAGCGATTGTAGAAAATGGACTCTGGGGGCATCCAGCGAATAGGAATGGCATCGTTCTCATTGGCTTTGTAGTAATCAGCAGAGTAGATATTTCTTGAAAGTCCAAAGTCCGCAATCTTTACCACCATTTCCTCCCCAACCAGACAATTACGGGTTGCCAGGTCACGGTGGACAAACTTGCGTTCTGAAAGGTAGGCCATTCCAGCAGCGATCTGCTTGGAAATTGATAACTGCTGTACACAGGAGAGTGATCCCGCCTCCAGATCAGAGGACAAACTGCGGTTGGAAATGCTGGGACAGCTGAGGGTGTGCATCGACTGCGTTAGAGAGCGGCGACGCAGGAACTCGTTGAGATCGCCATTAGCCATGTACTCAAACAACAGACACATGGGCTTCCCCACGGCACACACACCTGTGGAGGACATGAGGACAGCTGTGGTTTATGGTGTGGATAAGAGAGCAGAACAAACAGGATTTACGCCCACATAAACACAAAGTTTTTCTTTAAATAGTGACAAGATGTTTAAGCAGCTCCAGGTTTTCCATGACCAGTAAAAGGATTCACAGTTAAAAGTAAATAATTTACTCAACCATGACATAAACACAGATGAGGCCATTTGCGGTTTGGATCTGATCATTCATGTACTCATAGGAACATAGTCTTAGCAGATGCATGATGTATACACTACGTACTACTAAATCTTGTTGTGGGTGGTTGGTGGATGGCCACCATGTCCCCACAAGGCTGTGCCATCAGCAATGAGGTGGTGGAGTCATGATTTGGGCTGGAATCATGGGGAGAGAGCTGGTTGGCCCCTTTAGGGTTCCTTAAGGTGTGAAAATGACATCTGACAAGTATGTAGAGTTTCTGACTGACCACTTTTTTCCGTGGTACAAAAAGAAGAACCATGCTTTTCATAACAAAATAATCTTCATGATGACAATGCACCATCTCATGCTGCAGGACTACCTCTGCATCATTGGCTACTATGAGCATAAAAAGGAGGATAAACTGATGGTGTGGCCCCCATTCTCCCCTGACCTAAACCCTATGGAGAACCTTTGGAGCATCTTCAAGCCAAATATCACTGAGGGTGGGAGGAAGTTCACATCCAAACAGCAGCTCGGGGAAGCTATTCTGACATCCTGCAAAGAAGTTCAAGCAGAAACTCTCCAAAAACGCCCAAGTTCAATAGATGCAAAAATTGTGAAGCTGCTACAAAATAAGGTCAATTGTAACTTGACCTATTAAGATCTTTTTGATTGGAATAGCTTTTGTTTTGTAGTAAATATGACCTCCTAATGCAGCAAATTCAACAAATGACCATTTTCACTTCTTTAGAATCTATCAAATGTTGTGGAACTCTGTTGTTTGAAATAATGTGGAACAGTGCATTTGAAGGGTTTTATTTTCTAAAAAAAATACTGTTATCTTTAGGAGGATTGTTCAACAACATTTAATATATACTTTAATGCTTAGTGACTTGAAAATAATGTATTGCAATGCATGTTGACAAAATGTACAAATCTGAGGAGGCTTTTTAAATTATGGGAATAGGAATTAAATGGACCCAGTTGTTTCTTTCACACAAGAATATGTTTGCAGAATTGGTTCAAATGGGCAGAAAATACTGATATAATCTACACCGTCATTTAATTTTCATTGCTTTAGCACACTATCAACCACCTAGAACGATAGCTCAGATAAATGTAATTTAGAAGCACAGGCATATACTAGAGATATAAACTACACAGCATGAACTATGCAGTTTCTATTTTTGAAGAGAATGCTAACATTTCCAAATAATAAAAAACAAATCTGAATTATGTACTCTTAATAGAGCTAGAAATGAACCAAATAAAGAAAAGAAGTTTATTGTGACAGACCTGAAGTATATGTTTCAGGGACAAAGCACACAACCGTCTGACCTGTGGCATTCTGCCAAATGCATGTTCTCCCGTAAGTTCTTAACTTTGAACAATCCTTTTTGCTTTGTCTTATGTCAGATACAGACTAGTTAAACTCTTCTAGGGTTGTTTTGGCAAAAACACAGCATATCAAGTCATGTGGTGAAGGTTATTGTTCTTCTGGTGAAATACTTTTGATATCTTTTTCTAACAACTTTTAGAAATTTTAAACATTCGGACAATTTTCCACTCAAAGTGATGTCGAAAACCAATGTCAACTTTAAACATCAATAATGTCTTTTGGTTGATAGTGATTAAAACAAATTAGGTTTGGATGTCACAAGGAATGGAGGGAAATATATTTCCCTATGGTGATACTACTGTATATGCGTGTATGTGTTTAAACCAGGATGTAATCCCGGAGCAGCAACCTTGATTTATGATCAAATGATGAATTTAAAAGCTAATTAGGTACACAACATCCAGGTCATCCACATTAGGCAAAGCAGTGATGTACTAACAAGCAGTGGCTCTATTCCCAACAATTCCATCCTACAGATTGGACAGACACTATTTGAAGTCTATTTTATTCTTCTATATATAGATAATTACAGGAAGTGATTTAGTCATGACTGGATGCAGGTGCAGTAGACTTTTATTAATGACTACCCTCCATCAAAGTCAGTGTAAAAATGAGCTTAAAGACCATTTCAAAAGACTTTGAGTTGATTGTGTTTAGGAGCTATAAACTCTTCTTTTTAGTTCAACAGACAACACATTTTGGCCAGGATAACTTATTTTTAGCAACAAAAACCAACATGGTTTATCTCTGCGTGTGTTGCTGAAAGGATATTTGGATGTCAGCTGTTTGCTTTAGAAAAGATAAGCAGGTTTAATGGAGGTATACTTCAATAAAGGACATGTTTTACTCAGACAAACCAAAGCACATTAGTTGTCAAGGAGCTCTCATTTACTGGAAAACAGTCCAGTCTCAAGCAGTTAAAAAAATAGCAATAAAGACCATGAAAAAGATTTAAGAGGAGTAAAATGTGCAAGTGGGAAGTTATAAGAGAAAACTAAAGTGTGTCTATAAGAAAAATAAATTATTTTCCAAGATACAGTCAACTAGAGCTTGAATGCAAAAAATGAAAGGAAAACGAGATTGAGATATTTAAAAAGTTTTTCCTAAGACGTCATGAAATTTGATTTGTCCTCTTCTGTTTTCTTTCGCCTGTTCTAAAGCTTTTAAATATTTTCGTTTTCTCTGTTCCTTCTAATGGTTCAGTATCTGCTTTTCCTTGCTTTTTCTCCCTCAAGGATTTCGTCTGATCCAGTCAGGATCCGATGTAAATTCCAGTTCCTTCTTTTTTTTTTTCACACTCACCCAGAAGTTTAACAATGTTGGGATGGTCAAATTCCGCCATGAGTGCTGCCTCTCTCTGGAAGTCATTCCGCATGTCAGCTGATGCTTCCTCCTTGAGCATCTTCACAGCCACCATTGTGAAAGGCTCGTTTGGTAGGAGGCTTGGTGCTCTGTTCAAAGACACAGTCAGTTTTGCCTTTGGTCAAGTCAGCATCTCCTCAAAGCTACAGGAACATCTACAAAAACATTACAATGTACAATGTTTTTCATAAGAAATGGTTCATTTTAGTAACTATGGAAGTGTGTTGTCAGTCACATGGAGCAAATACGCATGTGTAATGTGGTGGGAATTTCCTTTTACACTCAATTTATTACACTAATTTAATATTATTTTAATTCATTATATCTTCTGTTATACCTTTATTGAAGATTCAATGTGTTACTGTGTTTCTGCAGACATGTTTCCTGTTTCAGTAGTTGAAATCTGCTCAGCTGCACTTAGCAACCGAGAGCTGACCTTAGCAAAAGCAAAAAAAAACATCCTGTTTGAACCAGTTCTTGTGTTAACTAAAATTGTCTCGCCAGATGTAAGTGTGAAATTTAGATGCAGCAGATCTAATGGTCATGAAAAGTGCAAAGTTGTTTGTGCATCTCTATAAAAAGGCGGTGCGCCACTCAACGTCGGGAAATTCTGTTTGAATCTCCCCTACACGTCTGATCAACATGTACTCTCTCTATTCTTTGACTATTATTCATTAAAACTTTGTGTATGCTCTTAAAGTTTGGTTCTCTCATTCAGATTTCAGAAAATATTCCACAACAGTAACACGTGCACATGTGAATTGAGGTCTTCCTTTATAAGCTGCTGGCAGTCTTAAACAGTCTTAACGCCTTTTAACAACCCAGATCTGGTTTAGTTGTCTAAAACTCCTGTGAAGAGTTATATCCATCCATCAAGAGGAAATTCATTTTAACTGCATATCTGTGTGTGTGTAATTGATTCTATTGTGCATCTAAATGTGTCATCTCTTGTTAGAGATTATCTCCCATTTTTATGTTTTAAGACACTCCATCCATCCATCCATCCATCCATCCATCCATCCATCGTTTCAACCAGCTGAATCTCTTTCTGAGTCATGGGACTGCTGGAGCTAACCCAGCTCATTACAGTTCCTCTTTAAAAACCTAGTGTTTTAGTCTGCATGGATGCATCAGTGCACTTTTTTCAACAGACAACCAAAGCTTTAAAGATTCAAAGTGAAGATGTTACAAATTGAGATTATTTTCAAAGATAAAACAGGCCATGGTGGTTATCTTTGCTCAATGTAAGTACGTTTTTTTCAACTTTCTTTAAATCTTATTTAATGATTATTAATTATTTAAATGTTTCTTTTCATGTTTTATGTGAAGCACTTAAATAAATTGCTTTGCTTAGAAGTTGTAGCACAAAACCAAATGGATGGTTGTCTGTCTAAAACTGCATGTTTCAGCTGTTCATGAAGTACAGAGTGGAGGTCAGACTGTTTGCTAATCACAGTGATGTTTCTGCTCTGTGCTACATGTTAGCATTAGCTTACATTCATTTATTTAGCATCAAATTCATGTAAAATATAAAGTAAAAACTATGCTATGAGGACAGGGACGTTGGCAGTATCAGAAAAAGTCTACTTTATTTTCTGCATAATAAGGTGTACTTGAAAGCTTTAATTTTTTTCCAAAAAATGATGGTGTGCCTTATAATCATATATAGGCCTATGGGCTAATTCTGGTTGTGTTTACTGATTATGAAACGATTTTGAGAGATACACAACACTCTGTCAAAATGTTTGGTTGGGTGTTGTCGAAATAAATAACCATAAGCCAGCTCTTATTCTTTCTGACATGAAAGAGACTGTAAGAAAGAAATGTGTTTACTTCCCCAGAGCTCTCAGTGTGAGTCCTGTAACAGATCTGCCAGCGACTTCTTTTGCAGTAGCTGCTAAAATGACAAGTGTCCCAGTTTAGTCATCCTATCCTCCCCATTCCACTGTCTTAGTGTCTTACCCCTTACTCATTTCCACTGCCTGACAAAATGTTGTTATCATCTTCTCAGCATTTTGACACCATCGCACATCCACAAGATACTGGCACGCAAGTGTTTAAACTTTAAACTTTTTTCTGATTTAGAAATCTGTTTGGTCTCTAAATATGATTTATTTTATTTTTATGCAAGGGGTTTGGGAGGTTCTTTTATTCAGAAAATATTTTGTTCAGATAAAATAATGCAGTTCAAAAGGTTGTCACTCTGATCCCCCTGATCCATTCCCTTTTCTCACCTGGCCTGAAAAACCCTTCCAAAGGCTCCTTCTCCGATGTCTCTGACATACTGAATATTATTTCGAGGGTACTCCAGGGCCAGCAGCTTGGAGTTCAGCAGTAGAGGAACGCGTTGGTACATGGGGTTGGGATGGAGTCGATCCAGCAGCAACTCAGATGGAAGAGCGCTCAACGTTGGCGTCTTCATCTCTCTTTTGACCGAAAGTGAGAGTGAAGGGTAAGACCTGGTTCTGCAAAGATCAAAGAACTTCTATTCTGACAATGACCTTTTTCGGTTTCTCCACTGTTTCCTCCGCCTGTGGCAGCTGAGGATGACAACGGAGAGAACGGCTGCAATCGCAAACGAGGTCAAGACGATCACGATGACGGACATGGAGTAAGCAGGAGAAGACACAGAGGATGTGGGCGGGAGATGAGGGATCTGCCTTGTTGACTCTGGCTTTATCGCTGCAAAAAAAAGTGAGGAGCAATTTCAGGAAGGTCAATAAAAGGTTACTAAAAAGCATTTTAATTGCCAACTCAGTCATTTTTCACACTTAAGTAGTTTTCAGGTAGTCTCTTTTTTGTTGTTGTTTTTTTTTTTTAAACTGAAAAGGAGAAAGACTCTGAACAAGAATCTAAAATCAACCTGGTAGTATGATTGTTTTCCCACACTGTGGCACAACACAGTATTCCAAGCGTATGTTAGGGTTGGAGGTGTAACACCAAGGCCTGTCACTGATTCCACCAGGGTTCCTACAGTGGTTGTGAGAGTTCTTCAGCTCTGGAATAGCGTCCACAGACATACGATGCTGATGGGGTACCTGCAGGAAAAATAGAACATGTAAAAGTATTAAATATAGATCACATTTCTTCTTTAAGAGTAAAGCTGTTTTCTTTCAATTAGCTTGGCTGCAAGTGGGTTATTTTAAAGTGTAAATAAAATCACTAAAATTTGCTAAAACCTGCACAGATCAATGTCAAGAGAAAACAGGCGAAGCCACATCTCGAAGTAAGATGGATGAGTTTAAAAAGCGAACGATGTTTATCAGCTGCAACACAAACGCATTGTGTTATGGCAGGAGCCTTACAACAAGTTCCTTAGAAAAGCTGAACAATTTGAAAAAAGGCTGGCCTTTCACCGATGTTGAGCCTGGACACTGGAACTAATTTTACAAAGAATGGTCTTCATAACAACATGATGGAAAGTACACAATAAACACAATAGAGTGACTGAACAATGGAGAGTCATCAGTTTGTGGCTACTGAACAGCTTTTCTGTCTTCATCAACTGGAACTCATAGTCTATAGACTGTGATCAGGAAGCATTTTTTCTGCACTTTTGGGTGCACTGGATTAGCCACATTAGTGTCATTATCAGCATTAGTGTATGTAAAAAAAAAAAACAGACTGATACAACAAAAACAAACACTACTGTTACGATGCTAACTACCAACCTCATTATGTAAAACAAAACACAGTCCGACACCACTACCAATGTACTACCATGTTACCAAAAAACAAACCTTTTTGGTTTTGTTTTTTCTTTTTATCCTGTGTTATGTGTATTTTATTTCTGTCAGAGTGGGACCTCTGTGTTTTTGTGGATCTTTGTGTGTTTGTCTCTGATTTGTTTCAGGTGTGGTGCTGAAAAGGTGTGGCTCCCAATTGGACTGATGCTGATGTGGGCAGCCTTTAAAAGGACTGTGTGGACCTCTGGCCAGTGTGAAGGGAGCCTTGCTGCAATTGTCTGTACTGCAGCTTGGGCCGTGGCTTCACTTATGTTGTTTGTGGTGTTTTGTGTTGATGTCCACTCTGTCTTTAGTTTCTTTAGGCATGTTTTAAAGTGAAGCTGTAGGGGTGAACTGCCATTTTCTTTAGTGCATGTTTTCTCCTGTTTTTGTTAGACTAGGGATGGTAGTGTTTTGTCATTCCTTTCCCTTTTCTTTCATTTACAGATAAAATGTTTTTGTGTTTAGATAGGTAGGTGCTTTTGTTTGTTGTTTTGTCCTTGGTTTGCCCTGAAGTCTTTTGCTTCACTTTTAAGCTATGGTTAGTTGCTGTTTTATTGTAAATGAATGTGATACTTATTTTATGGAGACAATCTTTTGGTGTTTTTCTGTAATGTTTATATAAGTTTACCCTTAATGCTATGCTCCATCCACCCACCCCACCCTTAGACAAAAAGGGGTGTCACAACCAAACAAGTTTTGACATTTAGACAGAGTGCTGTGCAGCTCTCAAAATGGCTTTAACATCAGTAAACGCCATCAGAATTGATCCATATATAAGGTGCTTCAGGTTAAAAGGTGCACTGTTATCTGAAACAAGTTAAGGCTTCTAAGTGTGCCTTAGTCTGGAAAATGCAATAGAAACTTTAGCTGATTGGCTCAGACCAATCTGCATTTAACTGAACCAATTGGCTCAAATGAAACTTTATTTATAAAAAGCGCTTCTCATACCTGGCGCAACTTGAAGTGCTTTACATTTAAAAACCCAACCCACCCTTTGATGAAAGTTTTGTTTTTGGCGTTAGTGCTCTTGTGGCATTTTTCTGATGATGGACATTTGATGGATTTTTTTATATATTTCATTTAAATTGTGATCTGGCACAGACAAATAAAATGAGCTTATTTGAGACAAACTTTTTTGTGGTTTATTTCTAGCATAATTTGTGGGCAATACAAAACAAAAAAAATTGAGTTATCAAACTCAGAGATAATGAAATGCATTGATTAAAAAAACAGACACACTTAAGTCACACTTGTTTCATTAAGTATAGTGATTATTAACTTAAGTAGACCTAGATTGGTTGCTTGAAAAGGAGTGGGAAGAAGCACATTTATATAATCCCATAGTAACTAAAATTACATAGATTTTCATAGTTTGCATAATCCAGATTTCATCAGATCAAGTGCAGATTTTTTCAAGGAACAAAAGTAAGATGGTCAAACCACCAGCCCCCTGCCCATTTTATTTTTTTATAGAAAATCTGCCAATGGCTTATTTCTGACGGGCCTGTTTTTGCAGCGTAAAATCACTTTTATTATTTTCTCAGCTGTGTTTTGTGTACTTTAATATTTTAAGTCATTAACATAAATGTGTTTCATCTCCAGTTAGATTGACTAAGCATTTCCAACACTTCTAAGCCACATCCCGTAGTAGCTTCTATGTCATATCTACAAGCTTTTTCAAACTGCATTTCTGCATCTGCTCCTGATTCACAATGATTTAAATAACTATTCAGAAATGCAAGTTTAATCTTGATTTTTTTTTTTTTAAATATGTCCTCCATCATCAGAAAACAAGAACATGTTAAAAACCCTATTTTCTGGAGGGTGGGTCTTTAACAAAAAAAATCTAGTCAGTAAGACATGTTTTCTAAAACTAAGATTATTTTTCCTGTTGAAAAGTTTTCTGGATAAGATTATTTTTCATTTTATTATTTTTATCTTTTATTTACTAGTTTCCTTACAAGACAGAAAATAAGACGATTTTCTTGAAATAAAGATCATTTTACTCTCTTTAGATTAATATTTCTGAATCTCATGATTGAGTTTTTGAAGTGATGTAGAAGAGAAACCAATCTATTAAACACTCAGAACATTCAATGATTAGCTAGAAATACATTTGTTTTAAGCTGAGTTACAATTAAAAGCTATCCAGTGTTTCTTCAAACGTCACCAACTTGTTTCTTAAGAATCTGCTGAGTGTGTGTTTGCACTGGGTGGAACATGTGAGTGTGAAAGCTAATTGCTTCCAGAGGCAGGATGTGACACGATGAGCCTCCCTTTTCTCTGGCTCTCTGCTAAGCTGGCAAACATTACAACACTGCACAGGGGAGCACTCACAGTTCACCCAAGCAGACCCTCTCACAGAGCAAAGCCGTAAAAACATAGAGTGCCTTTTGGGCTGCAGGGACTTTGTGTCCGTGTGTGTGTTGTGCAAGCACAGAATATGTGTGTGTGTGTGTGTGTACTTGTATTTGTTACATTGTTGGAACTTTTTGGGTACAAACCGTTAGGCCCAAATTGCTTTTGTGTGAGAGTGTAGCCCAAAGATCATATTTGTGTTCATTGATAGATTTACTGTATTGTAAAGGTGTTGTTTCCTAAAAAGATAGACATTCCCTCTGTGTCTCCTTAGGTTTTGTGTCAAAACAATAAATGGCTCACAAGTGCTGACTCATATTTATGGGACCAGAGTGAAGTCACTTAGATGGTAATGATTCTGTATTTGGATAAATGGAATGTTTTTGTTTTATTCAGTTCCTTATGATTAAACTACAGCTTGTAAAAAATATGTTCCTGCCCCCAAAATGGTAGGAATAATTTCAGCTCTACAACACTTTTGGTTTATTTCAACCAAAATTCAAATGTGTTTATATACAAACATTTCCCTCAACCTCTGCAAAAGGATTAAATACATGTCTAAATGATCAAACCTGAAGATATAATGATCAAACTTCTATGTACAGTTCATGTTTTGTCAAAACACAGACATGTGTTCCCATAAAAAATGAAGTATATCTTGCTTCAAATACATACACAAAAAACACATTCTTTGCTGAGTAAAACTGTTTTTAAAAAACACTGCATCTAACTTGGTCCATGTTTTCTGCCCTGTAGTTTATCATCATTTCACTAGAGGCAATAGAAGGGCTTTTCCTGCTCATTTCATAATGGTTGCTTCCATAATATCTTAAAAGCATTTTTGGTAAGAAAAAGCTTTCTAATTGGAAAAAAAAATATGAACAGAATAACTTTTTTATTGTTAAGATTTTTTTAATGACCACTTTCAGTATTAGAAAAATGCAAATTGTGTTAATAAATAATTCTTATAATTCAGTTACATCATGTTAAAAATGTGGGGATCAAATTTGAGATAGTGGGTAAATAAAGTGCTTTTTTTCCTGAGCGTTCATGTCAATATATTTGTATCTTAAAATAACATTGTTGTGAGCAAAACTTAAACAAATCAATCAGTGTATTGCAATTCACACTATCTATATTTCTTAAGAATGAAATCGCTATTTTTTTGTGGATTTCATGATAAAAACCTAATTCCAAAAATGTTGAATTTTCTATCAATACTTTGGTGTAAAGGGCTTTACAGGGTTACAAGGGGACAAGAGCAGGCATCCTTTTTTATTATTAATTATTATTTATTTATATTATTATTATTATTATTTATATTATTATTTATTTCAAAAGAGTTAAGGACATCTACATTCATGTTGTTATTTACAGTTTTTTTTTTTTACAGAGTATAAGTTGTAGGAGCCAAAAACAAAGTATAATAAAGAAGAATAAAACACATATAAGTCGCACCCCTGGCCCAAACTATGGAAAAAAAAAAATTATGACTTATACTCTGAAAAATACAGTACATTTATTATATATCGTATTATATACAATATTATATACGGTGATATTAATACAGTATATATATTATACGGTACAGTTTTTTAAATTTAATTTATTGCTTTTTGTCACTAAATAAATTAAGATTTTTACTTGGACTTGCACAAAGGGTAAAAAGTGATCATCTCTGACATTTAGCAAAAGTAACTATTTAGAATTGTAGTGTCCTTTTTCTTAGAAAAAGGATCTAACCCTTTCTTCGTTAAAAATAGAAATGTCAAGAAGCTAAAGCAGGTTACTGTCTCTATCATAATTTTCTTTTTAGTTCATCGTTGCTGAAGCAGCAGAGGGCAACAAAATATAAACAATACCTGTTGGTTCCAGGGCTGACACGGTATCCCCGACCTTGTGATGTTCACACTGCCTTGATAGAAGCGTCCTCTGTCATTGTAACATGTTGCTGTCAAAATTGTACAAAAACATAATTCAATGGATTACTATGCAGTTTGTGTCAACTAAGGTTTCATGAATGAATTAATAATAGTGTAACATAAGGGCTTTCATCCTTTTACATACTTACTTGTAATCTCATCTTTGTTCAGGTCTGAAATCAAAAATATTTGAAAAATTTATGTTTTTGAGAAAGCATGTCAAACAAGTGCAAAGTTCAGCATTGCAAAGTGGACTCAGTGTGATTGAAAATAAAATGTCTAAAATGCCTTATCTTATTTCACTGACAATTTATCCAGGTGGGATGTAGTTATATGAGCTGTTTGCTTTGTGGATTAAATTCAGCACTCATTGCTAAAAAACACTATTTGTTCAATTCCAATTTTTTTTTAAACTTAAAACTAATCCATTTATGTCTTACTCTTTTAGTTTGCCTCCTGTTTTTTTTACATCTTTAGTTTGCTGAATTCTTTGTGCATTCACTTTGTATTGAACCCCAATAGGGTTCACTTGCAAAACAACTAAAACTCTTGTTTTAAATGAACCAAAGTTCACTTGTTACACTATTATGCTACATTCACACCAAGCAAGTGATGCACGTTCAAGCACCTACTGGAACATTGGTTCTTGAACACACATTTAGCAAATGATGTTCACACTGGACAAGCAGGGAGGAACATCTTCTTTGTTTCTTTTGCTTCTGTTTACCAGCGTATGTCTGCAACCTACAGTTGGAAGAGGCTTGATGCAAAAGGTCGAAGTGCAAATCTCCTGAATCTTGCTCCAAACTTTTTCTTTCTCAGCTCTATTTCGATATTTGAAAGACTTGGTGTCGTATAATTCCAGCTGGGAACAAAACTGCAATTGTTAATTTCTCCTTCATGATCAATTTTCAAACAGTTGATACTTCTGCATTCTGAAAAGGAACTACCAAATCTGAGTTCCTGATTGGTTAAAGTTCAACTAGGTCAACTTTTAATGTGCGTTCACTGAACATGTGTTTTATTTATAGAGTAGGAAAACCATCATAAAAACTTGCCTGAACACGAGAGTTTTGAATGCAGAAGCCCGAATCACAGATTATGACGCATTTACATAGACTTTTCATTAGAAGTGGCCACTTGATCACACGTTGTTGAGGGCGGTGTGAATGCAGATTGAAAATTCAGATGAGCATTCACACCTGCCCTTGCAAGTCTGCTTTTTAAGGAAACAGACTCTTATCCAGAATAAGCAACTCTTAAATTAAGATTAAATTGCAGAGAAATCATATGAAACACTTTGCTTAGCAACACACACATATGCATATACACACCTGCAAAACCTGGCACCCTTACTGGCCCTTTTAGTGGCCTCATTAGAATTAGGGTCAACACAGTAAGAAAAGACCACACCACCCTGATTGAAGCCTCACCAATATGCACAGAAACACTTAGACTAAAAGCAGCTCTGTTATCTTACAAACCATCACTCAGGCTTCTATAAAAAGACACTTCACAATGCCTCAGTCAAGTCTATAACTTACCTAAAAAAGGAACATGTGTGCAGACATCTGGGTCTGCATGCAGACTTGGTAAAGCTTGACATTTGGGCAGGAAAGGTGACCCCAAGACAGAGTCAAAGAGCTCTGGCTGAACTGACCGGCTGCCTTCAAGTACCAACCACTCTTTATAGCAGTACAACTCCTTTACTGCCAGACAATGTTCTCTGTTTTGTGAAAAAAAAATGTTGAGTTTATTCAATGTTTTTCCATTTATTTCTTTTATAAAGCCGTCATTTATGACTTAATTTTGTACCATCGAAGGTTGAGCAAAGAACAAAGACTTGCAGGATACCTGCACACTGGCTTAGGAGCAGGCCCCAACCCTGATGGGTTGCAGTCCGGGAAGGAGGAGTGGCACAGCAGCGAGAGCAGGGCAGGGCTGCACAGCGTACTGAGTCCTTCCAGCTCTGTCCACCAGCTCCGAACAAGGTACTCCTGCATGTCCTCGGGATCCGAGAGGGAGGAGTTGAAGAAAACCAGGAAATCGTCTCGTAGAATAGTTCGGCACATATCTCCGCGGTATGCACTGCAATAGCCAGAGCTGCTTTTAAAAAGCCTGTGGAAAGAAGATACAGTTTCACTAAATCAGCAAGTGAAAGTCAGATTTGTATACTGAAAATTTTCACAAAATAAGAAAATAGGTACAAGCTGTTCTTTCTTCATCACTAAATTCTTTATTCTTTTGGTATAAGTTGTTAGTATCAAATATAAACTTATATTTATACGTTATTTTTAGGTATTTGTTGTTATAAGGTAATACTACTTGTCATATTACCTTAAAACGACAATATTTGATATATGTTTGAAGGTTCTCTTTCATTTAGATGTGTTCAAAGAATTTCTGTTCTTCAAAGCAATGGGAATAAAAGTTAATGAAATAAATAAGTTGAATACTGAATCTACTTTAATAAATTGGCAGGGTTGAATAAAATGTGGCACTTTTAAAAATTGAATCATTGAAAATGTTAATGCAGCTAATTTGTCGTGCTTGAAATAAATTCTAACACATCCCTGCCTTTGTTTTCACAAAATAATGTTTGAAAGTTCCCAAGACAACTTTTTACATGTAGTTTTTACAAGTCCCTGAAGAAGAAGACGACAGGGGACATACTTGTGAAAAAAAAAAAATTTAAAAAAGAAATTCCATATTTTTTATTTTTAAATAATCTACCAAAATGTCAAACATATCTTGGGGCCAAAGTATTAGTATTTTGCTTTTTGTGGTATAAGGTCACGCTGCTAAAAATTGGAGTGACCAAAGTTCCCGCTTTGCCAAGATGTTTGGGTGGGTGTTATTGTTAGTGTTATAATGCTAATATTTTTTTGTGTGATTATTAAGTCATGACTTTTAATTAATCGAATTAATTTATTTTTAATCATATTAATTGCTGTGAAAAACGTCATTTTGCGGTATTTTTATTTAAATATGTGACAATATGGCACAGGAAAAGATCAAAATACAACTAAAAAAGTGGCTTTACGAAGTTTTGATATTAAAACAACTTTGACTTTTACACCACCAAGTGGTATTTTTTTCAATCTTGAAAAAAAAGAAGAAAAAAAAAAACTCAAGAACAAAACATCAGGTTCAGAGCACTTTACTCAGCGATCCAAAAAATGTTGACCACAAACTTCTAAATACTATGGAAGCACAGTGCAATGCGAAGTACCAGCTGGATCCTTGTTTTTTTTTATATCTGAGAACACGACAATAGTTGTAGATTAAAATGAGGTTACTGTGATTAAAAAAAAAAAAAAACGCACTGATTTGCTTGTAACTATTTAATCACAATGAACACAAAAATTTGAATCCCCTAGTTATTGTAAAAACGCAAACACAGCAGTATAGCGGTTTTGGACTGTGCTTTTTTATGTGTTACTAACAATTTTGAGAGTTAGCATAGTCACAATAATGTTTTTAGTACTATCAGTCTGTTATATGTTATATATATTATATGTTACACTTATTTTAACACCACTTCTTTTCCAAATTTACTTGAATTTAGTATTTTCTTGAAAGCAAGAACCCAAGAGAAAAAAAAAAAATTCTAGCTGGACATAAATTGAGGTGTCAGGGGGTTAAGCCTGATGTGTGGTCAAGAAAAAAAATTAGAAACAAAATGTTTCTTGAACTGCTGACTTTTACAATCAAATTTAAAATTACAAGATGTGTGATATGTTTTGCACATCTATAAGCTGCAAGTATAAATTTGTATGATGATTTTTAAGGTTTATAAAATCTGGTAAAATAACTTGGCATGTATTTCCTATTTTCTGAGAACTCACTTTTGATGTTTTATGCATTTGTCCCTATATGACAAAAGCATGTGGGATTTCCAGGCTCCCATTTAGTATGACAGGTTTCTTGGCAGAACCAAAGCACACATTTTCAGAAAGAGAAGAGGCACATGTCTCTCGTTTATTTGTGCTAAACGATCTCAGAAAGTAAATCATCCAACTGATTTCCTGATTTTCCTGATTTCCTATTACTTCTAAAAATATAATTCCATTATTCGAATATTACAAATGTTACACTGGCAGGTATATGTGTCCTGTGTACCAAAAACATAAAAAAAATGTCCATTTGTCTTACCTCCACTCTATTGGGAAGTTGCAGTATCCGGAGGACACAGGTTGGAGAATAGGCAAAAGTAGAGGCAAGAAGAAGGTTGATGGCCACATGTAGACAAGAAAAAGGACGCAAACAAAGTAATCACCAATGATGCTTCTCTATACAACTCATAGCTTCTGAACCAGTAAACTGGAAGTGTGTATGGTCAGGTCCTGCTAAATGTGTCTGTGACAGAGAACATGATCTTTTGTTATCCTTGCTGTCCTAAGACGACTCCAGTCAGGGTTTTTCTTGGGTGGTCACCCAAATATGGCATTAAGACAACAGCTGCAGTAACTCAAAGGGGATATAAAACAACTAACAGCTACAAAAACAATGTGCCGGCTCTGAAAACACTTCATTCACACACAGTTGCTACCATATAAGTCAGACTTTTACACTGCCATACCTGCAATCGTAACTCCTGCAGTTGCTTTGACCGTGTTGGCTCCACCACTGTATCTGTTAGAAGCCATACAGGTGTAGAGAGCATGCTTCACCACCATCACTTTCAGAACAGACAGAATCACGTCTCCCACTACGGTTTCTTCCACTGATGCACCTGAGATCTAGAGAAATAAAGAGGCAGATGATTACTTTCTATGACCACATGGCAACTCAAGTTATAGAACAATAAATTCAAAGTTTAATAAAGCATTCATGTGTTAGGGGAGACCCTTAGCAAAAAGTAGTACACTTGAAGTTTATTTTATTAGGTATACTTGAGTAAACGTATAAGTATACCATAGAGTAAGTATATGTATTTTAGGAACTGAATTCTTCGGACTAAACTGGAACATTTTAAGTTTACAATATATATAGATAGTAAATAAAAAGTAAACTCAAGTATTCTGCCTTACTTTCAATATAGACTAACCCTCTCTCAGCATGTCTATTGTACTCTGACTTCTCTGTAATTATCTCCTAAACATCTTGCATGAGCTATTCCTCTGATGGATTCATTCCTGATATTATCCACCCTCATCACTCCCATAGAGAACCTCAACATCTTCATCTCTGCCTCTCCACCTACAAGCACACCTTCTCCCAACAACTGTAGTCCGGTTTCCATCAGCATCCACCGAAAAACGAAGCTGTTGAAAACCCAGGCCACTGTGGATCTGTTTATAATTTGTATGTTTGAATTGTCTTTAGTTTTAGGTTCCTGATACAACCCTCTGCATTTATTCAGACTTAGGACCAGCACATAAAAGCAATGCATCATGCCCAATAGTAGTTGCTTATGCTAAAACCAAAGTTTGCTAATAACTTAATTCTGACTCTGATCATCTTCTGATCTATTTCAATAGCATTCCCAATTATGATTAGGCTGTTTTTAGCCAAAAAAGCAACAGTTGTTTTCTAGAACATAGTTTCTGCAGAGCAGCAGTAGTTCATTAGGAATTCACCTCTGAGTTTTGGTTAGGACTATTGGTGCAGAGTAAGCCTGCTCTAATTTCCCATCATCCCTGTTTTTACACTCTCTTCAGCTAACTTACAGCCTCACACATCCCCAATCTAACATCAGTGGTGCAACAAAAATGGTGAGCAATTTCTGAGCTATCCAGACATACAGTTTTGAGCCAAATGTCAGCTCGGACAAGGAAAATGAAGATGCACATCGATCTATTTGTCTTCAAGTGGATGCCACAGAACAGAGTGGATCATGGAGCTTGTGGCCCTGTGCGCATTTTCTAGACCAGGGGGTGCCCAAATCCAGGCCTTGAAGGCTTGTGTCCTACATGTTTTCCAACCAACCTGCCATTGAAGCACGTTATTGGCTGAACACACCTGATCCAGGTCATCAACAGTAGATAAGGCAGGGTTTCTGGAAAACCAGCCCCTCGAGGCCTGGAGTTTGACATCCCTGTTAATCTAGACAGACAGAATCTTTTTCCATCTGCATTTTTTCATCTGCTCCTGATTCACAACGATTTGAATAAAGAAATACTAAGAAATCCAATGTTAATGCAATGTTCTTTACATATGCCCTCCATCATGAGGAAAAAGCAACAAGAACATGTAAAAAAAAAACACTCGTTCACTGTTTTCATCAGTCGATCTTTAACTGAAAATTGAAAGATTTGAAGCAAAATGTGATGTAACTGTGCTAAATTCAAATCGTGTTTTAGTTTTTGCATTTATTCTCTTGTGCACAATTGAAACATGACATATGTGAGAATGTGTAATGTGCCCGAGTCACTTCGTCTGTGGGATTATGTGCCTCTCTTTCTAAAATTGACTTTGTGATTGTCATCACCTGTTTTTAGGACAAGCTCGCTCCAGCCCACTAAAATATATTGACTAAAACAAGCTGCCAAAGATATGACACCAAGGTCATTTTAATCATAATCACCCTCACATATATATAAACACACACATATATAAAACATTTAAAGGGGTTGTAATTCCATCAGAGATAATCACCCTACAACTGTGAAAACCCAGACATTATGTGATGTGAGTTGATGGCAACATCAGCCAGGAAAAAACCTACTTGTTTGCTTTTGTGTTCCCGGCAACCCTTTAAATCAATCACTTAATTCTGATTATAGTGGCATTTCCTTTGGCAGCATTGTCACATAATTATCATTATAGCTGATGTGTATTATTAGCTAAATGTGAGGCCCTTGCTTCTACCTCACAACCATGATTGTTGGATCTTCTTTGATGCTCATATCACCAATCTCACATTAACTGGTTTTCTGTAAGTAGGCTCACAAATCAGACAGACGACTGATAAGAGTTATTACAGTCTAGAATCATGCTTCAGTGTCTGGGATTCAATGTTTGCTCAGGCAAAAGCCCATTATCTCATGATTTGTAAATCATGCTCCTCTGCATTAAGTTACTTCCAGGAAATGGAGAGCTTGAAAGGTTTTCACTTGGTTTGTTCACTAGGGTTGTGTCAAAATTCCTTGCTACACAACATAGTGAAAAGTACGTTTGCCATAACATAAAGCTATCCAAATCTACAATTTAAAAATCCAGTGCCCTACAAATTTTCCAGAAATCTCTTTGGTAAACCAGTGAGCAGCAATGCTCACTAGATTGGTAAAAATATACCACAATACATTGCATTTGAATGATTTGTTTAGCCATCCAAGGTTTAATCTTCAGAACACAGTAGGTTCATAAATAGTCTTCGTAAAATGTTCATATTTATTAGGTTTTTACTTTTTGGGAACTCTGTGATGTCATATTTATGGTTAAGAAAAAAGAGTGAGCACAGTGTACAAATTGCTTTAAATCAAGTGCACTAGATAGTTTCGCACTTTATAGTTTTTAGCAGTTAGGGAGTAGTGAGGGAATTCGGACATAGGCTCTAGCAGTTGAAATCAGTCATGTGTGGCACAGCACTTTCTAAATACTGCGTATGGTTTCTTGAATGTGGTTGACTAAAATGATGTTTTCATATTCACCATGAAGAGGCACTACTAGATGAAACATGCTATCTTCAACTAGCTAACTGGGAATAAACAAAGTGGCTACAAAAATGAATACATTTGAGAACAAATGTAGTGTTAGATCTGTCAACGTGAGTCAGGTCTGCGATGACAATGTGCACTAAGGAGTGCATCTTTGTGTGTAGATATTTCTATAGAAAGCTAATTTTATGTTAGGCTTTGCATGCAAACATTTCCACCTATATTTTCATATTTATAGATGTCTATATTTGTACACTCGCTCAATGTTAACCCTGTTAATGGCCACAGATTAAGAAAATGTGTAGATTTGATTAAATTAATCACCTTCTCCTTATGCTTGTCTGTGTTTAGTGCAAGGTTATTATTGTTATTACTATTATTATTTTATTTATTGATTATTATTAATGTTAAGAGTCAATACATGTTGTGCAAGGTGAGCAAACAGTCCACAAAGATAATGGAACTTTTCTACCAATAGAAATCAATGTGAATAGAATCAGCTGATTTACAGTGGCTTGCAAAAGTATTCATACCCCTAGACATTTTCCCACATTATGACCTCAAACATAAATATATTTTATTGGAATTTTATGTGAAAGACCAACACAACGTGGCACACACTTGTGAAGTGGAAAGAAAATTATACAAGAGTTTTTATTTTGTTTTTTTGTTTTTTTTTACAAACAAAAAAATGAAAAGTGCAGTTGTAGTTTATAACCCAAGTATTAGAAACTAACTCAACTTCCATCTTTGAGGTTAAAAACAGTTTATTTGGGTCAAACAGATAACCTAACCCTGTTGGGTTTAAACCACCCAGTACAACAACTCAGTCAGTCCATATTTAACCCGGAACATTTTAAATCCAGATGCCATTGCTCAACTTTAAGATAATGTTAATAACCTCAAACACTTAGGGCAGTTTTAGTTGTGACGGAATGTCTCAGTTGGCTGGGTGCTGGACTGGCAATGGGGGAAACCAGGGTTCACTTCCCAGGTGGTGCAATGAGCTGAAGCCAGTGTGGGTCCTTGGACAAGACCCTTCACGCTTCTGCTTAACTGTGTGGCCACTGTGCCAGTCCCCAGCCCAGACAAAACACAGCGTGTCAGGAAGAGTTTGTAATCTTTGCCAAACCACCCCGATAAATGGGTCGGATGTGCCGAAAGAGGACCAACATTCTGGGCATTTTTACTTGATCTAAAAGTTATAACTAAATGTAATCACAAGTATGTGAAACATGAAGGTTAACCATGGACTCCTGTGGTGAAGGAAAGTGCTTTCTCTCACATGAAACTGAGATTATTTTTTGTTGTGGATTGGCTCATTTGTCCTCTTTTAAAAAAGAGTATTTGCTGCTTACAAGCTTCTTTTTTTTTTGCCAAATATTACATTGCCTCAATCCATATGACACAAAGGACTAATAAATGATTTGAACAATTATTGAAACTTAAGAGTAGGGATGGGTGAGATATTGGTGCCAGTATCAGTATCGGCCAATATTTGCATAATTTGAGATGACTAGCCCAATATAAAAAAATCCCCAGATATATGCCACCAATGTTGCTCTTTTACTTTGACCGGGGATTACTACAGGGGAAGAACTCTGTTTAGCATAGGCTTGCTCCACCTCCCCCCCCAGTGTGTGTCTTGCATCAGACACTGGACCAGGGATGGGCAACTCCAGGCCTCGAGAGCCGCAGTGTGTGCAGGATTTCCAAATATCCAAGCCCTACTCATGAATGATTACCTGCTTCCGGTGTGTCCAGCCAATTAGAATATGCCAGATCATGGTATGTTGGAAAACATGCAGGAATGCGGCTCTCGAGGCCTGGAGTTGCCCATCCCTGCACTAGACGCACATTGGGGATGGGTCTTAGCACGCTTTGGCTGTTAAAGATGTCTGCTGTCTGGATTTTTTTCACAGTTTCCGCACAGTTTCACAAGGACATAAAATTGCTGTCTGAGAGCAATTCACAATTGTCATCAAACCAAACTTATCAATCAATGCAGCTTTATTTACAGAAAGCAGATTTTGTTCTTTCTTGCTGGAGATTTCCGACAAGAAAGAGCGAGAAATGAACTACGGAATACCTGATTTACGTAGATGGCTTTTTTGACGGAAAAATAATCTTAATATTTTATTTATTTTTTATACTTGATTTAAGTATAAGATTTGTCTGATGAAAATAATCTGCATATCTTTGATTTTTATACTGATTTAACTGATTTAACTTCTTGTTTTTTTTGGTTTTTTTTGCATATGCTACAATCAAGTTTATTAAAGTGTTGTATCAACATACATATCAGTGTGACTTATTGTTACTTAAGGATGTTTAATCACCTGACTCAATGTTGGTATGCCACAAATCTCTGATGATAAGTTACGAACCGGTTTATAACTAATGTAAAGTAAATGGTGTGGTCGAGTCGGGGTGGGATTATGTAAATTTGCTTCCTCCCACTCCCTTTCAAGCAGTCTATTTTGATGCCTATACTTACCCCATGTTTGACACATTTTTACTGATGTAAATCTATGATGACTGATTGTGTTACATATGTGTTATTCTTATTCTTGGCTGCTTGAAATAAACCATTTCCAATTCCAAAGCACGTTACAATTAAAAACAAAAATCCAAATACAAAAGAAAAAAAAACTAAAACCAACCCATGCCTTTACCCCCTCCATTCACAATTACACGTTATAACCCCCACACACACACACACAATTCATACAGGCACGAATAAATGACTACAATTATAAAAGAGGCATAAAGCCAGACTCTGCTGTGAGGAAACAATATATTGAGATTCTCTTATATCAAGAGCAGCTCAGCATCCACCCACACCGGACAGTAACATGGCCCACTCCACAGCCGTGAGGCTGCAATGTTAACCCAGCTGCCCCAGCAAGGGCAAGCACCTCAGCAATAAACACAGACTGAGCTGGCATGTCCCAGTACAAAAGATACCCCTATGGACACATAACTTCATAAATGTCAGCGATGCCAAAAACATGATCAAATATCCAGCTGTTTGGTCATAAACGAGTCCAACAGCTACACGCTTTTTCCTCTCATGCACGCACTCACGTTCCACCCACAGACACGTGCTCATACCGTTCTGTTATCTCACCGGAAGTTTCAAAACGCAGGGGAATTATTACAACGTTTCAATTTTACCTAAACTTAGTATTTGCTTTTTTCTACAGTGCACAATAATTTAAAATCCCCTGTTTATGAAGGCTGATGTACATTAAGTGAAACGATAAAGTTTTATTGAAAAAAGGTGGTGGTCGGGGTCACAGTATCAGCGTGAATGATCACATAGGGGAAAAAAATCACCTTGTGAGAAGAGATTGTCTCTCAAACTCAATTTTGATTTTGTTTTTCCTTGAAAAGTCACAGCACGAGAATCTAAGAGTGAAAATTTCACTCATGCTCAAAGCAGATATTTAAGGCCGAATGTTGATAGAGAGACAGGGCAAGCTGCAATCTCAGGTCTTTGTGGAAACATGACCTTTTGCTTAAGAGCAGACTGAGGAACCCATAGACTCACTGTGTTCCCATTTTCCAGCCAGGTGATTGTGGGGATTGGAATTCCTGTTGCGTTGCACTCCAGAGTTATCTGGCTGCCAGACGGAACTCTCTTTTCCTTCGGAGCACGCAGGATTCGTGCTGGAGCTACTCAAACACAAAAAATAAAAACACCAAACAAATATCACCTTACACAGATGATAAAAACATCTTCTGGTGATCAATTTTACAAATCTGAATTCAAATGCAATAGTTTCTCTCACAAGTGACAATTTACTGAAATACATACCTTGTACTTCAATGGTGACAGGCTTTGACAAAGCTAACCCAAAGCTGTTTTTGGCCACACAAAGATACTGCCCTACATCCTCTTTCTGGATGTTGTGGATCTTTAATGCTCCACTGTCAAGAATTGTGATACTCTCGCTCAACTGAAAAACAATTCAAGCAGAAAAAAGCAAAAATACAACTTTTTAATATTTTCTTTTTTACATTCACTCTAACTGAGTAAACTTTTAATTTAAAACTAGTAAAAATACCCAGAAGCCATATTGGGGTCAAAGGGATCAAAGTTAGATTCTATTGTCATCACATATATTTCTAATGGAACTAAAGATTTTGAAAATGAAAATGAGGAGATGTTTAACTTTATTCTGTTTATTAGAATCTTTATTTTTTGGTAAAATGGTAAATGGAGTACACTTACTTAGTGTAGTATTTTATTTATTTAAAAAACTGCTTCTACATTTAAACTGTTACCTACTTTAGATTGATTTTTGCTCAAGTAATTATTTGGATGATTACTTTTACTTCTACCTTTATACTGCTACATTAAATGGCAGTGCTCATACTTGAGTACAATTTGCGATTACTATGGCCGTATATCTACCTTCACAGGATTGTTGTCTTTCAGCCAGGTGATTTCAGGTTTGGGGTTGCCAAGGGTGAAACAGGGCAGCACTGCTTTAGATTTAATCACCAAGGTTAGATTTCTGGGTTGTTGTTTGATCTGTGGCTCTGATTGAAGACAGACATGAAAAGAGACAGGGCATGGAGAGATTTGTTTTTTCAAAAAACCTTGGTCTAGCTCTTTAAATCAAAACAGACTTACTCATCTTCAGCTGTAGTGCTCCACAGCTCTTTGCAGGCTCTCCAATGCCATTGCTGGCGAGGCAGCAGTACTCTCCATTGTCTGACTCTCTCACGTGGGGAATCACGAGCATCTGTCCCTGCTCTCTGGTAAGGTAGGGAGTGCCATGGTACCTGGTGGGTCCGAGGAAAATGTACAGAGTAAATGAACATAAAGACTAGAGCTGTTGTGATCATTAGTTTTCTAAGTATGCAAGTATTCTTGTTTATGATATTGTTTGCCTTGCCCGTTTATACTGTGTTACTCTTAAAGACCCACTTCGATGTGTCCGAACTGGCATCAAGCTCAAAACTGTACGGCAAAACTATAAGATATTGCTCGCCGTTTTTGTTGCACAAATGTTAGGTTCGAATTGCGAGGGGCTATGAACTAGCGGACACGTAAAGAGATGGATGATGAAAAGGGGCGGACTTATTCCAAGCCAACAGTCCTGCCCACAAATCAGAGGCAAAAATCTAATGAACTCCTGCCACTCTGCCAAAATTATTTCCCTAGAAACCAACAACGTTTTGGCTAAAAACGGCATAATCAATTGAAAGACCAATGGAAAATGCTTGAAATAGATCAAAAGATGATTTGAGTTGGTCTTTCAGGCTATGGCCACATTTCCCAACATGCCACAGTGTGGCGACCTAAATGCAAGTTTTTCAGCAAGTTCGGCAGGTGGCCACACAGCGGCAGTCGCATTTTTACATGCCATGCAATGGCAAGGGCCTATGTCTCTAAAGTTACAAAGGTCAGTGGCCACATGACAACAGATATCTACATAAACAATAACAGTTTTGGGCAGCTCATTCTTCCTACACCAAACCTGTGGCAAAATCAACAACAGGCACACAAAAAAAACATTTAAATGAATTGTCTGTCTTAAAACTGTGTAAGGCATATAAAAAGACAAAATAGAAAAATGTGTTTTATGTAATGGTGGGGAAGATGATATAGGGGCACGTAGCGTGGGTTTAGGGGCCCTGTGTCTCAAGCCCCCAGAGAACATGGCAGCGTCCCAGTCTATTTATTCTAGTGCTTAGCTAGATCTTGCACAGCTTTGAATAGTTCCTATGTTTGTAAGTTCTGTAAAAAAAAAACACACTTTTTCCATTTGTTCAGATTTCACCAGAAAATTTGATGTCCATGTTAGTGATGTCATTTCCACCGATAAGATGGTTAAAATTATCCTTGTCGCGACAAAAGGCAGCAGAAAGTCATTTACATTAACACAGTAGTTCTAACACAGTGTTTTGGACTAAACACAAAAGCATTTTAATAATGTGACACCCCTGAAAACTAAAAGACATCTGAATCCTAACACAGTAGAGCAATTTTAATACCAAACACTAAGGCGATGACGATGGTCATAGACTTACATGATTGGCTGGTTATTCTTGGTCCAGGTGATGAGGGCGGGTGGACGTGACTCCACCTCACAGATGAAGGTTGCATTGTGATCCAGTAGCACATCCACAGTCTCTAATAAGGTGATGATGCGAGGAGCTGAGAAAATGAGAAAAAAATAATTTCAAACAATAACAACCTTTAAAAAAATGAACTATGTGGAGTTAGCTGGTTTAACTGGAAATTTGATTTTTTTTTTTTTTTTTTTTTTTTGGTTAGAAAAGACCATCCAAAAAATTTATCTTTTATCCATGTAGTGACTTTTCTGAATTGCTCAACTGTTATTATGTAAGCGAGCTGGAAGTTGCCTCCAAATTGTCACACCTCATGAACAGCTTTTTTCAGATTTAATAATCGTAAATGTGACCAAATCGTTTTTTTATTGACTAATATGTTGGATTCAAGGGGAGAGCAAACAGCTGCATATTCTCATCCAAACTGTACGTCATGCTTCCTCTCTTGAACTTGTTGCAGTTTAGTTTTCATCCAATGACAACCTCCGTGTGACAAGTGGGAGAAGAAAAATGAAACATTTGGAGCTCCTCAAACTCTGCAGGGAGGGGAGGACCATGACAACCTTTTAGCATCACTACAAAATTCATCTTTTTTATTGTTTTTATTCAAGTGGGATTAAAGCTGTGCAGATATTTTCATCTGAAGTTCACGAGCTCTTGGACCCCCACAGTTTTCCTTCATCTCTTTTCAGGAGATTCCATTTTCAAAAGAAAACAGATGAACTCGCGTTCATGTTTACCACTTAAGCTAAAATACTGTTCTTTCTTGGACTCATGCTCAGCAATTTGATTTGCAATCTTTAATGTTTGAGCACATGAAAGAGGTAAACAATATAAAAATAAATTGAATCACAAAAGGGTAACAGTTTATGTGAACTTAGATAAACATCTAAACTAAAGTTACAAGCGCTGTTGTATGACCCGCAGGATACCCGCCTCGCTGCCCTCCCTTGATCCGTCCCCACTGAATAAGCCGTTGTTACATGCCCCCCACTCACCCTCTCAGCAACCCTGGTCAGAGCCGCACATCACAAATTCATAGGAAAAAAAACACTTTTTTTCAAAATGGCAGCATTTCTGCTGTTTCATTTCTGTAATTTTAGCTCAATGGCAACTGTTTTAGTTTTTGGTCCTCTGGGGGTGACAAATATATTTATGTAATTTTTGGAAGAATCAGCAAAAGTAAATTTTTTGATTTCCTTAGCAACTGATGTTTTTTGTTTTTTTACCACACCCACATTCCTAATATGTTCATATCATATGCCATATTGTTTTGTTCAGGTTGAGTCAATGATTCATATATTATTATTACATAATAATGATAAATGAACAATATCCCGGTAAAAATATGTGAACAAAAGGAAAATGCCAATTTAGTGAGCCCGCCAGACTGATGCCGTTCAAAATCTACAAATTTTAAAACCAACTTTTTTTTTCTAAGTAGCTTCCCAATGATACTTGAGGAGTTAGGAAGCAATAGATTAAAATCCCTGGGAGGAGTTTAAATTTCTAGCTGACACTAAAGGTTATTTTCTTTTTTAACAATAACGTGGAGAAACTGGCTGCATTCCCATCTCCAACCTGAGGTCACTGCAAGCTGTTAAAATAAGACTGCGCTGTATGTCCAAATATTGATAATAGCTTTAACTTAAGAGCAAAATGAAGCTTTTACCAGAGTTAGAATTCTGAACAGATTTCTGCTTTCTTTAAATCCTACTCCATATGTGCTTCTTTTCAGAGACTTTACTACATGTCAGTGGTGAATGGATTGCCGTGTTATTTTGCACACATGTCCAGGGTTCAAAGTGGACAACTCCTAATGGTTTTGTGATTGTCTGCCTTCATCTTTGGACACATTTTACCGCATATTTTGCCAATGTCACGTTAAAAACTTTGAGCTTTAAATACTTCCAACTGGTAAAGGCTTGTCAAAGAAGCTTTTTGTTTTAGGGCGCTCTTGTGCTGCGCATGTTGCACTTCAGTCTCTAGTATTAAAAGAGCTGCAGAACAAGTGTTTCTTTCCTCTCTCTTGACTCCCAGCGTCATGTCTGATCTGATGGGTAACATCTGAGACCATGTGGTTCATTATCTAAAGAGGCTCTCAGGTTTGACCTTGTCAGTTGTTCTTGTTTAGAAAATGTTGCTGTGTTGTTGTGGACAGCAGTGTAGATGCAGAGCTGTTTGGATCACAGGAGGAAATGCTGGATTTGAGAGAAAAAAAACCCTTCACTTTATAAGAAATGCTTTTATCTTCAGCATTCTATGAGAGATGAGTTGGTGTGTTTGGTCTGTATTCAGACTGCCGTCAAGTGGCCTTTCCTTGTTTTAGACCAAAGCTCGTAAACAAAACCACGTGACTAAAGGTCTCTTTCCTCATTGAGCAGGAATGACGAGGGCGGGGCAAAGCAACTAGAAGCAAAAATTATGGAAGTCCTGCGCTTTGCAATCCTTCTCTGATTAATGCACTTATTCAGACTTTATATCTTGCTGACCAATTTTGAACGTCTGTATAAACATCTGGTACAACACCTTTTACTGCTACTTTGGTCCGGCAGAGGCATACTGCAAGGCGGTTTCTGAAGAGACAATGGCTATGAAGGTACGCTCATAAATGTCTGATGTATAAACTGTCGGTAAAACAGTGAGAAGCAGTGTGTATCATGTTAAAGTTGTTGTAATGAACCTGCATTCATTTGACCACATTTCAATGAGTTGCCGTGTCTCATTGCTGTGATGTTGTGGCATTGTTTTTAAGAGAATTCTGTTAAGGAACAACAAGGTAACTTTTAGGATGATGTCACAGCAGCATGTGCCACATAACAAGACACAGGAAAGCATGTAAGAAGCATTTTCTGCTGTGTTAAACCACTGCTTACAAATAAACACTTTGACCCTTATTCTGTCTGATAAAATGACAATCTGCTTTACATTTGTCTGCGACTCATCTGTTTATATTAAATGATCGGCGACGGTGGTCCAGTTGCTCTGTTCTGAGCACCAAGCATATTCAGACTGAGAAATCTCAGAGCGAACCAGAGCTCAGTCCTATTGGAAACGAACTAGGACCACCTCAAAAGATGGGTCAGAATATATGAGATTTTACTATGAAAATAAGGAAGGAAATCTTCGGAGCTGAGAGTAGCAGGAATTTGTGGTTCTACTGAGCTGTGACTGCTGGTCAGCCCAGCTATAGTACCAGAAAGAAATCTCTGATTATTTCCATTCTTGTATATTAAAGTTGAATAGTATTGGGTTCTGGCTTTATGCAGATATTTTTTATAATTTAAGAGGCTATATTTCCAGTTATTCAAAGACTGCTCTGAGCCGGAGTGGCGCCATTTTCTTTTTGGCTTACAAGTTGCTTATTTAAGGGAACGTGTTTCAGCGTTAAACCACAGTGCTACTCCTTTGTCTAACAAGCTTAGGTTTCAAAGAGGCAACAGAATCAAGTGTTCTCCTGAGGGCCTGCATGGCATCATTAACTGATCTTTTGAATGGGAAAGAAACTATGGGAGCTGGTCTAAGTTCTCAGCATGTCACTAAGTAATGGTTGAACTGTGAGTTTGAATTCAGACACAGAACAGCCAGTTAATGTTCTTCTAAGCTGTTTTTTATTTATTGGAGCAGTAGTATTTTTGAGAACAAACTGAAATGTAATTCGAAGTGATCTGAAAGTATGGGGTTATGAGGGAGAACACTCAGCTGGCTGATCTCTATACCACGACTTAAGGCAAGGTCCAGGGTGTGCTTGTGACAGTGAGTGGGTTAATTTACATTTTGTGTAAAACCAACATTATCTAATAAAGCTACAAATGCATTTCTTAGACTATTACTGAAGTCATCAATATGAATATTAAAATCCCTTACTATTATTATTTTATCAGAATATAAAATATTAGTCGATAGTCAGAAAACTCCGTCTGGGAGGACGATAAATAAATATGAATAAAACATCTTTATAAGTCTTCCTTTTTGGGTGATTCATAGACAATTCAATGTTTCCAAAAGAGTTATAAATGTGTTTGACTTTAGAGTTAGGAAGTAAGCTAGACTGTGATATTACTGCAAACCCACCTCCTTTCCCTGAAATCTTGGATTTCTGATAGTTATTATAACTACGGGGTTTGCTTTATTCAGCCTAACAAAGTTATTCTGTTGTAGCCAGGTTTCTGTTACGGCTAGTAGGCTAAGTTTGTTATCAGTAATTAACTAAGTGACTAAGAGGGACTTGGAGGAAATGGATCTAATGCTTAGTAACCCACATTTAATCACATCATAAATTTGCTTGTTCTTATTAAGATACTAGCAACTATTGGTACTGCATCTATTGTATCCAACTCCTTTGCAGTAAAGCAAATTTCTTTAGATCAGTACCCCAGCTTTGAACATCATGCCTTTGTTTTTAACAGCCCTCCAGTTTTATGCATCACAGTATACAGACCACCAAATCCAAACACTGGTTTTATTGAGAAGTTTTCTGAGTTCCTAGCATCTGTCCACACTTCATTCAACATGATTTTAATAACTGGTGATTTTAATCTGCATGTAGATAAGGAGTCGGACTACTCTGCTACTCAGTTTCTGGACCTGCTTGCTTCTCTGGATTTTAAACAACATGTCATGCAGCCGACTCACAACAGGGGGCACACTCTTGACCTGGTCATCAGTCATGGTTTACCTACAAGTGTGTCCACTGTTGTGGATCTGGCTGTCTCTGATCATTACTGTGTGATTTTTAACATCACTGGTTTTATAAAACAACAGACATCTGTGAGAACTGTGAAGAAATGCTACTTGACTCCTGAAGTGGTCGAGAAATTTATTTCAACTGTTCGCTCAAACTCTCCAATTGTCTTACCAGCCCCCTGCAACTTACTTGTAGAAAGTTTTAAAAGTAAACTTAGATCCAGTCTCGACTCAGTTGCTCCACTAAAATCTAAAAGGATGAGAATCAAACCTACACCCCCTTGGAGAACCGAAGACATCAAACAACTGAAGAGACGAGCTAGGGCAGCGGAAAGACGTTGGAGAAAACATAAGCTTGAAATAAACCATCAACTATACCAAAATCAACTAAAACTATACAACCAGACTGTAAAACAGACTAAAGAAAAGCAATGTAGATCCTACGGTTTTTAATAACTACAGACCAGTGTCCAACTTGCCATTTTTAAGCAAAATTCTGGAAAAAAAAATTTTATTCAGCTGAATGAGTTTCTCTTACACAATAACATATTTGAGGTGAACCAGTCTGGTTTTAGAACAAACCACAGTACTGAGACAGCCCTGTTAAAGATTGTTAATGATGTTAGATGTGCCTCGGATTCAGGTCAGATCACAGTATTAGTACTACTGGATCTAAGTGCTGCTTTTGACACTGTTGATCACCTGATCCTGTTAAACAGACTTAAAAGTCTTGGCATTTCAGGGGCTGTTATCCAGTGGTTCACTTCTATCTTACAGAGAGAAACTTTATGGTAAGCATGGACACTTACTTTTCTGGGGTCCACAAAATTGAATGCGGTGTGCCTCAAGGTTCCATCCTTGGCCCCTTGCTTTTTAACATCTACATGCTTCCTCTGGGGAATGTCATCAGGAAGCACAACATCAGCTTTCATAGCTATGCTGATGATACCCAGCTGTACATAGCTATGTCTCCTGATGACACAAGACCAATAGAAGCACTTTTAAATTATATTTTAGATGTAAAATCATGGATGGCAAATAATTTTCTGCAGCTCAACCAGGAGAAAACTGAAATTTTGGTTATTGGTCCTGAAGCCAAGAGATAGAAACAGTTTCTGAAACTTAAAGAACTTTCATTCAATTTTTCTGAAACAGTCAGAAACCTGTGCGTTATTTTTGACTCCAAGCTAACATTTATCCCACATATCAAGCAGGTGATTAAAACTGGTTTTTATCATCTTAGAAATTTGGCTAGGGTCCGCCCAATTCTCTCTCTGGCTAATATGGAGACGCTGATGCATGCTTTTATAATTAGTAGAGTTGATTATTGTAACGCCCTTCTAGCAGGTCTTCCAAAAAATAGCATTAAGAACCTTCAGCTCCTCCAAAACTAGCAGAAATGTTCTTAGGAAGAAGAGCGGCACTGTCCAAAGTGGGATGGATACCATATCTCCACATAAGACCGGGCTTTCCCCAAAATGCACACCAATGGTCTTACGTTTTAAGACCAAGCATCAGGTTTAGTGAATACACCCTTTGTCTCTGTTCAAAGCCAAGCAACTTTGCATATGTATAAATAAATGTATTTTTTGATGCTTTTTTGTCTTCAGTGTTCCTATCGAAAAGATTATTGACTTTCAGACAATACAGAACTGATTATCAAAAACATGTCAACATTCTTTTGCATGGGAAAAATATGTGCTATGTGCATCACCTAGGGTTACTCATTACTTTCGACCGACACATTTATAACCTTTGGCTCCTCAGGCATCTGCTTTGATTCACAGTTTATCCTCCATCTTTTTTCCATGCTGAGAGTTAAATTGTAAACAGCGCTAAGCGTCTAATGCACACATGTTGTGGTGCTGTGCAGACCTGAGTCTCTTACATCCATGTGATCAACTGAGGACAAACTTAAAAATAGTTTTTTCCAGGGAATGTCTGCATATCATATGACAATAAAAGACTCAAGCTTCTTTCATTCTTCTGCAACTAAGACATGCAAAGCTCTCTACTCCCCACCCTTGTTATAACACAAAAAAAAAGAAGGACCGATCCCACTAAAACGAACGTTACTGTAACTACGTCAACTTCCAATCTTCTTGGTAACACGTACAGAAAACACAGTCCGACACCGCAACACGTTCTGTTAATGCATTAACAATAACACCCAACTAGGTATTTTGACAGTGTACCTCCCAAAATCGTCGACACACTAAGCCCAACATAATAACCTTATGATGAAAAAACCCAAACTTTGCTCTGATGGCAGTAGACTGTATCTACAATTTACAAAGGTAGAAAAATGGACAATTACGATTTTTGCCCGCTTTACCAATGGTCTGAACTTCAACAAGCCATTAAAAAAACTCTGCTTGGTATTATAACCAGGTTTCTGACATTCAACAACCATTACATGACATTTTCTAACTCAGTTAGCTCTTGTGTCTTGAGGGATTTAAAAACATGTTTCCATGGCAAAGTGTTTCATCTAATCCAGATTGCATGAACCTTGAAGCTGGAGCTCCCTGCAGAGATTCCCCAAAGGACTGAGATCTAAGAGGGCTGCAGACTTTGATGCCTTTGGGAAAGTTTTGGGCAAATTAGATTTGTTTTTGTGCATCACTGTCATTATTGAAGTTGCAGTGGCAACCTAAACATTGACTGGCAACAGAAGTATTCAAAAAAGATAAATAGAAGCATCTTTTTTTTTTTTTTTTTTTTTTTTGCCAAAAAAACCCACAAATGAGTCCTTTCAACTGATGCCTTAATTAAAACCTGAAGTCCAGAAAAATCTTTTGTTTTTCCTAACCTTTCATCATCTCTTTTTTTCTATTGCAAACTTAGAAAGAATTTTGCTGCCAGCCACATCTGCGTTTGTTGGTAACATAATGCGACTCTTTATATTTCGTCGTAATATAATTTGCAGTTTTTCCAAAAATCAGGAAAAGGGAAAGCAAGAAAATGTGTTTTGGAAATTCTAGCTCACATGACACTTACTCTGATCTGTGTTATAAGTTATGAGAGTAAAATGGTAAATGCCTTCTCAGGTGGAGTGTATTATGTAATTCAAGGATTTGTTGCATTTTGCAAAACCCCATGATTTTAAAGAAGAGCATAAAGACAAGCAAACACTGGTCAAACTTTGAGCCTCAGCCCTGAAGGAGGTAAAAGTGTGTAAAAACAAAGATCCCAACATGTGATTTGCAGCAAAATCACTTCCATAAGGTAAAAAATATGCATACTATATTAAGCAGGAAGGTGTTAAAAAGATCTTTTATCTGCAAAATGTTGTTAGAAACAAGCATTTAACTTTTTAAGGCCTTGGCATCTACATGCGTGTACATCAAATTTTGGTTTACTAAATCCAACAGTAGTTATTTCTGCTTAACTGGAACCCTGTAACTACATGTTTAGAGGGTCAACTCAAATATTAGCTTGGATTTAGAGACGTAAAAGAAACTTTCACCCAGATAGTTGCTTTTTATAAAGTTTTGCTACCATTTGGTCGGGATCATAACTATAGGTCTTGCAAAAATAAAAGACTGGAATACACATAGAGCAGTTTTTCCAAAGCAGAGACTTGGTCTACATTGTAGTGTGTCATAATAAACTCTATAGGTAATAGGCAAGGAAATTTGACCTCAAGACTTTTTGTTTGTTTTTCAATTTTTAGAACATAACATGTAGCACAACAAGAAAAAAACATAAAGAAATACTGTCTATATTTTTTTAAGAATTTCAGAAGTGAGAGAGACAAAAGTCTGTTAAAATTGTTATGTTTTTTAAATGGCCACTATCTTGAACATAGAAGTTACTGGCGGTCTAATAAATGCAGGGTCATGGATCTCCTTCAGTAAGAACGTGTGTGCTCTGCTCTCCCATGTACTCAATGACGCAGGGATGTGCCAACATTTGATCCTGCACTTCATCTCACATGTCCTGAGCTGCACTTCAACTTAAAACACTCTGATCACATTTATGAACAGCATGGCTTCCATGGAGTTGTTATAATCATGAGATGCAGTTTATTAGAAAATAGAATAGAAATGGTTGACTTTCCTTTAGCACTCATGCAGGGATTTGAAACGTGCAGGAAGGATGCAGATTTAGCCAGCTTTACACTGAGTTGGCCAATAAACACCTTCTCTTTTTCCCAGCAGGTGGTGCAGTGGTAAACAGGTGACACAGCAGTGCAGAAAAGATGGATTTCAGTCTGTTTTTAACAAGAATGTTGAAAAAATTTGGATTTTTTTCTCAAATGTACGTTGTAACTCTGGAATTCGCTCTTCTAGCTGTTCTACTTTTTGTTTCTTAGTCCACATTTTGCAATTCTTAGTTGTATTTTAATTATAACACAAGTAAATGAGAATCTCCAAAGCCACACTTACCTGTTTGTATGCTATTACCCAAAGGGATCCAAATCAGCAAATGGACAAGTACTTGTTCTAGCGTCTTCATTTTGGTTCTAATCCGATCACTCTGAACAAAGCTTGTATGGAAACAATGGATTAGATTTCCATTCTAACAGAGGTCCTCACTGTGCGTCTGTGTGTTTTGTAGGCACAAACAGCCATGAGCTCTTTTTGCTCCAGCAGCTTGGTTGGTCTGCGTGTGTGTTAACTCTGTGATGGACAGTGGCAGCTGCGTGTCGTCCTCATCCAGTAACTCGGGTTTTGCAGCTGCGCTCTAAGATCTAAAGACTGTGGTGCCGATCATCAACACTGACCACTCATTGCTTCTTCATCTATGTTGTACCTCAGGATTTTGTTTTTGTGGTCAGATGAGTTATAGCTGTAACAGTAAATGTGAAAGTAACTGAGTAACTAAAAGAACAAAAGTTCTTTTTTTTTGTTGTTTGTTTGTACCAATTATGGTGCTTTTTCTGGCGAACTTTGCTGATAAAAATTGCATGTAGTGTATCTTTTTTAACATAAGCTGCCACAAAGATGTACACAATCCAGGAGGCAGACTTTGTGGTCCACCTGTCGCCTTACAGCCTGTCCTGTTTTATTTTAGGAAAGGAATGGTATTTCATTTCATTTCATTTCTCCCCATCCTTTCTGCTTCAGAAGGTCTCAATTGTGTGTTACAGGCAGCATTGGAGCCAGTGGTCAGGTTCCGATTAAAGAAGCCTTAGAAGACTTAAGACAAAATATTTGTAATTTCATATTTTTTGTCAGTAACGAAATAACGTAATAAATTACAGTTCAAATTACAGTAAATACATTAAAATAACTAGACTACAAAAACCTTCACTACTTTACTATATACTTGATTTATGAATACTTTTGCTGTCATTTTATTCATAACATTCAGATACAATGCTGGTCTGATGATGCTTGGGTAGAAATTTGTTGTTCCCTTACCCACCTCTGAGGCTGACTGATAAAATGTCATTTGAACCATATACTGTACACTTCAATCCTCTGGCGCCTTCTTCTGGCTGAATGTTGTCTGTAGACTCACGTTGAAAAAACATAAAACCCATGAAAAAGTTTCCCACAAAACTAGAATTTCATTCTGAACCTGCCTGGGGCCTGAGTGTTTTTGGCACTGAGTCCAAATATGTGTGTTTTTAATTATAACATATTTTTAATCATATCAGATGTCATAAAAAACAGACAAACCTGTTTTAGTTGACCTAAAAAATACGTCATAAAACATTTACCTGTAATGCATATGTCCATTTTAAAGACACCAAACACTGACAGTATAACAAAATCCACCTCCTGTCAAATTCATTTCAAATAAATTATGTTCATGTTTAGTTATTCTCATGTTTTAATCTTTTATTTCAGTCCTTTTGAGTATTTTTTTTTTTTTTACAATTTGGAAACTCTTGAAGCAATTTGAGGCTAAATAGGCCCAATGTCATGAGTTTTTTTTTTTTTTTTTTAAGTAATCTACTCTAAACATTTTTCTCAATATAGATTTTTTTTGTAAAACTGTTGTGGCAGAGATGATACCAATCATTTATGATCACCTCAAACAACCCCAATGATACAAATATTAAAAATAATGATGGTCAATCATCATTTCAGTAGCGGCATATGACTTGAAAGATATCAAATTAAAGTGAGTCACGGTGTGGTAATTTTTTTTTCTTTTTATAACCAAAGAATAGTCTAACTATAATGTTGTGGGTGCAGCCTTTCTCTCTCCGTGTGTACACTATGGAAAAGAAAGTCATTCCAGGTGTCAGTTAGTCACTCCCTCCAAGAACTGTCTCAACGTGTTCTGCAATTATTAACCGGCGGCAGCGGCTGTGCCTTTCCACATACTTGCTTTCTGCTACGCGAACTGTACTCTGAACCTTTGAGCTTAGAAAAAAAAATCCTTCATGAAACCTTAAACATGGAATAGATTTGTTTTACTGTTTAAGACACTGCGAGAAAAGCTGATCAGGTAGGAGCGCTCATCTTGATTCAATGTTTTATTGACAGATAGAAATTAGCTGAAGTTCCTTTTTGAAATGACCTTAAATAAATTTCTATTCAAAACACTTTTTAAACACGTGATGTTGAGAAGTAACAAATGGTTCCATCTTTTTTCCCTACAAACAATTTCATAAAAGATCATGTGAACTGGTGAAAGTTTCAGTAATCACATTATACAACAGTCATATGAATAGGATCAAGAGCCTAAGATTAGAGGGCTGTTTTCTCTCTGCCTCAAGTGAAAAAGTGTAAGTGTTAGACTAAATCTTCCAGCTAAAAAAATTGTAATGTTACGTTGCAACTGCAAGTCAGTTCTGGTGTGCAGATGAACCAAAACAGTGTCATGAACAAGAAACCTGCAGCATTGTTTTACATATTTTGCAAATGAGCTTTCAAAGCACAGGCACACCTTCTGTTTAGCTTCTGAGAACATCTGAGACTCACAAAACCTCTTGTTCCTTTTTTTTTTGCATGTAGGGATAAACAAAATTCAGCATTTTTAAGTCTGATAATAATCAGAACAAATTGTGAAATTAAAAACCAACACTTTTTAAACTGTACAGCAATTATTTGTAAATAATACATCTCTCAGACAAATGATTATTGCTGAACAACTGTTAGCAGGAAGAATATTGAGTTAACCCTATACTATTTAGGGTTACTGACACATTTCACACTGAATGTCATATTTTTGTCTGAAAACAATTGATACGCATATAAATGTATGGTTGACTTAACCTGTGGTAACTGGATTCCAAATGATGATTCCTCCACCAACATGCTTTTCACAGGAGAGTCGTATGTCATGTTTGCTCAGGGTCGAACATACCTGTGTGCATAATGGTAAAACATTTTTCTTTCTTGTGTTTGTTTAAAGACCCACTCCAATGAAAATTGTGTTTTTAACATGTTCTTCTGGCACTTTCGATGAAGGACATAAAGTAAACTAGGCTTAAAACCGAACCTCTGAGTATTTTTTTATTCATTCATCCACTGAGTATTTCTTTATTGAAATAATTGGGAATCAGGAGCAGACGTAATAGTGCTGTTGGAAAAAAGCTTGTAGTTGTGACGTAGAAACTATGATCGGTGGGCTACCAGCTTCCTGCTCTGCTCCATTCTGATGCATCCACTTGCAGAAAACTAGATCCATGTACGCCTTTGTTTTCCTCATCTGAGCTGGCATCTGGATCAAAGCTGTACGGCTGGATAGCTCGGATATTGCTCGCCATTTTTGTTGCGATGGTAATGTTAAGTTGGGGATGTAAAGGGCTGTAAACTAGTGGGAGAGCTTGTAAACAAAAGGATGACGAGAAGTGGAGGATCCATGCCAACAATCCAGCCCACGACTCACAGGCAAATTTCTAATGAACTCCTTCTGCTCTGTCATTGAAAACTACACAGGTTTTTTATTTTTTTTGGCTAAAAATTGCATCATAAATATAAGATCACTGGGAAGACCCTCTCCAATCATCTTTTAGCTCATTTAAAGGTGTTCCCAGTGTATTTTCTTTGTCAAAATAAGTTATTTTTCAAACTGTATTTTTTGGTCTTTTCCTATTTCACAACAATATGAATAAAGAAATACTCAGAAATGCAACCAGACGTAATCTTCTTGTCATTTGGCATGTCCTGTACAGTTTAACGTTTCTCAGTTGATCTATGATTTTTTTAATCATTAAGATGGCCTTAAGTGAAACTTTCTGTAATATTTTGAAAGTCCCTAATTTTGTCTAAAGTAAAATGAATCCGTTACAAGTAAATATTATATTACATGTCATGAATTACATGAATCTCTGTTAAATGTCAGTAACTTCTGCTTTTCTTTGCATATGATGACCGTGTAGACTCACACACTACTTCTCCTTTTGGTCTATATTACCCTTTCATAAAGAAAGACACGGTAGAGCATGTAGAGGGTCGTCACTGACATATCTCATACTACCTAGTTTAACTAACCACCCTGCAAAATCTTCAAAATATTCGACTAAATATGCTTTGCCTTTAACATACTCCCGCCAAGACAGATTGACTAACCCTGTAACATCCATGTTATTTCTGCGTGGCAGTCTTTTCTATTTACTTTGTAAGACACGATGAAACAAGTAAAGGTGTTACAGAGATTCATCATGTGATGCTATGCATGCTCTGACACCAAAACGCACACTAGTAGTCTTAGGCAGCTGCCAGGATTTGAAAGTAATAATCAATGAGCAGCGCCTTGTGCTGATGAAAAAATATTTTTTTTATTTTTGAAATTGAATTTTATATTACTAATTTTGCAGGTTGTTTTATGTATTTATTTTAAAAACAGGCTTGATTCAATGATTGATTAAAAATGCAATAAAATAAATAATTTGTCTATAATTAATCAATATCCACTGACGCACTATTTTGATACCCCTAGATATCATTCAATGAAAAATCAACTGGAAAAGATCGTCAGTGGAAAATTATGTTTGTCGGATGTTTCTAAATGCAGCTATTAGTTGAATAACCTTAAACTATTTTGTAAAGCTGGAAGAGATTTATTTGATTCCTTTTTTTTTTTTTTTTTTTTTGCCTCATTAGAGATTTCAGCCTCATTCATTTTACTGATGGTTTCTCCCGCTGTGATGTCATGTTTTTTTTTTTTTTTTGGGGGGGGGGGCGTTAAATATTTCAAAACTTCCTTTTTCTGGGTACTAAAGGCGCATGCAAGTTTTGGGGAATTCTTGAGTGGGGTAACATTTTTGCTCAAAGTCATTTAAAAAAAGATTAGCAAAAACAATATGGACCGAGCAGTCCAGGACTTCGACATAATAAATTATTTCAATAAATTACATTATTGCTAAATTAAAAATGTTAGTCTTCAATTAATAATTAAGAATCTCTATGGATGCAAAAGCTCTCAGATTTAAGTTGAGATCAACCTTTAAAGAATGAATTTTATTTAATGAATGAGAATGTTTTGCTAACAGACTGCTTTATTTAGTATGATTTGATCTTGATTTGATTGTTGACTTGATTTGCTGTCTTGTTTGCTATGGTTCAAGCTTTGGTTAGTGAATGAAATCAGTCCGCATTCACTACATAAAAGGCAAATACGTCATTTATGTCAATAGTGAAGGAGCCTACTTTACAGAGTTGTGTTTGCATGCCATTCTATGAGTCAAAAGGTGCCATTAGAACTGGAAATTCAGGTATTTCATCCTTGCAACACTAGGAAAGAGTCACCAACAGCGCTATATTCCAGATGGATTCTTCCCAAAAGTAAAGTGTTGCAGGCAAAGCACAAAGCAATAATAAAAGGCTTAAGAGGTATTTTCCAGCCTAACTAAATTGTTTATTGCTGAGTTCACTCTGAATGCAATTCAGGTAGGGCCTCCGATTTTAATGTTAAGTCAATGTACAGACAGGATCATGTGTCCTTTGGTGTAATTTGAACATCAGGAGCGGCACATTGGTCCAGCAGCAGTTCGATTTGAGCAGCACGGTCAGAGTTAAAATATCAAAACTCTGGTGAAAAGGATACATCGCATGAAACAATTAGGAACTCAGCTTTGGCCTGTGATGTGTTCATTGATGCACTCAGCGAGTGGAGTGCAAAACCAACATGGGAAAGAATCTGATTGTTCCTGTCCTGAACGTCATTCGTTGACACAACTTGTCCTCTTCGCCAACGTTACGATTTTTGATTTCTGGACACGCTGCACCCTCAAATTGCACTGCAACGCTCACATCGCGCTTCTATTTCAAGCAAAAGGAATCATAACTAACCTGTGGATTTATGATAGCTTTTGCTTGCCCTGCTGCTGGTCCAACACTCAAATCGGGCTGCAGGACCTCATATCGCGTCTGTACATTGATTTAACACTGAAATGCAATTCTGCTGTGCAAATTGCATTTGGTGTGTACACAGCATTAAACTATTGATCAAACAGCTGCATTTAGAAACATCTAAAAAATGTCTTTTTCTATTTATAAGTTTTAACAAGAAATTTTTAAACCAAACTAGAAAGAATTTTGTGTGTGTGTTAAAAAGGGAATCCTTGTCATTTTAGTTGGTTGAATGACCTTTACCATGAAATTTGGAACCATTCAGAGTAAGTTATATCCATATACATGATAACATATTATCATTGGCACACTAAAGACCTCATTTTTAAGAAATATGAGTTATTTTCGTGAGCTCTTTTCTGACCCGGAGAAGGTGGGTGTGTGTGTTAGCCTGGGGGTGGTGCCGGCGTTGCACACTCTTCCTGGAAGAGGCTGTTCCCCCAGGTTCACATGTATGAACGTGGGAACCCAGTCATTCTAGGGGATTGTGAGGGCTGGTGCGCAGAGTGCAGTTTTTTAGAGAAATGCTCAGAAATGCGTGGATGGATCAAATTTCCACTTTGGGGTTTTTTTGTGAGAAATTAACATTATAATACACTTAATAGCTCAAAAAAAGTTGATAGGCCCTTTAAAAGATGGTGAGACTGAAAAATACCTGATATTTTTCTTTCTAACAAACATGTCACAGCAAAGAAAGCTGGAAGGCATAAAAGAATATTTGACCTCTGATTACTAGACTGCTGTGAAAGGTAAAAATGGAATAAAGCAAAAGGAAAGCGCAGAGCAGCATGGATACTCCAGCAGCTGCAGTTCAGGCACAGGCTTGTGTAGAATAAACAAATGGTTGGGTCTGTGCTGTCATCACTGGTTACTGGGTGGAGTACTGTTATTAAATCTCTTTGAGACAAGCAGGAAAAAAAAGAAAGAAACTGAAAGAGTGGCAGCACCGCCAGAGGAGGGATAAATATAACTCAAAAACTTCAGAGAGACAAGCGTGATATATTTAAACAGCGGAAGGACAAAAAGACTAATACTAGGAAAGTGGATCACAAACGGAGCCCCATAACAGCATGTAAGACAAGGTATGACAAATGATCAGGTTGCATTTGATTTGAAGTACTATCGGTTAGTTATATAATTAGGTTTCATTGGCATTTCTTACTAGAGGTCAGGGCTCTGTATTTAGCTGCATGCATGTGAGCAGGGATTAGAGCGGCAAGTACAGTTATTTTGTTCATTTTTTGCAGAAGCTAATCAACGATGAATGAGGCTGCTCTTCTCCCAGTGATCCAAATAGGAACTGGAAGGAGTTTGTCCAGGTGATCTGTTTTCTTTCGCTACTATTTTCTTGAATCTCAACTTTTTTTTCATACTTATACATAACCTGGTAGTGGTTTCCGGTGGCCGGTGTCTGTTTTTTGTATTTACATGTTCGCCATGGATTGAAATGATCTCTATCTGCTGCATTGATTTATGCTGAACAAGCTATTTGATGTGTAATATTTTGTTTTAGAGCAGAGTTCCTGTCCCTGCTGAACACATACAACTGCTTTTTGAAAGACCAGACTCAACTGCACCTCACCTATACTCAGGTATGACTTAAAAATGTTTGAGTTTTTTTTTTTTTTTTTTTTACAAATCGTAATTTTCTTCTATTTTTATATTTCAAAAGCATAAATGTCCTTATTTTAAGGCGCTCTGTGACCGAGGTTTGTCATCACACAGTTTTCTGTGTCTTTCAATCAGGGAGAAGATAGACAGGTGATTGTGGAAGGATTTTTGAATATCTCCTGGGGAGTGAGGAGACCCATCAAGCTGAAAATACAGGATGAAAAACCAATCCCCCAGAATTCATCTGACCCCACCAGTCCAGTCAGCCCATTAGCATGGAATAGGTTGGTGTCATACTATGTTTAATGCAACTGTAATAAAACACTTTTTCTTAAAGACCCTTTCTAATTAAATTTTTTGTGTTTTTAACATGTTCCCGTGGCATTTTTCTCATGATGGAGAACACACAGTATGTGAAGAAAATTAAGTTTAAAATTGCATTTCTGAGTTTTTTATTTGTTCAAGTTATTGTAAATTAGGATCAGGTGAAAAATGCTGTTTGAAAATGATTGCATTTATTGACTTAAAAAATAGGGTGGGTGGGCCACAAGCTCCCTGTTCTGCTCTGCTTCCTCTTTGTTTTTCCACTGCTCTCTTTAAGGGTTGCCACAGCAAATTATCTGCCTCCATCTAACCCTGTCCTCTACATCTATTGGTGCCAAGTAGTGTAATTATTCTGAAAATAAAACGTTTCTAAAACAGGATTCTGTTTTTCAAGGCAGCTGGATGTTAAAGTCCCACTCTGATCATCTTCTGATCTGTTGTAAAAGTGTTTCCAGTGGTCTTTTAACTATGTTGATGCCAGTTTTAGCCAAAATAAAACACAAACACAAAACTTGTGTTGTTTTTTGGGACAAAGTTTCTGCAGAGCAGCAGGAGTTCAATGAAAATTAGCCTCTGAGTTGTGTGTGGGACAATTGGTATGGAGTATGCCCTCCCCATACTTCCTGTCAGCTATCTTTTTACAAACTAGCTTACAGCCCTTCAGAAGCCCAACCTAACATTAGCAGTGGATCAGAAATGGCAAGCAATGTCAAAGCTTTTCAAGCGTACAGTTTTGAGCCAGATTCCAGCTCAGACAAGGAAAACAAAGACGTACATGGATCTAGTTGTCTGCAAATGGATGCATCAGAATGGGAGTTTGTGGCCTGTTGTAGTTTCAAAGCTTTTTCCACTTGCATTTTTTTGCCTGTCTTTGATTCACAGCAGTTTGATTAAATAAATGCTTAGAAATCCAATTTTAATGAAAATGTATTTATGCTCTTCGTCATCGGAAAGATGTTGCAAGAACATGTTGAAAACACAAAAAACCCAACTTTAAGTTGGGTCTTTAAAGTTGGGTTTAAAGTGGGTATTTAAAGATTTATCTAGAAGATGTTACCAAAGCTCATCTGCAAAGTTTCTTCCTCTTAATGAAGAATTCAAATTTAGTCAAAATCAACTTTTGAAGTCCAGATTCCCCAAAGAAGAGAAGCTTGTGATAACATGACATACTGCAAAAACTGGTCCTTCTAGAAATAAGTCAAAGCTTCTTTAAATGTGAAACATTGTCTTTAAATAAGAAAAAAAAGTCTGTCAATGGGGTAAGAAAAATTGACTGACTCAGAATCAGTCTTCATTTTTTAATGGAATAAGCACTTTTTACCTTCCTTGAAGGCCCAAAGCACTTTACAGTCACAGTCCCATTCACACACACATTCACACTGACATTCACACACACATTCAGGCGGCTCCACTGCCAAACACTGGCGTCAACCTTCCACCAGAGGCAATGTGGTCTTCAGTGTCTTGCCCAAGGACACTTCAACACATGGGCAGGCAAGGCCTTCTATCTTCCGATCAGGTGTCGACCGTCCTGGCACTGCAACTGAAACTGTGTGTCTCATAAAAACAGCAAATTGAATAATTGCACAGGATAGGAGAACAAGTTTAGTTCTTACTTTTGCCTTAATAACCTTATTCTTTATTTTTATTTTTTTGATAATATCACAATTTCTGAACATTTTTACTACTCTTTCAGCTGTACGGTACCAGGCAGGGAAAAACATTACAGTTGATCACTTTCCACAGCATTTGTCCTGCATGACTCTGATTCTGTTTGTCTCATTCTCTTGGCAGCAGGATCTCTCGATGGAGAGAGTACATTGATCTTCACCAGATAGATGAGATGTCTGAAACAGCGCATGAAACTGTAATGAAGGATCCCATGCCAGGTTAATGATACTCTTTTTTTCTTTAACTCAGCAATGCTTTTGCAATTGCCTTTTCAAATGTGTTATTTGTATGATTAACAAGGATCTATTTTTAAGGAAATCACCTCATTTGAGGTTGTGAAATATTTTAAATATCATTTAAAGTCCAAAATCTCCAATTTGTTTTGTTCTATATTTGGGTCCTACTGCTATGTAGTCTTTAAAATGAAGAACTTAGTTTGTAGGGCAACATACCAACAACAAGCTAGAGTTACTTTGACCTTAACAATAACACTTCCTGGTAATTCTCAGCTCTGAAGCACACAGTCATCAAGTTACCTATAGTGTACCTGACTGATACATAACACGTAAGATTCATGAATGAAGTGATAGTAAAAACCCAGCAAGTTGAAGACATTTATGCTCGCATGGTTTTACAGAAACTTCTGTTTTCTTACTTTTCAACAAGTATTTTAATAAGTAAATGTGAAAATAGGAAGTAAAAATGTGTAAACAATCAATATACAGTGAGGCAAATAAGTATTTGAACCCCTTGTGATTTTGCAAGTGCTCCCTCTTAGATGGCTCTGACATTTTCATCGTTGGTGCTTGTCCACTGTGAGAGATATGATTTTAAAAATATGGAAATTACATTATATGACTTTTTAAATGATTTATTTGTATGCTACTGCTGCAAATAAGTAAGTCAACACTTGAGAAAATCATTGTTAATATTTGGTACAGTAGTCTTTGTTTGCGATTACACAGGTCAAACGTTTCCTGTAGTTTCCCCCAGGGGGGATTTTAACCCACTCCTACACACAGATCTTCTCTAGATCAGTCAGGTTTCTGAGCTGTTGCTGAGAAACACGGGGTTTGAGCTCCAGGCAAATATTTTCTATTGGGTTGAGGTCTGGAAACTGGCTAGGCCACTCCAGAACCTTGAAATTGTTATGGTTTGGTTTCTTATTTCTTTCCTGGTGGTTGTTCATTCAGTCATTCATTCATTTTCCAATCCGCTTTATCCCCTTCGGGGTCACGGGGCTGCCGGAGCCCAACCCGGCCACTCATGGGCGAAGGCAGGGGACACCCCTGGACTGGTCGCCAGTCTGTCGCAGGGGCCCTGGTGGTTGTTTTGTGTTAATTTTGTCCTTTTGTTTTGTTTCAACAGAGCAGTGTGTGGCAGGGGGCGTGGCTATCTCTCATCCTGGGGCTGCCTCCTTGCACACCTGCTCCTCATCATCATTTCCCTCTGTATATAAGCATGTTCTTGGCTGCTTCTCCCTGCTGGATTATTCATTATGTTTTTGGTTTGAATAAACTGTTTCTTCAACTCCTCTGGCTCTGCTCTGGGATCTGCTTCCGTACCCTGACAGATATTCTTTCTAAAGAACCAATCCTTTGTTATCCTAGCTGTGTACTTTGGGTCATTGTCGTGTTGCAGACCCAGCCACGACCCATCTTTAATGCTCTAACTGAGGAAAGGGGGTTGTTCCCTGGGAAAGTCTGGAAATGACATTGTGGAGCTGAAGAGGTGGAATATTTTCATTCTGGCACCAACAACCACGTCACATTCAAAGTCACTTATATCACTTTTCTTCACCATTGATGCTCGGTTTGGTCTGCAGCAGGCCGTCTTGACCATGGCAACATGCCTACATGTTTTGAGTTTCTGCCATGTGATTGGCTAGAAATTTGCAATAACGAGCAGTTGGACAGTGTGCCTGATAAAGTGAGTGTACTGTGTCGTGTTGTTAGTGTTTGGCATGTTGCACCATATACAGCAGGGTGTTTACCTGGTAGTACAAATCTTTATACACAGATTTCACAAGGAAGGAAAAGCTCATTCCACCTTTAAAGGCAGCAGCTGTGAGGAGAGAAGAGGTTTCTTGGCTTTCCACATCCCTGTCACATTTTCACTGAGCACATCAAAACAATATGATGTCTTTCAGACTAAATGTTTGCCTCCTTCAATAACTTTGTGATCTAATTTTACTACAAGGACTTCTGAGCTTATCCTGCTGAAAATATTATTGCTACCACCATTTTTAATTTCTAAATTAATGTATGCAATCCAAAGGCCTTGTTCCTTATGAGAGTGCTACTCTGCGTTCTACGAGACATAAGAAACAAGAATTGGAGTTGGAGTCCAACCTGTTTCGTTGTGTGAGCGATGCATCATTGGTGAAGAGGAGGAGGCAAAAGGGAAAGTCAGCAGCACAAAGAGAGACAGAAAGACAGCATCGCTTTTCCATTAACGGACACTTCTATAACTATAAAGTAAGCTCCTGTTAAGCTCAATCATGTTTTTTTTGTTTTGAACGTCTTTGAACGTTTGACTCCATTTTCTCATTGTTGTCTCTGCAGACCTCCATCTTCACGCCATCTTTTGGTGCTTCAACTAAAGTGCGAATCTCCAGCAAGATGGCTACAAACCAAGTCATTGAGCAGCTATTAAATAAGTTCAAGGTGAGTTTAATTCTCAGTTTGAAAAATGTAATGAGTATTAATAACCAATCACAATTTTTTTTTTTTTTTCAGCAGTTCTGAATTGCAAGGTCCATGTTGTTTTTGCAATACTTCTTTCTTTACTGCGCCTTTGAGCAAAAAAATCACCCCTCCACAAAAAATAAGACATCACAGCAGGTGAAACTAGCAAAAATCTGAATATCCCCAAAATGTTGTCAACATCACTAACAAAACCAAAACACACATGTCCAAAGGAAATTTTAAGATGATTATGGGATGGCCCCGGACCTATGGCTTGGCGGCCATTTCGTAGCAAAGTGTGAAATTGGGCAATTTTCACACAATATGGGAAAATAGACTTTTGTTTGAGTGAAGAAAATTTCACACACATGCCATTAACTTAAGTGTACAATCACGATTGAAGTTTCACCTTGAGAAGAGGCCGCTATCTTGAAATTTAATAAAAGCACACACTTATAGTACCTTCTATAAATGTAAACTCCTCCTATGGGTTTTGATCTGTCCTTTCCTAACTCCTTGAGCATCATTGGGAGAAAATGTTGGAGTTAGGAGTTTAAAAGTAAAATTTTTTGTCAAAATGTTGTAAATAATTAATACACGAATCCCTGACTCAACCTGAACAAAGTGTTGACCTGTTTGTTACCCCCAGGTGACCAAATAATAAAATGGTTGCTATGGAGATAAAACCAACAGAAAAGCTGCCATCTTTTTTTTATTATTAAAAGACTGAATATCTGTTTTACTGTTTGGATTATAGATAGAGAATGATCCGGAGGAGTTTGCTCTTTATTGCATTCATCAGAGTGGAGGTAAGAAATAAAACAATAATAACAAAACAGTAAAATATTAAAATGGGGAAAAAAACGTCCATCTGAAATGCAGGTTCTTCTCTTTTGATTAGAAAAGAGGAAACTGAGCGATAAAGATCTGCCACTGTGGGAGCGCATTCTGTACGGGCCCTCTGACGACATCATGAAGATCTTTCTGATGGACATGCATGAAGAGGAAGTCAGCAATGATGTAGGAATCAGGCGTTAAGTTCAACTCAGCATTTTTTTTTAAGTGGCCAATTATTTGAACTTTTTTTTCTTTGTAAAATCAGTTCTTCCAGACCCATATCTTTCATCTTAAACATCCAAAACAATGTTTATTGTTCATCAAAGTCTATTTATGCACTGCATGCTGCATGGTTTTGAAAAAAAGTATTTTAATAACAATAAGTGCTAATAATAACAATTAATAATTATTAACTGTATTTTCACACCAAACTTTGTTTTCAGAAATAATTTATAGTTTGTTGTCCCAAAAGCTTGTTTTAGAGGACTTTTAATAGTTCCCAGAAATACTTTTTATTTTTTATTTGAATTTAAATTGAATTAATTTTTAGTAAACGTATTATCTATTTGTTCTTCAAGCTTCATGTTTTTGCTGAATTTGCACTCTTTTTTTATCAGGTTGCTCAGTATCTGAACTTGGAGCATTCAATCCTAGAGCATGTTCTTCTCCAGCTCAGAGAGAAAGAGAACAGAGAGATACAGAGTGTCATCATCAAGTGAGTACATGATCCAACACATAGGCCTAAACACATGGACAAAATTCTTGGTAGTCCTCTGTGTGTATTAAAACTGTTAATAGTAATAACATGTATCTTTGAAATTGTTGTTCCTCATAGTTGTTTTGGAAAATGAACTAATAAAATAGGACAAAAAAATAAATGAAAAATAAATGATGGTACTTCTGGGAAAGTGAAATAAATTTGACAGTGGGAACATGTTCATCTAACATGTGTCCTTTAAAGAAGATCACATTTCTATTTTAAAATGTTTGTTTGGATGGGAACAAGCAGTCTCTGGTGAGATGGTTTGCATCACCTGGACTGCAGAAAGTGAAGAAGAGCAATTTCTCAGGATACGAGAAAAAAAAAGTTAATCTGAGACTGTTGGAGCAGTTTGCCAAAGAATGAATCAAAACGCCTTTTTGATAGATGCAGAGCTGTGTGATTACAATGACTGACTGCCCTAATTCCGTTTTTTTTTTTTTTTTCTTCATTTCTAGGTTTAGATGCTTAGTTACTAGTGTTCAGGATAGATGCTTCTCCAAAACTCTGCATTATATCAGACCTAAACAAATTTAAACATCAGCTTAAGACTTACTTTTTAGCTTTTATTTCTCCCAGTTGGTGGCAGAATATTTTTTGAGCATTTTTTTCTAATTTTTTTATCTGCCTTTAATGTATTTTATTGCCCTGTCATCCTTTTTTTTTTTCTATTTTCTCATGTTTTTTTTTTTATTTTCTCTTTTGATGTTAAAACTAATTGGTATCTTGATGAGGTTGTAAAGTTCTACATAAGCAAAGATCACTAATTCATTCACCTTTTTTTTTTTTGTTGTTGTCAGTTTTAAGGTTATTTGTTGACCATCTTGACTTTTTTTTTTTTACCCTTAGCTCAGGGGTACCACCAAGTTTCCTTGTGTGGTTCATTCAAATTCTTGCAATAATATTTTTGGGCTGATGATGGCACCAAAGCTCATGAAAACATTTTCTGCTTTCCAGTGTCCTTACTGTATTTCCTCTTCTCACTGTGTTTGTCAGGTACCAGCACCAGCACAGACTTCTATCTCAGGTGCTGAACTCCAAAATGACCCCTCACTTCGAAACCACTGTGTGACAGCATCATCTATCTTGAAACAATCATGGTCATAGGGTTGCTGGAGCCTAGCCAGCTACAGTTAGGTGAAAACGGCATACACCCTTGGTAGTTTTTTCAATCAGGGCCACACAAACTCCCACTGACTTCAAAGGGACCACTTTAGAGTCACTAATCAGCCTATGAAGCATGTTTTTAGACTCCAGAAAGAAGTTGGAGTGTCTGGAGAAAGCCCACTCATGCATGCAGAGTACATGCAAACTGCACACAGAAATACCCCAGTCTGGATATGAACCAGGATCTTCTTCCAAGCAAGACTGCCAACCACTACACCACCCTTCAGCCCAAGGCACCATTTGCATTTTTGCATTTTTAGTTTTTTTTAATAAAAAATGACATTTTATGTCTTGATGTCAAAAAGTAAAGTTTGGTTTTGTTCAACTTTTGTTAGCACATATTCTATTAAGCACATGATGCTTCTGTGTCTTATGTATGGTTTCCCTTAATCTGTAATATAAGACTCCCTCTTGTTTTGAATGCTTTTCTAATTAAAAAAAAAAAAAGGGATCAACAAGAATTGTGCATTTCTCCTTCTCTGAGTGTAACATTTGCAGCAGATTTTCATACACACACACACATACACACATATAACTGACATTAAAACTATACCTTGTGTTTGGTTAAGACTTATAATCGTGAAGCAGAACTTTGGAAAACTTTATCTAAAGCTCATGCTTGTCTCATTGTCTGTATGAATAGGCGCCTATTTGAGAGACTCCTGGAAACTGCTCACAAGTGGAAAACTCCATTATCCCTTTAGCTGAGTAATGATTAAGTGCAGAATAAGTGCTGCTGGTCAGTAACAAAGATTTATTGTTTTACAGCTACTTGCCCAGTCAGACTTTCATTACCTAAACTGTGAGTCAAATTTTCCTAAGATGTTTTCAATGTGAGACTGAGAATAGGTGGCATCTGCTTGTTTCATTACTGGACAGTTTCCATGGGAACTTTGCTTAGAAGCCCACTGTACGCCATGCTAAATAAAAGAAACTGGATGTCTGTCCCTCAGGGATGTGGGTTTGCTGTTCCATCAGCAAGTATGTGCTAATTATGTGAATATTCCATCACAGACACACACACATATGTATTGTAAAAAACCTAATCCAGCCTTTTGACATCAATGTGGTTGACCCCTTGATGCCTGAATTTATTCCCATCTATGAAAAAAAAATCACCTGGGTTTTTGGATTCAGATTAATGCTAAACTTCAAGCCAAAGTGATTTGATACATATTTGCATCAATAGATGTCAAGGGGTTAAAACAACATAAACCCCTATGATAAACCCAAATTACCCTATGAGTAATAAGTATAAATTTGTGAACAAATGCTATCAGGCCAAAAGAAATTAGTAATCGTCCAATTTTATTCACAAAATACCATATCCATCAATTGATTACCTTTTCTTTATTTAAAGTGTTTATGTTTGTTTCTTCAGTAAAAACTTGTTCATTCTGATATTGTAAAACTACACAACTAAAACACTGCATTAAAAAAAATTCCAAAGATGAAAAAACGTCAAAAATGTTTCTTTTCTTTTCAGAAGATGTAAAAAGTTCAATCTATGTCATCCATTTTTTGCACTTGTAATTCAGGACATTATGTCTGTTGTTGCGGGGATTAAATGTCACTTCAGAGTTGCACTGGAGTCGCTGTGTGAGAGAAAACAAAATAAAGTTATTTGAATACATGTGTCTCTCCTTTTACCAATTTTTGGAATTTTATTGTAATGCTTTTTGTGGGCTTTGCTTAGGCAAATAATGCTTTTCAAAATACAATATGCTCATCCAATTGAAGCATCAGACTTATTAACATGAATATACCTTTTTTGTAAGACTGCAGTTGTTCAGATCATGATTTTCTGATTGGAGACACTTGGTTTTTCCCAGAACCATGTCAACCTTGAAGTGGATCACATTGGTAATCTGAAGACAAGAGCACAGCAGGCAGATCTCAGATGAGACTCTGAAACAATACCCTCGACTCTTTGTGAACGATGGAACAAACCTGGCTTTCGGCACTGGTGACTGAGATCAGTTTGAGCATCTTTTTGTATTTGGAGTTTGTGTTGATTGTCTTCACAGCATGCTGAGCTGCCTCCTGAACCTCGGTGGACTCCGTGTTACGCTCAAACCATCCACCTAGCATTGGAGCCTTCTCTGCATGGAAGGAACACACATTAAAGGAAAGTTGGCAGGAATTTTATTTACTGTATTGCAGGTCTCAGTTTTCTTTGTATAGTTTGTCTGGGGGTGCGACTTAGAGTATGTATGATATTTTTCAAAATAAATAAGCTCATGTGTTTGTTATTTTCCCACTAACAACCGTTGGAGAGCACTGTAGGTGTGCATCAGTATAGTGTTGACCATGGCGGAGTTGTTTCGAAGCAACACAGACAACAAAGAATTTAACAAATTCATAGTTCAAATATATAGTTTGTTTGTTTGCTTTTTAAAAAGAGCAACTTCTACTCCAATTTGACTTATACATGATTTTTTTCCTTCTTTATCATGCATTTTTGGCGCCTGCGACTTACGTGATTTGTGCTCAAAACAACTGAGTAATTGTTAGTTGATAGTTAGAAAAATACAATTTTCAATTGTAAAGTGGTGTTATTAAGCCCCCAAGTTGCTACAGAACTCGATTACTGAAAAACAGTTTATGAGTATAATATTTAACATCAATTGTTAGATTCTTGCAGCTAATGCCTGCTGTCAGGAGTGAGGGCTCTGTCTCCCTCTTCTGCCACCAGAGGGAGTCATCCCCTGAGTATTAACCTTCACCTGGTCTCTGCTCCTCCGTCACACTTCTTCTCCCATCAACCAGGTGGTTGATGGCTGTCCCACCAGCTGTTGTTCATCTGCCAATCACTTCATGTGTATTTAATCTGGCACCCAGCTCTGCTTGGTGTGAAGTCTTGTTTGTCCTTTTGCCAACAGGCTGAGCACTGGACCAGTTACTGCCTTCTAGTGTTTTGACTCATCTTGTCTGCTCTTGCCTGCTATTAAACCCTTTTTGCACATGGATCCAAACGCCTCTGTCTTTTCATCACACCTACACTACATGTTCTCTATGCTCCTGAGAACCAGAGTTGAAATATGAGTGCTTGCTTTGATAACAACTAGAAATAGATTTATGGTAATTTCCTTCTCTCTGGTGTTAAGAAAAACACTATCAATCAGCTGCTGTTTGTTCCTAACTCAGCTGGTCACCTCCAATTTTGACATCTTTGCACAGATTCCCAGCCAGCTTTAGGTCTGTAGCTTTGACAATGAACAGATCGGTGAGCCCAAGAAACTTGATATTTGCTAAAACACCAGTAACATGTGACTGATGTAAAACCACATTTATTTTATGATAAAAATGTATCCAATAAAAAACAGGATTGAATCATTTTAACAAAACACAACAAAATATTGAACATTCTATATTGTTTGATGTGTACCAACACATCTAAAGTGTTGTATTTTGCAAAAAGTCAATATTGCGCATTTCTAGTTGACTGTAAACAAGAGAATGTTTCTGTTTATTAAAATATAGTTAATTTCAATTAAATGATCTGAAATTACCTATATTTTCCCATTTATTGCATTTATTTACCTGATTCAAAAGATTTTACACATTAAATTAGTCCAAACTTTAACACAGTGTTTTCTTTTTTCACAGTTCACGTTTTTTACTCTTACTCAAGGAAGTCTTAAGATGATGTATTTGTACTTGAGAGGAACAGGAACAGAACAGGACATCTTACTCTGTCACTTTAAAAAGCACGTCAACAATGATGACCTCATTGCAGCTGATCCCAGCATTGTGACTCACAGTGTCCAACCACACTGTAGCATGCATTCACACCAACACCATGAAAACACAATTTGTTGCCACGTAGTCATACAGAAACACTCTCTTAGGGCAAAATGTTGTTCTCGCTTTAAAAGAGCTTTTTTTTAATTGTATCAGTTTTAAATAAACTTTTCATTTAAATCCAATAGAAAGAAACACTTATGTGATTACATAAATCAAATGTATTTAGATATAATCTCATCAGATTGAATTCATTTGGGATTACTTTTCTGGTTTTAATTTTTATATTTTTAACAGGTTATTCTCGGGTTTATTAGCAGCTGGGTTTATATTGAAGACCAGGAAGTCAGTGTTACATTTAGAAAGATATCTAAAGTTTTGAAATTAAACAAGCAAAGTTGTGAGCAACGTTATTCCACATTTATATGTTATTCCTGTCATTTCTCATACTTACTGGCTTGGATGACTTCTTCCACAGGCTTGTCTCCCACAGACAGCTGAACAACTGACAGGCAAATCAGCACCAACCAAGGCAGCGACATCTCTGCAGTAATCTTCTTTCCGCCTCTGTGTGTCAGGAAAAAAAACGAAATGTCCAGCTTCACAAAAGAGCACAAAAAAACACCATAGAAAGCCAAGATATAGAGACCTGACAAACTGCAAGGTCAAAAAGTTAGAACTAAAAGTATTTGGTCAAAAAATATACCTGTTTTCTGTTTCTTAAAAGTAAAACAAGAAGAAATAAAAGTTGGTGAGGTGCAGTGAATGAAGAAAAGTTAAGGAAAGAGCGACACAGAAGGTGCAGTCTGTAAATGTGAGTGTTCAGCATTTAAACTATGGCATGTTTAGCCAGGCGGTGAAAACCACACCTACCTGCCGCTGCCCTGTGTGTCTGTGTGTGTAGATGTGTGTGTTTTTCTTTTTTCAGAAACCTTTTAGTGTGTGTGTTTGCATTCCATTGTTATGTTTAAACGCAGCCTTGCTGACATGCATGCATGCACGTCTATTTACTCTTTTGTTTTATCAAAGCTAATGAGCTGCTCCCATGGAGACCTGCCTCCAGCTGGGCCGGTGACGCACTGTGAGTCACACAACAGCGCTGGGCTGCACACCGTTTGTGGGATGTTCCTCCCAGAAAGCTTGTGACTGCACTAAAAAGAAGTGGATGTTCATCCTTTACTTTAACTTTTCCTTTTCAAAGGTCACCACAGCAAGTCATTTTCTTCCTGTCTTGTGCAGCTTCTTAACAGTCTTCATTTCATCGTTCACACTTTCTCTGTGCCTCATATCTCATATTTTTTATTGTGATGTTAATTATTTTTCTGAAATGTTCTGTAGTTTTTTTTTTCATTTACTAGCTTTCTTTTTTATTCAAGCTCTTCCATCCATTGTTCTGTTTTCTATTGTGAAGATTGGCTAAGTTAGTTTAAACAATTCTGAGCCTGCTGGTACTTATATGATGGTGGATCACCTGGATTCTGGTTCAGTGAAGGAAGGTGCCTTGGTGGTTCTACTGCTCCAGGGTCTTCTCCTCACTTTGTGCTCTGCAGGCCTGGGGGAAAAGCATTGACTGTATATATAGAACTGGACAGAGCGTGTGTGATGTCACCCATAGAAAATGCCTTATCTCCGGTTCCAAGGAAATTAAATCTATTCAGTCTCAATTTTTTGTGGACGCCGCCATTTGAAACCAAATGACCTTGATTGGTCCGAGTCAGTCTGAGTCACTGACTGAATAAAAGAGAACTGGACAGGTCCCCCCTCCCCCCTTGCATTCCAATTAGGAAGCAGCTGCTGACTAAAGGCAGCCAAAATCCCATACACATTAATAGAAATATACAGCTATTACTGAGTCATTCTATTTGTCAGAAAACCCATTCTTGCTCTGACACTTCTTTCTGAACATTTTGCTATTCCTAATATTTTGCATAATTTTGCCTAATATTTTGCATAATACTTTTTTTAATCGCAAGACATTCAAGTTATAAACTGACCATCTGATTAGATGCCTCAATTAAAGCATGTTGTGCAGCTGGCTCCCAAATTAGGATTACCAAGAAGATTTTAAGAGTCACTCAGTCCAGTTCTCCAAATATCCTTGACTTATACAGTCAAAGAGGGGAAGCAGAAAATCCCAGTCCTTTAGGGGTAGGGTATTCGATAATCTGGATTTCTTAGGCAGATTTCTCCAAGGGAAATCAGTTTTCATTGTGTGTGCACAAAGGAGGTTGATATTCAATGTTTACTTTAAAACTGATAAGTTCTTAAACAAAAATGGTGGTTATATACACACGATTTAGCAGAGCAGTTGAAACCTGCATTTAATATGACTACTTATATTCCTCATTAAAATGAATCATAAACTATTTTTTATGGAACAAACATTCACTGCTTATCTCCTTTTGTCTTTTTTGTACTTTGGGACTTTATTTTTAATAATATTGCTCCTTGATTAAACTCTAAAATACGCATATTATTGTTCTGCTAAGTGACAGTCATACTCAGCACAATGAGAAGATTTGGCATAACAGCATATTCACAGAATTGAAAGATGCATTTTTTTTTAAAACAGAAAGTGGAAAGTCTTTTATTTGGTTCTTTAAATGTAACATTTGTAATACTTTTAAATAGTAATAAACATTAACCCCAAACAATTGGCCAATTGCCATGTGCTTATTAAAGTCCATCCATAAAAAAAAGATCCTATTCACAAAAAAAAACAAAACACAATTTTCCTCTGAGTGGGTCATTAACTAATTTAGAGGTGACCCTGAAGTGCAAATCACACCAACAGATCAGTCAACGCATAAACATATGAAAGATCACAGCAGCAATTAAAAAAGCACAGTTAAGAAACCGGAAAGTGTAGGCTTGATGGTACATCACTGATTGGATGATGACGTTTGTCTATCATTTCAATTGAAAGTTATTTGGCATGAAACACAATATGCTCCGTACTAATCTGAAAACTTTTGTTTGTGGACATTGAAAGCATTCAAAAACTATCAAAAAGTCAAAAATCAAACATTATCGTCCCATAGTACCTACTCTTTTTAACCAGCTCAGTGACCTTATAACCAGCTCAGTGGCCATGTGGTGGAGTGTCCACTATGAGACTGTAAGGTTCAAGTCCAGGCTGAGTCATACCAAAAACTCTAAAAATGGGACCCAATGTCTCTCTGCTTGACAATCTGCATTTAGGGGTTTGATTGAGCAGTTAAAGTGCAGCTTGTGATTTCACAATACTGGAAGTATGGTAGAAAAATGTGGAATATAGAAAATGCCAGCATGTTTACTCAGTGTTCTGTTCATAATAAAGTATTTTTATGTAGCAAAAAGATTAATAGCTTTTTTTTTTGCTGAAATTAATATAAAGGCCATTTGGTCACATTTTCACATGAATTGCTATCTTCGTTTAAACCTCAACATGTTGTATAACCATGCAGCATTAACCAGCATAAATGTTGGCACAGAAACATCACAGAATAAATCATAATTATCCAGTTGTAGTTGTGGCTTTTATATCAAAAGCTTGCTTGATGACTGGTTCTGGCAAAAAAAAAAAAAAAAAAACTCCATCTATAAATATTGTAGTTTTTAATGGAAAACCTCAGATTTGGCCTCTTGGCTCAGCTATAAAGTTTTCTAAGTTGTGGCACATTTAATTTATTTTGAAGTCCCCACTAATGTGTGTGTCTACTTTTTTGGGCTTCACTCTGTGATGTTGAGTGATGTGGATAGGGCAGGCTATGCTTGATGTGGCTGCAGTGGTTGATGGAAAACATTTTTTGCAACCTTGTAGTTAGAATTCAAAAATGACTGCATGTACATGTACACAAAGTCAATCTGCAAAAAGAAAATGTAAAAATTTGGAGCTTAAGTAGAAATGTGCAGATTCAAACGTTTTTACCGACTGTTTCAGGTCACAGAAAGCTGCCAGACATTTCTGTGATGACTAGATGTCGCCAGTAGGGGGAAGCCACACCATGTTGCAACAGGTGGCACAGCACAATAAATTCAGTTTAATGAGCTTTTACACAACCATAGATTGGAAATTTAAGTCTGTATATGTTTATGGATTTGATTTTTTTTTAATTACCGTTAACATATTCTGTTTTTTGCATTAATAATATGAACTTCATGTGCAGACATGCAGATTAAGGGTAAAAAAAAGCGAGCTAAACTAACTTAAACTTTTTTGAACTCATTCACAAACAGTTGAAGGATAGTATGAATCACAAGTTGAGGCAAATCATTTTTGACAAATTTGTGTGCAACCTACACCACAGAAAATCTATTGGACGTCATGACAACAAGCAGAATTAAGGGACATCGGATTATGAGGCAAATTTTCTAATTTTTTAACAAATTAAGGATTTTAAATCCATATGTCCAACAAAGTACTAAATTTGCCGCAGTGAAGTGTATTTTATTTTGAAAGGAAGTTGTGCAAACCTCTGTCAAAGGATAATAAACTCTTTCAGATTTGCTAAAATACTATTTTTTTAATTGATGTTTTTTTTCTGCCGTCCTCCAATTTTTTTGTTTAAAACTTAAAAGGATGACAGTCAGATAGTGTGCAGAACTGAAGCACTGAAGCAGATAGTTCTGATTCACAAAACTACTCCAGCACTGTGTGAGGGGATGTTTATGAGTAAAAACGGAAGCAGACAAAAGAACAACACAGAGGTTTCAGTAGAGAAAGGAGACAAAGGGTTAAAAGGGGGCAGAAACAGACAGATAGAAATGGAGTGACGGTTGTGTTGGCTCAGAAACAGATGGAGGAGTCACACAGAAATGAAGCCACAGGCTGCTGCCGGACAGTTTTTGGCACAGGTCAAGTAATCAAAGAATGATAAAAAAAAATCTAAGTATTTGGGCTAAATTATTTTTTTTTTCATAAATGTGCAAATACCTCTTGCTTATATAGAAATGGGATGAAAACAAGTGTATTTATGTCTATTTTTAGCTTTAGATTAGATAATCAGCGCTTTCCCTCTGCTTTTATCAAACATGCCTGAGTTAAATAGGTAAGGGGGAGTGAGATGTAAGCCTCTAGGATCCATGAAACTCAAAATTCCCCCTTCTTTCTGCAATAATAATTAATCTGTTTTGGATGAATGATCCCAAAGTGCCACTGGTTGGGATTTTTCTTTTGTCCAGTCACCCTAATAAAGCTCAGTGAGACAACAGATTTGGGGTCATCCAATGCAGGCACTTGACCATGGGTCTCAAAAAAAAAACATTTTAGTTTCTTTGAATGTAACTAACCGAAAGTAAAAATAAGTAAGACTTAAATTAAAAAAAGGGAAAGTAACATATCACTCTCCAAGGCTCCAGACTATAATACCTATAATGCTTCGGCAGACTATCAAGCAGTTCAGCTTTGTAGCTTAGCAAAGTCAGAGTAAAGCATTTTGACAGATTGTTGATACTTAAGGCATGCCAGATTAAAAGAATTTCTTTTTTTTGAACAAAAATTTTGATTTTAAGCACACCTTATGGTTCAAAAATACGATTAGTGTGTCTTAATTAGAAGTGGTTTAATATTAGCTTGTTAGATTTACACATTTCTGGCTGAAATGCACCACAAATGGTAAAATAAACTGTATTTTATTTATCACTGCTAACATTACACTACATACAACTAAATTTGCCGCATTGAGGTGATCCAATGTGACATAGTGTCTTTTATTTTGAAATTAAGTTGTGTGAACCTCTGTCAAAAGTTATAAATTTTCTTGATATTTAAAAAAAAAAGTTATTTTCTCTCTATGTTTTTATATTTTGTTTATGAAAAATCAACCTGAATGGTTCTTTAAGGGTTGAAGATTGCAGAGCGCTGCACTTGACAAAACTAGATCAGGGAGCACTGGTGATAATTGGTAACATGTACCTTGAAATATGTCTGTTTTGTCTTTTTACAGACATTTTATTTTTGCAAGAAAGTGCATTTAAGAAACAGTTGTTCCTGTATTTGACAAGACCATAATCGTTTGCATATAAACCCAGGCAGATGGACTTCTGAAGGAGGAGAGGTCACTGCATTCAACATTGAGATGTGACTACCACATTATTTATCGTCCTCCAGAGAAATACCAGTGGAAGATTACTGGATGTCATTAGTGTGTCCACTAATTACTCAGACAACACTGGTAATTGAGGCCCCATGTCATAAAACAGTAAAAGCACAGAACAGATGTTTTTCCTGTCCATGTCCACACGGGTAGACTTAACTGATATTATTTTTTGATGAGATGTTTTGATGATATAACAAAGCAGCTGCCCACCCATGATTCACACTCTGTTTTATTCATTCATTCATTTTCCAAACCACCATTTCCCTTTCGGGGTCACGGGGTTGCCGGAGCCTAACCAGGTTACTAATGGGCGAAGGCAGGGGCCACAATCACACACTCATGCACACCTAGCGACAATTTAGAGTGACCAATAAACCTATGAAGCATGTTTTTGGACGGTGGGAGGAAGCCGGAGTACCCGGAGAAAACCCACGCATGCACGGGGAGAACATGCAAACTCCACACAGAAAGGTCCCCCATTGGTGACACTGTTTAAAGTCCCCCAACCAGGACTTGAACCGGGAACCTTCTTGCTGTGAGGCAAGAGCGCTAACCACTGCGCAGCCCACTCTGTTTGTGACGTGTAAATAGGGAATGACTAAAATATTTGGGCAAAACAAAGTTACACCATATATAAAGTACTGATAAACAGCTATATGGTATAAATGACTTCATCATCGGGGCTGCACGGTGGCACAGTGGTTAGCGCTCCTGCCTCACAGCAAGAAAGTTCCCGGTTCAAGTCCTGGCTGGGGGACCTTTCTGTGTGGAGTTTGCATGTTCTCCCCGTGCATGCGTGGGTTTTCTCCGGGTACTCCGGCTTCCTCCCACCGTCCAAAAACATGCTTCACAGGTTAATTGGTCACTCGAAATTGTCCCTAGGTGTGGATGTGAGTGTGCATGGGTGTGTGATTGCGGCCCCTGCGACAGACTGGCGACCAGTCCAGGGGTGTACCCTGCCTTCGCCCATGAGTAGCCGGGTTAGGCTCCGGCAACCCAGTGACCCCAAAAGGGATAAAGTGGATTGGAAAATGAATGAATGAATGACTTCATCATCCAGACAAAAAAGAAAAGAAAGGAATAAACAAAGATTAAAACTTTTAAAAATATTTTAACACAACAGCAATTTAGTGATCCTTAAAAAACATGATTTCACAACGCATCGTAAAAAAAGATTAATTGTGCTGCTGACAAGTCAAGGATTAGAATATCTGAATTTGTGAACAAAACAGTTCAGGTATCTTGAAAAATTTTTGAAAAAATCATTTCCTAATTAGGTGAACAAAAAAATTATTTTAGTTTTACTTTGAGTTTTCTTCTTTGCTCTTATAATTAGGACTCCAATTAATTGCATTAGGTCATTTTTTCATCACCAGGTCATTTTTTTCTCATTTTCAGTATGTGTTTTGTTTACTTCAGCACAGAAAATATAATGAATCCTAGTAGTATTTAGATCTGTGTTTGATCATGGTTTGTTTTAAGTGCAAATTTACACACACATGCTGTGTTGAAATTTTAAAACTACATGTAAGAAAAAAAATGTACAGGTGGCCTACAAATGCATTCAGATTAATTATGATTATGCCATTTATGGCGAATTGTTTTTAAAAAGTATTGTTTTCTAGGCCATAGTTTCTGCAGAGCTCCAGGAGTTCATAGAAATTTGCCACTGAGTTGTGGGTCGGACTATTGGCGCGGAGCAAGCCCCGCCCCCCTCCCCGTTGCTAAGAAGAGTGGAGGAGATACTTTCTACGTCACCAATATGCTCTTTTTCATACAGCAATTTTTTGTCTGTTCCTGATTCAGAGCAATTTGTATAAAGATCCAGTCAGATATGCAATTTAAAAATCTATTTTCTGTATATATCTTCCATCATCAGAAAAATGCCACAAGAACATGTTAAAAAAAACACCAAAAACATGATTTTCATAAGAGTGGGTCCTCAAGGATTTACATTGTTTTATTACAATACAGCAGACCTAGTATGAGCCAGTTGAAAGGTTTTCTTCATTGTAACTTACTTAATTGCAATTTAAAAAAAGAACTGATCTTAAGTTCTTGCTGTTTTTTTACACAAATCATAAATCAAACCAAATCAAAACCATGACCCAAAAATCGAGGTATAAACCAAAATGAGAGGAAAGTGAGATGTGGCATCCCTATTGGTTACACAGATTTATCTACTCAGTTCCTGTTTTTATTGCATGACAGGAACTGCAAAGAAACATAACACAAATTGTTTCTTGCTCTTCATCTTTTAATCAACCTTTTAATATGTAAACACGCTTGACTAACCCAAGGGTCTTATACCTATAACGGTAAAAGAGCCATGCGGGTCAGTTTCTTACTGAACAAAACCCAGCGAGAGCTGATAAATAGATTTTATTTATGTTTTGTGGCCATTAATTCGTGACCCGGTTCCTTATGAGGGGGAGAAAATCGATGGATAGGTGGATGGATGGATGGATGGATGGCCATTGAGCCATTCATTTATGACATGTAACTTTTAAATATGTACAATAAAAAATGCAAAAAAGCCAAGACAAACACTGCCTTTTTCTATCATAATAGTTGACCTAACCAACTAACCTAACCAGTGCTTTTATCAGCTGTGAAGTTTGGATTGTTTAACTTGTTGCATTTGTGTAAAACTGTAGGTTTTCTTAACTATACCTGCTTGAAAAGACGAGAACCCCCACAAAAAAACTGTGGTATCTCAGTCCCGACTTTACTGTTTTTGAATGGCTCTTATTTTTGCATGCCACATTCTTCAGATCCAGACCTGGGATCAGTGCTGATCCAGGTCTCTATAAACCCCTGGGGAAGGAACCACCCACATAATCGTGACTGACAGACCTATCCTCCAATGGGGTGGCAGGGATCTGGCAGCCTCGCTCCTCCCCTCCCTCTCCCTCCTCCTCCTCAGTCCAAGCTTGTATCTGGTCTCTCGTCTGCTGCCGCGCGCGAGTCCGCCTGGAGTCTCTTCGGTGAGCCGAAGAACAACCCATTGAAGTTCCAAACATGGAAGACAACAATTTAAAAATGCCCGTTTGACTCGCGGGGATCTTCCAAGGTGAGTTTGAAGGGTTTAATGGCTTCGGGCGAGGAGGGAATTAGCGGCTTGGCAGCAGCGGGTGTGGGGGCCGAAAACTTTATTCGCTTCACTCCGCCGAAAAGGGGGGGAGTACAGGGGCATAGTATATGCATGGTACTAGCTTGTTTTTTTAGCCCCTCTTTAGCATGTTTGGCAGCATCAAACAGCTGCATTTAGTCACGTGCCATTATGTTATGCCTAAAAAACAATTCATTGTGAGATAACAAACCCAAAAATTACAACATTCTGCTACTTTTCGTCATTTCATTTTCAACCTGGAACCCCCCCCCCCCCCCCCCTCCCCCCCGTCAGTGATTCAATTTTGGTCCAAATGTAAACATTTAGAATTTTATTGAATGAAAATGTATTTTAAACTTGCTTTATTGTTTGTCTGTGAACTTTTATTTATTTACATTTGGTTCTAAACGTGCATTATTAAATCCTAGAAATGACCCAAATACTTGCACCTGCTTTGATTAACTGGTTTTGCTTTCGCCTCTTAAGAACTTATTCTCTCTTGGCAGAGCATAAATGAAGTGAAATCATAACAACACAAAGCACTTGTTGTTTAAGTAAACATACTTATTTTGTGCTGCACTTACTCTTGTAAACTTATTCTCAGAATTGTAGAACCAGCAATGAAAAATCTGTCCATAATTAGATATGAATGCGGGGATGCAGGCATAAACGCAGCAGAATGGGGCCCCTGCAGATGTGCATTTCTTTAGTCACAGTGAGGAACCCTTAAATAGAGTTTAGCAGGAATGCAAACAGAGCCAACAGAAAATTGAGCCAAAGGGCAACTCGCAAGAAGAAACTGGGAGGTTGAGTATATGGAGGAATCAAAGGCCCTGTTCTTAAAATTAGCCTCCCCGACTCTTATGTCTGCCTATTAAAAGGATAATATAGGTCAAAGTTCATAAGAATGCATCACTCCTTCAAACTTTTCTATACATTCAGGCATTTGGAAAAAAAAATGTTGAAATATACAAATTTAATGTGTTATTTCTGTGTAAAAAAAATGACCACTTTATTTATCTAGCAGAACCTTATCTCGACACATCTTGCATTGTGACGCAAGTGTGCGCGTCTGTTTAGCTCAGGGGTGCTCACACTTTTTTGGCATGTGAGCTACTTTTGAGACAACAAGCTCTGAAAGATCTTCCTTTGTTCTTCATTTGTTTTTTACATTTTTGACGGCCCGCGATTGACCATCAGATCCTCTGCAGTCAGTCGCGATCGACGTAATGAACACCCCTGTTACAGATGCATTTGTGATGTTTCAGGGAAATCATGCAATGAAGGTCAGAGTCGGAGGCAGCCTTACTCGCCAAATATGTCTGGCTTCAAGTGGCTCTTAATATACTCACATAAACAATATCTGAGCTTAGAATGACTTTTGTATTACAAACTCAGCCAGTAAAAATATAATGAAATAGTAAAATATTTGGCCAAGTCAAACAAAAATGGCTAAAAGGAAGTTTTGTTTCCTTTTTTAAACATTTTTTGGACTGTTCCCAAAATGTTTTGATTATAATAGACAGTGATTGTCTAGCAGCTCTTGTGCATTTGACTTTTTAATTGGAGTTGGCCCAATCTCTTGACTGTTTTTAGCCTTCCTGACCCTCCTTGAGTTGAACAAAAATTACTTCTCGTTAGTGGTTGCTTGTGCGGTGATAGAGAGGGAAGAGACCGTATTTGGGGGGATTAGTTTGTTGGCTGCCAGTTGACCAATGGATGCTCGTTCTTATCCTGTACTGTTGTGTAACTACAAAGTATTTAGGCAGAATTGCCTCAAGAAATGTTGCTTTTTTGATTAAAGGATCCAGGCTTTCATTGGTTATCATTTTGATTTCACCACATTTATAATTATTAATTAAAGTATGCCAAGAGAAAATTAATTCATTTCCATTTGTGGCCGTGATGCAAAGAGAGAGCAGTTTTCTTCTTATAGGTGGTTTGCAGGTTTGGTTTCTGCCTTGCCCGCCCATTTGTCCTTGGCCAAGACATCGATCTTCACATTGGCTCTGGTTGTTATAGATTGGCATCATTGTTGGGCAACAAAGACGCCATTGGTGTGTGAACATTTGTGCATGTGTGCTTGTGTGACTGGGACTGTTACTGGAAAGCGCCTTGGACCTTAAACCAAGGTACAAAAGCACTATATAAGTATACCCCATTTACCATTTTTGCTATTTAGGCATGAATAATAGTTTTTTTTTGAAAGATGAGCTAAAGATGGCCACACCTTGCTGTCATTGTGTCAAATACAATAGTGCCTTTTTGGATTTCATTTCAAGAGGTTGGTACAGTAATGTATCTGGCCTGGTTGGGATTGTGTGTTAAAGCAGGGAGTTGAAACGACTTCAGTTCTATTTTAGAAAAAAAAAATATATATATATTTTGAAAAAAAAAAACTGTTTGCAAAAAAAAAAACTACCCTAGAGGAAAATAGATTTTTTTCAACATTTTGTTTCAATAAATGTAAACAAATGTGTTTACATCTGTTGAAACAAAATGTTTTGCATTCATTAACATTTTCTAAATTTAGAAACTTTTGATCTGAATAGATTGTTTTTTTAAAAACTTGGCCCTAATTTCTGTAATTGCAGCAGTGAAACAGTAAAACAGTAGAAATAAAAGGATTAAAAAGAAAACTACGATTTTTTTCCCCATTTTATAATTCCGGTAATTACATTAAAAAAGTAAACTATTTACAATAGTCACTGCTGTTACAACCACTGTCTTTATAATAGAACTGGACTTGGTGACCCCTCCCACCTTACGTCCAAATAGGAAGTACCTGCTGGTTCCAAGAAGTCAAAATCCCATAGACTTCTATTGAGAATTGACTCAGTAACTCTTATTGTCACAGTAATCATTCTTGCTCTGATACTCGTCTTAAACATCTTGCTGTTCCTAATATTTTTTTTATGATATATTTTCTTTGTCGCAAGTTATAAACTGACCAATAAGATGTCTCGGTAAAAGCATATTGTGGCCGCTGGCCCCCATCTCAAACGTTTGACAGATTCTCCAGAGCCCACTTTTGGTGCAAAAGGTGGACTTCGAATTAGGTTACATCTGATTGGGGACAGTAGTTGCCATACAAATGTTTCCTTAGACCGACTCAAGACCAATTACTGTCGTCTGCTTCTAACATGGCGACGTCCATATTATGGAAAAATTGCGACTGAATTGGCTGCATTTTGCTGGAGCTGTAAGGCTTTTTCTATGCGGGACGTCGCATTCACTCAGTCCAGTTCTCACATACAGTCCATGGTTACTACACATCAGTTTATGTGTTTTGGCACCTTTTAGGGACACCCTGTAAACCACATCTTCTTTTGCTATTTTACTACCAGAAACGTACGTGTTAAGCCAGCATTCACACAAAATTAGGAGCAAACTGTTATTAACAAACATAATTTTGTGATGTTGGTAATCTTGTATTAATCTACAATTTTACTAATTTGTAGTGCCAATCTCAACTTTCACACTAGTTTCTTTGATTTAAAACGGGCATCAAGAAACAAAACCTGGATTACCAAAATCTTTGAGACTGAAATTATAAAAGAGACTTATGCTTGTTTTTTTCTTTCTTTTTGATCGCAAAAAAAAAAAAAAAAAACTTTTAGAGAAAGTACATTTAGTACTTAAGACAGAAAACAACTTTTTTTTTGTTAATAATAATATTTGTCATTAGTGGAATGGGAAGTGGAATTCAGAGCTGTTTTTGAGGGTTTTGACTTGGTATTACATCTCACATGCCACAATAAGGTATCAATAAAAATCCAATACTGTGCAGCCCTATTACTTTTACATGACTACATAAATTTACATTTTAATACACTTACCCGCTTAAACACAAAACTTGGCATGGTTGATGACTTTATAACCAGACTTTCCATGTGGAAGACGAGGACTGAAGCCAGCATCCCTCTGCAACACACTATTGCTTTTTAACTTTTTCGCCAAATGTTTTATGTTGTGAAATTGATTGGCAACCTCTAAAACGAACAAAAGCTTTACTGTCTTGGAGTTTGTTGGAAAGTGTATTAGAATTTTAAACTAAAAGATCAAGTTTTTACTGTGAACCAAAAGTCCCAGTGTAGTATTTAAGGAATATTCAAGTTGACTAACAGCTCTTGGTGAGACACCAAAAAATGTAGAAAAACAACTTATGAGTTAACAGCTATCAACAAAAATGCATTTTTAAAAGATGAAAAAAAGAAAAAACTAGATGTCCTAATGCATTTTAAGATAAACTTATAGCTAGAGCTGGGTGATATATCCATATAATCGATGAATTTGAATTTTTTTGGTTTGGACAATTCATTTTTGGAAAATCGAGATTTTGTTTTCTGTGCTCTCTGTTTTCTTGGGCTTCCGTTGTTTGGAGTAAAGTCAGTCCACCTGTCTCTAGCAAAGAGCAGAAATGAAAACGGCAGCAAGCAAAGAAGAGCTTCTTCCATGAGTTCAAGAAAAAAAAAAAAGCTTGTTGAGCAATATTTACAAGCACATGCGACACATAAAGCGCCCCCCACACCCACTCCAGTAGCTTCTGTACACTTTTCCCTGTAGCATTTAGCTTAGGCTCATGGAGCAGCAGGACATGGCGGGCTTTAATGGGATCCGAAGAGAAATTAAGGATATTCCAGTTGGACTCACGGCAGCAACAGGGAGTTTAATAAAAAGTGTTGATTTGGAGACAGTGATGTTGTTGCACACTGATGCTATCATGCTACTACATCGCCATATGTTATGCCAACGGCCTGTGCCGCTTGTCGCCAACTGGTATAAGTCAGATAATGTTTTCATGGAGCGGACATTAAGATGTAAATAAATACAACAAACTTAATTCATGGGACATAAAAAAAATCAGCATTTTCTAAATACTGTAACAGACGTGAATCCACTTTGAATGAAACTTTATCAACAATATCCAACATTACACAGCCGGTGTTGAGTTGGAACCTCCCATGTCTGGCCGATAATTTTTTTTTTCATGTAATGGCCAACTTGGCTGGTGAGCAAAAAATGAAATATTGACCCCACGCAAAATCTGTTTGACGATTGGAGCTGCCAAAAGTGGTAGTACGACAAATTACTTTCAACACCTGAAACGGGCACTTTGTCAAGGACGAGAAGTGTTTCTTTTTATGAAATGCTAGTGCTAGCTCACAAAACATCCTCTGCATTTTTCTACAAACATGTTTACATCTTGTATTTAGTTGAACTTTGTGTTTGAGCATATTTCCAAATGAGATGTAAAAATAAAATAGTTTTTGTTAAATATATTCCGTCATTTGTAATTTTTTTTTAAAAAGTAAAAGGAGGGAGAAAAAAAAACAATTACAATCAAAATTGAGATTTTGAGATTTTACTTTTTGGTCATATCGCCCAGCTCTACTTATTTAGCTAAGTAAAATAAATCCCAGATGGCATAATAAATAATCATATGATTTGATTTGTAGCAGATCTGTTCCACTGTTCTTAACAAATCCACATTTATCATATATTTTTTGAAGTATTTTGAAACAATTTTACCACTTTAGTAAAAAAAAAAAAAGATTAATATACTTAGTTTTAGCTTAACTTTAGAAATCAGGGTTTAAGAAATGGCAAAAATTTTTTTCATCTTGGCTTTTTTCCTGAATCCCTGTAGGAGATACTTAATCTCTACTGTAACTCTGGCCAAAAGAAAACCACAGTTGCACACAAAACTCTGGCTTTGTAATGACCTTGACGCAAAATCAACCATACACATATGCCTACCCGGACGCCAAGTCAGACAGTCCACTGCTTTTGCGCACACACACTCCATTAATCAAATGCATATGGAGTTAAATGAAGTCCAAGTCTCCATATGCTTCTCCACACTCATATTTCACGAGTCACACACAGAGGGCCCAGAGCAATCAACTCAAAATTAGCTGCTCCAAGAACTTAAGCTGCCAGGTTGAAGTCCACACTGTGCTTGCTGTATTTGTGAGTTGCTGGAGAAGACGGCTCTTGCAATGAAACCATCTTGGAAATCGCACTATGTTGAGCATTTTAACAGTTTTCCTAAAACGTTTTTTAATGTATTATTATTACTTTTTTATTTTAGAGGGTTAAATTAAAATTCTGTTTAATGCCTTTATAGTTCTCACAGTTATGAATCACACAAGTGGTTTGTGGCTTCTTCTGAACACAGTGAAAGAAATGATAGTGTTATGATAGCAAGAGTACAGTGTGACATAAATAAAGCTAAAGGGTTTTCCCTTCCAGACAAGAAAGACTTTTTCAGTTGTTTTTGTTTTTTAAATAACTTTTCCTTTTTTGCAAAAATTATAAGGACATCTACAAAAAGCACAAGCTAAGAACCAGTTTCTTTTGATTGAAATGCATAAAATTTCCCTTTATTTTTCCATTATTAAAATTACAAATGAGCAATGTTTTCGATGTAGCAAACCAGCTTAAAGGTAAATTGATATTTTTCCTTTCCAACTCATTTAAGTTTGTTAAATGTTTATAGTAAATATATTTACATTTATTGCCTTCGAAATAAGGATGATTTTTTTTTATAACTTTATTACTTTAACATCTCTGTTACAGCCTGGCAGTGTAGAACAATATTTGCCAAAAAAAAAAAGGCTGCTCTTTATCTTTTTGTTATAGAAAATTATCCAGAAACTTTAGTTTTGCTAACTTGCTGCTACATTTGTAATGTTCCTTTGATGTAAATAAGAAAAAGTCAGAATTACATGGCCAAATTTGGAAATGTTTTTTTTTTCCATTTTTTTATTGAGGGTATCTTTTGAGTTTGGTACAAATGTAGAAACTCGGAAAATAGAAAAAAAAAGTTTTACTGGCCTTTTTCGGCATTGCCCCCAAAATAAAAGGGCAAATTAATTGTGATATTAATTACTTAAGATCTTAATCTAACATGCTGACTCTGCATTAAAAGTTTACATTTCTGCTATTTTAGTTTCTTTTAAGCTCAGTGCAAAATGCATTTCAGTATGAATTTTTATTTTGATTTTTAGTGCAAAGAATTCACACTTTCTTTTGTTTTTGAATATGTGTTAACTTAAGCTGAGATACAGCAATCCATCAGATAAATGCTGTATGTCACAGCAAATCAATTATCTGAAATGAGTTCACTGTGTTCAATCTGCCATCAATGTTTAATTTCTTTTCCCCCCACTGAAGGACCTTCGTCAAATATGAACAAGAAGAGAAGTAGCAGACTTAGACTGTCGATGCACAACCTAAAAACCAGTTCAAAGACAATGCAGAAAATTGTCACAGGATACCTGACACTTCACCTAATGTGCGACGAAGGCAGTTGGACATCTACACATTGCTTAGAAGTGAATTATGCAGGGATCAGTGCTAACACTTGTTTTGAAACAGCACTTTTGTACTGAATGGGGAGAATTCTGTTCCAGAGAAGATATCAAGATGAATCAATAATTGCACTATAATTGTGTTACAACCCTCTGAATTATATCTTAATTCAATTGCACAGTACCTAAATGTTCCCACACTAGCTATGAACAGCCAGTCTTACTACTGATTATATCATTCTAATGACACAAAGAAAACCTGGTTGTCCTGCTGATCCTTTGACTATATTTGATTTAATAATAACCTGCACCTCCATTACCATGTGTACTTTGTTAGGCATTCTGGTAAACATGCCTTCTATTGAAGTGTAATGTAAGATCCTTGCTTCTCACCTATATGTTAAAGGAAGGCATATAAAATATGCATGTCTTTAGGATCTTGTCACTGCCACAAAGGAAGCAAAGGTCAAGAGGTTGTAATGACTGCAACCTCTAATGCATTTTTAAACATTGTTTTTTTTTAAATACAGCGCAAAAAATTAATAAACCCGTGGGGAGTAATACTTTTGTAACAAATGTAGCAATTATTGTGTTAGTATATGATGAGATACTTTGTAATCGAGAGTATTAGTAATAGAGATGCACACAAATGTCAACACGATGTCCGTATGGGACGATAACTGCATTGATGATTACTGATTATTGATGATTACTTTGTTGACCAATAGCAATTCTTCTGTTTAACCTGTCGGGGTATAGTCCACCTGAACTGTACATTGTCCCCTCTTTCATCCCTTTTACCTAATTTTTTATTCACTTCAATCGTGTGTAATGTGCAATTCTACCCACCTGCCAATCTATATATATTTTTTTTTACAATAGCACACATCGCTAAAGCAAAAATTTATAAAATTAGCAGCTTGTATTGGAGAGTAATGGTTTATTGTGAATCGATACCACCAACAACAACTTCTTCTCACAACAGTCATCAAGCATCATTACCCAGACTGAATTTGACAGCTTAATGGACTGGATAAGCAGACAATATAGGCTAGGGGTACAAAAACAGTTAGGATTCTGTTGGTGAGTTGCAATTAAAGACTTTCTATAAGTGTTGAGTAAGATTAAATTTGGCCTATTTGAAATGAACATATTTTTCTTTTGATTTGAGATGATTTGGTTCTCGGCTATTATTGAAATTAAGTTTTTCGTTGTTTTGACTATGTGTTACATCTTTGGGAAATAAAGCCAAAGGTTCAAATACTTCCTATCATTATCAGCCAGGGTGTTTGAAAATTTTATTGGATTTGAAGGTCAAAGGTCAACAGTAATTTAACATTGTGGTTCTGAGAAACAGTTTTTGTGCGCTTGAAGGGGGTTTAAAACTAGTGGGAAACACTAGTGCTTTAAAAAGTTGCCAGTCAACACTTTTGAGTTACAGTGACTTCTTAGTACTTTACCATGAGAACGCTGTCCTGTAGTTCACTGGAAAGACTGTTAAACCGCATCACCTTCACAGGTTTTTTTTTTTTTTTTTGGACATGGAGGTGACTATTTTTACTGGGCTGGACATTTATAATTGAAAGACTTGTCTGGTTAAATAAAGGAACAGTTAGTTGTAGGCAACATGTATCTGAGTTTGAAAGGGTATTTAATTGGTGTGTATTTTACAACAAGAAACTCCAGCTTGTGCATGTAATTAAGTTGAAACCTGTTAGAAATTTTTCTGCGTTTTCTGTTACTTTTAAGTTGATTCTCTACCTCTCTTATTAATTTCATGTCTTACCCACTTTTGCTCAGGTTTTCTTTTGTCATCTGCTCCTCTGCTTTCCCCAATTTATATTTTATTTTTCTTGTGCATCCATCTGTCTGCCTTACTTTACCTTCCTTCCTGGTCCTGCTCTGTTTGTTGTCTTCATGGTATTTTAGCAATCTTAAAGAAGGGTAGTACATGGGTGTTATCGAGCATGGTGATCATATCTGATTTGGCAAGCAGACAAATACACATTAGAATAAGGCAATCACTAAACTAGTGTTAGTTGTCAGAGGACATGTACACTGATGGTGTAGCTGTCTCTGAAAGTCTCTTTTTATCCAATAGCAGTATTTAATTTGTGAATCTTAAAATAATAAAAAAGGACTTTGAATGACATGCGTTTGATCAAATAATGAAATTTCAGGTTCAGACTTGAAGTGCATAATTTATGGTAAATATTTTTAAAAAGATCAGTTGTATTTACATTAACCCCACAGTTTATTCAATGCAATTTCAAAATAAAATGTAACAAGCCTGGAGATAATTTTTGTGAAAAGTTCTTTGTACTTCTATATCTTATGTTTTATAAATGCAAAATTTAAGGTAGGATCAATTAACCATATTTGTTTCTATGAGGGAATGTTAAATATTATTACACTGTTTAGTTGACTACTGGGCTTGTTTTACCCAGTTGTTGATTAAAAGTGCCTTGAAAAATATCTGAAATAGTCTGTCATTCATTAACTTGTCACATTACTTGTTTCTTTAGAAGTTGAAGCAAAAATCATCTTTTTCCTGTTTGCTGCAGTGAGTTTGGACAAAAAACTGCTTTTAAAAAAAAATTGGATTTAAATTGTTTAGCTAAGAAATATCTTAAGATAAGTTGGATATAATGAGCAATATTTAGCCTTTTTGTGTATTGATTAGGGCTGTCAACATTGACGCATGTGATTAAATATTCATTATTCAATTCATTATTCAATATTCATTAACACAGATTAAATACACATCACAAGCGACCGTCTTCTGCTTGCGTTTGGTGGTCAGCGGTGCTGACCCTCATCCCAGCCGCTTCACACTCAGTTGCAAAACGTTCCAATGCATGCTGGAGGTCCTGGCTCGATGAAGCCAACAGGACAACAACATCTGCAAAGAGCAGAGAGGAAATCCTGTGGTTCTCAAACCAGACCCCCTCCGGCCCCTGGCTGCGCCTAGAAATTCTGTCCATAAAGACTATGAACAGAGGTTACGTTCCATGTCCCAAAAGCTAAGTTCCATGACCGGGGTTTTCCTTTCGACTGCTACCCAAACCACATTGCACCGGCCCCTTCTGAGCTCTCTTGCAGGTGGTGGGCCCACTGGAGAGGGATCCCACGTTGATCCTTCGGGCTTTGCCTGACCAGGGACCATGGGAGGAGCCCCCGCCACCAGGCACTGGCTTACAAGCCCCAACCCCAAGCCTGGCTCCAGGGTGGGGCCCTGGTAACGCCAATCCAGGCGACGTATCTGGATCTATGTTTGTTCTTCTCATAAAGGGAGTTCTGAACCGCTCTTTGGCTCATCACTCAGGACCTGTCTGACATGGGAGACCCTACCAGGGGCTGAAGCCCCAGACAGCATAGCTCCTGAGATCACTTGAGCACTCAAACCCCTCCACCACGTTAAGGTGGCGGTTCATGGAGGGGCTCACTTTTACCATGGTCACTTAAAAAATATTCAATCAATCTTTAGTACTTTATTCTTTTTTTTGGTTTATATTGCTTTCTCACAAAAAGCAGACTACTTGATTGGTGGTGCGGTCTGTTTTCATGATAACACGAGAATGTGTTGCTGACATCGAGTGCAACGGCAAAGAAAAGCGGTATATGTGCTGATTGTCAAGATAGGTTCAATAAAGCATCAGTTCAGAGAGAAAGTACACCTCTTACAGCTTTTTTTTGTCCAGTAGATGAACCAAAAAGTTTGTTTTAAAGAAGCCTGCGCAGTGATATAGAACATTTGGGCTATGTGACTGAAACTTCTGTTTTAGGTGTGCGCCAGCACCCAGCAGCCAGTCAGATTTGAGTATTCACCTGGACCATTTAAAGTGCAGAAACACAATGTTTGTTTCTTATGGCTGTATATCAGTATCTTTGTCTTCTTGGAGTAATACTGCAGATATAAAAGCCTTTAGAGTTCTTCTTATCTTACTGTTGATGTGTTTGGAGCACACAAATTACATTTCTGAGATATCTGAGTGAACACCTTACAAATTAAAACATTTCAGACAACACAAATGAAAGAAAAATGTTCTCTCTGGCCTTTTTTTGTTCAAAAGCTGCATATTGTATAAAATTTGCCTAGTAAAACATTGTGAAATATCACAATCCAAAGTGTGATTAATCCGATTATTTTTAAATCACTAATTTGATATAAAAGTAAATGAAAGAACAGTTTAAAAAGGGGTTTTCTTGGACACTTTGGGCAAATTTGTTTCAATTTAGTTAATTCAAGTTCAGTGTGTGGAATTATTAGTTTCAAATGTTCAAAAACAGATAATGGCTGGTTACTGGATATCTACACAGCTTCAGGAAAAATTCTCGACATATCAAATCTTGGAAATCCCCTCAGTAGTCATGTTAAGTTAATGTATCACATAACACACATGCTGTGGTGTCTTGTACTAGAAAAGATCCAATGATGAGCAGATGGACCCTGTTTGGTCGAATGGTTCCTAAATGGATTTGTCTTTTAAGTCAATATTTAGCTAGTGTTAGAAAGCATTAACAATTACAAAAAAACCAACAAAAAGAATCTCTTTATTTAATCAATTCTAAACTGACCTAAAAAAATTTCAAACACAAACTCAGTTTGTTCAATTTTGGAAACTTAATTTTTCATTTGCAGAAATTATCAAATGCTAAAGCAAACTTTGCCACCCATAGAAACAATTAGGAGTTGTTTTTTTTTTTATTTTTCTTTTCTTTTTTTTTTTTTTTCTCTCGAGCCTGTAGCAATTGTGAGATTAAAGTTTAACCAATTCTGAAGGTACAGGGCTGTTTAGGTAAATGTAGGTGTGTTGATCTTCCTGACAGTTCTTGTTCCTGTGTAACCAGGAACTTTGTTTTAGCTGTATTCCCCTTCAACTATGTATCCACGAAACATACTTCTATGAAGTTTTGCTTGTTTTATGTTTGTATTGATTACCTTATATTAAATAAAGAGAAATTAAAACCATTGTTTATGTAGTCTTCTTCCCACTCAAATAAGAAAGACTTCTAACATTTTCCCCCAAAAATCTGTAAATGATACACAATGATAAAAGGGTTTCATGTTTAACATGCAATACAAGCAGAGTTAAGTAACATATTAAAACACTTGCTCTGATTTCTCTACTGTTATATCAGAAGCACTCTGATTACTATAGAAAATGCTGGCAATTAGAGCTTGCTTTTTCCTTTTGATTACGGTCAACTTCCTTTTCCGTCACATTGTTTTCAATACCAATGAAACTCCATGAATGGTTGACTTCGGAGATTGCGTCTGTCTACCTGTTGTAACATTTCTTGTAATACAACTTTAAAAAACAAGAAATGCTGGTTATCTTAACAGCGTTTTAATAAACAAGACAGAAACAAGATTTTTTGAGAATTGGTCTCTCAAGTCTTTAGGATGGCAGTCATCCAACCCAGATATTCCAGGTAAAGCATTATCTCCCTTCTGGGGCTGGTCTGTGTAGTGGTTCCTTTAGTGGAAAGGAAGGGGGCTAAGGAAAAGACCCATATGACCCTGGTTACTTGACAAGCTTCCTGCTGATCACATGCAGGTTGAAGTTGTGTTTGACAGCTATGTTCTGTACAAATATCTTCAGACTACTTGACTACAGTAAAGCAGGGCTGCCTGGTGTGATCATTTACAACACTATAGGGTTTAGCAGAGTTAAAATGTTAAAAACGTCCCTGCATTTGCCACTGCCTTTGATCTTGAACAGACTTTTTATCTGTGTCCCGAATCACTTCAACAGAGGCACACAGGCGCGCATGTACAAACAAACATATTGGGTCTCAGAATCAACAAACTTTGAAACCAAATCATGGTGGTACACTATAAATCCGCCTTTTATCTGTTTTCCCATCTCGAGCAAACGAGTTGAGTAATGTACTGCCTGTGAGGCAGTGTGTGTAAACAGCCAAACAGTCTGATGAGGGATTGTCTGTGTTTTATTTTTTTTCTTCCATTTTTAAAATGTGTTTTTTATTTTTATCTTCATTGTTCTTCTAGTAATTAACTTTTAAATGATGTAGTGACTGTTTTTTTTAATGTAATTTCAGCTTTTACTTAATGAAAATCTTTTGCTTTGGTACCAATCATGGTCATGTGACTTCTTCGATAGATGTGGGTGCTTTAACTTTGGTCAATGCAGTATGGGGGTTATTTGTTCAACTGTGTGGTCTTTTTGTCTGATCACAAAAACTTTGATTTACCTTTTAAGAAAAAGCAAGTCATATTTAAGGTTTTTTTTCACTTTGGAGATGTGTATTGTTGAAATACTTTTGTAAATGTATTGGTTTACCTCGCTGCTCTTCTTTTGTACTCACTGCTTTGCTTGAATGTATTTATTTATATATGTTTGCTATGATTTGTTTTATGTTGCTTCCTGGTCTCTTTCAGTGTTTATTTCACTTTACCAACCTGTGGGGATCAGTTGGAATTTGCTTGTAGATAATGTATAGAAAAACTGGAAGAAAAATGTTGCATTTGTCAGTTTTTAAATTATTTTCTCCATTCTTTTTTTGTTGAGCATTTTATATATAATATTTTAATTCTTCTACTTTGATATGTTTGCCAAAATATTAAGTAATTAAGTAATTTAACAATTTAATATACTTTTCTTTGAAGGGATTTTTAGTGCTCCATTACACAGTTGAAATATTGCAAAAAGTAGCTGTTCATAAAGTATTTAGGGTCAGATCTACCTCTTCTGTCTTCTATTTTTTCTACTTGACAACAACCTGAGGATCTGCTTTGTCTTCAACGCTGACAAGTTAACTGTTAAGTTTTGCATACACAGTCAATTGAAATTCATTAGATTTACTGATACAGGACATCCATTATTAATATTAAAAATAATTCTAGTGACCAAGTTTTTTTCTTTCTTTCTTTTTCGGTATAACTTTAAAAAAGTTCATCAAAATTTTTTCAAGAAAACACAACTTCCTCATGTTGTTATTTTGTGGATGTCCTTTTCATTATCCTTACAAGACTTAGTATTGTGCTATGACTAAAAGTTTGGTATGTTTTTTCTTTTAAAAACCACTGGGATTTTACTGTGTCACCTTATGTTTTACACTCTTCTGTATTTTAATTGTTTCTATTTTATCTCTTTCTTTTTTTTTTTTTTTTCTTGTGCAAGTTGATATTAACTTGACTCTTTACCTGTCTTTCTGCATGTAAGAACAGTCAGTTACCCAGTCTGTACTAATGGAGAAAGCATAGAGTTCCCAGCAGAATGGCTCATCGTTCTAGTGTTGAGGGGCTGTGTGTGAGCATTGAATGGTCAAAATATGTGTGGGTGGTTGGGGGAGGGATATCCATCGTGTGTATCTGAGTGTGTATGTATGTATATGTTTCCTATGTTTTCCTTCCTGTTGAAAGCTTAGCGAAAGCTCTGCTGACTGTGTGAAGGTCATCTGGTGGAGAAAGTAAAACACATACACCTCTGTACATACTAAGAGTCCTGATTTAATATAGAATGGGAGGAAATGCTTCTATTACTCCCTGCTACGTATATTCCATATCATATGTCATGTACATTTTTACTCAGCTGTTTAGTTATTTTCTTTATTTTTTCACTTGGTAATTGCTTTCCTCCTCTATGGTATTCTCTTAAAGTGGTTTTCTGCGATCTATTTATTCATTCTGACATGATTATATATATTTTTTTCTTTTTTTAGCATTAGTTCATATACAAATGTGTAATGACCAAAAGATTTGCTTTTTTATTTTTTGTGACACTTGTTAGTTTGGATCAATTTGCTAAACTGGCTTTAACCAAGCAGTATTTAACAGACTATAAAGTTGCCCCTTACTGGGTTGTGTCGTCAATTGGTTGCAGTTTCGATTTCCTGGTTTGGCAGTTGTCCTTGGGCATTATCACACATTTACCCAAAATCTAAATATTTCTGGGTAAATTGTCTACTGAACTCTACAGAATGCAAGTTAAATACAAGGTTTATAGGTGTTCTATCCAAATGCTTTCCCTATTAAAATTATTTTTCAATGCAGAATGATAAATTACAATGTGATTATATATGTTTTTTTTACTTTGCACGTCTATTTGCCACAAATAATTTGCTTCAGCTTTGATAAAGGTTGCATTCATCTAATAATAGTACTCATGACAATTCCTCAACCACCAAAAAAAAAGTTGAAACTTGACGCTGTGTTACATGACAATTTCCAAGAAAATAAATGCCTATGTTGGAAAATTTGGAAATGTATGAGAAATGTAAAGAATGTAAATATAGAGAAATGTAAAGAGAAAGTAAATTTGGGATCTATGGTAAAATTCACTAAACTTAATCAGCTGTGAAGACAGTTATTTAAGATGTGGTAATGCTTGTTTTTAAACCTAAAGGGAAATGGATATTATATTTTTAGATGCCATAATATGCAATGAAGCCTTAAATTCTTCACATCTGACTGTTAAGTTTAAGTTTCGGCAGGGGAAATTTTTTAGTAGCGGGGAATGAAAGGTCATGGTTTGGCTGAAAGGTATGTTTTTCAAACAAAGGGTGGGGGTTAAGGTCGTGCATGTTAAAAAATACACATCTAAATATAACTTTTAATGCACCCTGTTAGTAAAAGAAAATCACATATAAAGCAGCTAACAAATGATTAAAAAAAACATTTATTGAAAATACATTGTTTAAAATCAGACAAATTGTAGACAAACAAAACCATTAAGAATGGAAACTTAAGTGGCCTGTGCGTGGTAAATCCTTAATAATAATGTTGCACGGCCTCTTGAATCATCACTGCAATCTTCTTTCACTCATTGAGCATGGATCTCATTGACCTTAAAGCTTTGAATGTCATGTATAGCTGTTTTCAAGAGAACATCAGGTCTTTTGGAGATGGTCTAATCCGGGCTCACACCGAATGCAGTCCAGCTCTGGTGTGGACACCGTAGTCTTTACATAACTCGAAAGTGCAAGAGGCACTTACACTGCATCCAGTCCGGTCTGGCCGGACCGGACTGGATGCAGTGTAAGTGCCAATTTTCTTTGCCAGTTGTGCAAAGAAAATGAAAAAGGGACATTTTACATTTGGCTTTATGAGAAAATCTCAGAACTACTCAGTTTTTTTCCTCCTCACTGTTGCAATATATTGTCAATTTAGACAAATGACTGTTCCATTTTGTAAACTGTCCAGTTTATCCAATTTTGTGTATATGGATCTCTCAGCATCGAATCAAATTGTAATCTATAACTGTCTGTTCTGTCTTTCTAATTGTTTCCAGCCATAGATTGGCGCCAGCCAAATTCACTTGGATGTAGACCAAGGAAGGCATATGCACAGACACAAAAAAGAAAAAAAAAAAATGTTTTTTTGTTAGGACATTGTATCAATCCCCATTCATATGCATCACATAACCTTAATCCTAGTCCCAGCATTAACTATTGACAGTTATTGGCTAAACCATAGCTTCAATTTACAATTTAACCTTACATTCAACCAGTACATATAGAGTTAGTTTGTTATGCGTTAACAATAAATTATGGTTTCCCGAAAGCCTTCTAGTCCAAACAGAATTGTTCATACCAGCCTCTAACACATGAAGAAACTCAGCACTCCAACTGCAGTTCATTAGAGGAGTTTGGCAAAGCAAAAGTGGTCAGAAGTTGTTGGTTAGCCAATCTGCTGGATTGTTGACTTGGACTGACTTTGTCTCAACAGGACAGAGTTTCTGTGTGAAGTGTGTTTTCATTCATTTGATATATATTTTTTGTACACTGACAGTGAGATGAAATGATTCATAGATGGTGTGATTAAAATAAACTTATTGTTGTTCTACCACAGCCTTTAAATGCAGTTGCTTTTAGTAATGGATGATTAACTCCTCATTGACTTGAGAACTATGATTTGATCTTATTGTCAAAGATTTGATTATGTTTTCTAATGATGAACTGGAAAGGCAATGGCTGCAATTGATCACCCTGTTGATGTGCCTATATGTTTATGTGCCTATATGTGGCCCCATGGCTGTTTGCAAAGCTTTGTTAAATAACAAAGAGCAGATGGGAAAGGCAAGGTGGGTGTATATATAAAGATCCTGTCATTGGCTGAAATAAAACAGATTTGTTTTTGGCCATCATCACCATCATCTAAAGGCACTGAGTCAAACCGTTATACTACATTTCACATCTTGAACCATCCACCAGAAACAAGTAACTCTACAGCATACAAACACTGTTAATGCAGTTGCACAAGTGTTGTCATTTGTCAAAGAAGTGGTGAATGGACTGACCGATGTTTTGGTCAGAGTTCAGTTGGTTAGAAACCTATTGTCATGGAATTTTCTACAAAAAATCAGTTTACAGTAAAATAGGGATGTGGTCATGCAATTTCAATTTAACATATTCCAAACTATTAAACATAATTGAATATAATAAACGTGCTGAGCTCACAGCGATGATTTAGTTTGTTCATTGAACTGTTTCATTTATCATATTTTGGGTTTCCCTTGTGGATTTTAAATAAAATGTAATTATTTCAACACATTTTAAATAAAACAATATTCCTTATTCAATTGAGTTACATAGTAATTTGTCAAAGACTAAATCTTTGTTCTTAAAAAAAAATCTGAATCTGTGTTGTTTAACTGTGAGTTGTTGACATTAACTATTAACATTAACTATTTCACTATGCTACATACTCTTAATAAAGCTGACTATTGCCTGAATAATTACATACCAACACCATTGTGTCACGTACTAAGATTTCACAGTTAAATGTGTTTTTAAAAGAAAACTAGCCAAGATATGCGTCTAGTTCATAGGATGAAAGGTGGAACCTGCAGCACCATTGATGTTTACAGCAAAGGTTTCCATTTGTAGCTCAAGGTGAAAGTGTCCTGACTTTTTAAAGGTAAATATTAAAGCTACAAAAAAAATGACCTTTTTTACTTGTGTGTGTAGCACAAGCATGTAGTACTGCTTTAGATCTAAATATCGGCAGACGTTCCAAGAATACAACTCATGCTGCTAGTAAAACTTTTTTTTTATGTTTTACAAGGACAGAATTCTTTTGCAATGTGTGTGCTATCCAAGTTAACAAAAAATTCTTTAGATTGTCAGTTTTTGCACCACCGTTTCTCTGCACACATGAGAAAATTCAGAATCTGGTTGTGGTTAACTTTGCACACGACAGTGTTTATTGTGGCACTGACTGTCTGGACTAAGTCTTTTCCTCATCTCTCTCAAGCGGTGTAATATAAACATCTAACACCTGGCTGCTCACAGGAGACCGATGATAGTTTGTGGTTAACGTTAAGCAGCTGACATTCAGGGCTGCTTATTTTTACTTGTCCTCTTCATCATCGTAATCTTTCAGTTAGCAATAACTGTAAAAAGTGTAATACATCACCAAACGTCTCATTTCTTCAATAGAAAGATGAGATAAGCAAATGCTTTATCAAGATGTATGCATTTGAAAGAACAAATCTATATTAGAAATCATTTTGCGAGGGATTTTTGGAGTTCAAATTAAGGAAATATATATAATTTAGAAAATATGCAAAAGAATAGCATAATTGAAGAATGATTTATTTAAATGCTATTTATTGTATGTTTAAGGTGTTTTCTGGTTTTAAAAAAGTAAGCAAACCATAACATTTTGTTTCTTATGTTTGATACATTTATCTAGTTGTATTTGACCTATGCTGGTATTGTAAATATGTTGAAATGTCTTTGGAACTCAATTAGATGTTAGGTTTTTCCATGATAAGAAACCATCACAGTGGTTAAGCCACAGAAAATAAAAATAAAATATATTATATAATTTGTTAAAAGTGGCTTCTCAAAGTAATAGAAGGGTAGGGATGCGTGGTTTCTGCAGTGCCTCAGCCCTGCCTTATGGTGTTAACTGTGACAATTACTTGGCTCTCAAGATGGCTAAAGGAGGTGAACCACCTGCACCTTCTTCAGTCTAAAAAAAATAAAGCTGTTCAGAAATCTGTTTTGGTTACTAAAATTTCCAGACAAATTTCTTCTAAAGGAGAATCACTTGAGAAAAGTGCCTGAAAGAGAAAACCTTGATTTCAGTAGAACCTATTGCCACAATTTTTTAAAACTAAAGTTGAACATTTGCAGTATACAAGGACCATGTGCACCATATGTGACTTGACTAATTTATATATATTAACAATACAATTTAATGCAACTTTAAACAAGGGCTGTGACCATTTATTAATCATTTGTAAGGAGTCAAAATACACATTTCTTTTACCATTTTGTATGTTTGTGAAGCGGTTCTTCACGACACTTTGTTTTAAAGAGCTGAGAAGTCCTCATTGCTATTCCATCCTTACTGTAAAAACAGAGATACCTCAACCACAACATATGGAATAAAATATTCCTATGATGCTATACATTTTATGATCAACACATTTAGACAATTACGTTATTTAAGATCTTTTCATTTATCTTTAAGTGTAAATGTTTAAATTTGAATTAAAGTTGAATTTGTTTCCTGCCAAGAAATTTAGATTTAGTATGCCCAACAAAACTAGAAACAGATAAAGGGATTACCTAATGTGCAAATATAGAGAGTAAAATAGATAATTATGCCCTAAGAATGCTAAATAGAAAAATATTCTACGTAAATGTTTTACAGGTCAAAAAATGTGGACAACATATACCCAATCTCATTTTATCCAAGCTGATAAAAGCAGATGTGAGGGTAAACATTCTTTTTTTTTTTCCTTTTCTCTAATCTCTGGTCTCATCTGTGTGATTATTACTGAGCAGTCATTCAGTGACACAAATGGTTACATGAAAAACACAGGCCGTCATATGCGCATGTGCATGTCTTTTTTTTTCTTCTACTCCACTCTGTTATGCATTTCAGTCAATGTTTATTTATAAGTTGGGTTGGCTTCAGTCTAACAAAGTTGTATGCTCACAGGTTTGCGGTCTTCATTCAACAGTGTGTCTGTGTGTTTGTGTGTGTGAATAGCTGGCATATGGTAGCCATCTTGCCCTGGCGACAGAGCTGGAGGAAATTCCAGAGCTGTAGAGCAGAAGCCAAGGTGCTCCTGCCACACACAAGAACACCAATGTGCACACACAGCCAAAGCACAGTTCAGGTTTGCGATAGTTTGGCGAAACCTAAGCACAAAGTAATATTTTTACTTCTAGAAGTAATGAATGGGTGAATGGGTCCGTGACGGTAAAGTGCTTTGGGCCTTCAATGAAGGAAGAAAAGCAGTTTTTGCTATTTCTTGTTTTAAATGAATTAACTTAATGCATTGAACTTTCTTTTAGATAAAAGCCATAGCCAGTATTGGGAATAAGTCCTGTTTGATGATATTCCTCAGGAGCTCTAGAGGTTTGTTAAACCAAGTGTTTAAAAAAAAAAAAAATATATATATATATATATATATATATGGCTCGCTTATTTAGAATGTTGTTAGCTTCTGCTAAAATATTGGCCTGCGAAAGCATCTCAATCTCTCTTTGTTGACTTACACTGCACTTACCTGGCCAGCCTGGATGTATTAAATTTAAAACATTTGGAATAACATAAAATCTGGTAGGTTTCCAGTTGGTCATCTGATTGCCAGAAACTTAGAAAGACTGGCCAACAGAAAAGTTTTCCTCATTTCAGTAGTTGAATAAAATAAACTTTTTCAGCTGCCTTTATATCATCAAATTTTCAGGCTTCCTTCTTTTTGTTCATGATTAAAACATTTTGATTAAAATACATTTGATGAAAGATGCATTTTTGACTGTTTTGCAACTGTCACAGTATTTAATTTGCATTTGTATGTATGCCCAGTAACAAGGCAAAAAATATAAAAACTTTTTTTTTTTGCCTTTGAAATAGTAATTTTATAAAAATGTTGCTTTGTAGAGCAGTTGTAAACTGTTTTTGGAGACACAACTTGCCTTTACTAGTTTTATTCACTCATTTGCACACTCTGGCCCCCAAAGGTGTGAAATTGACAGGTGATGTAATATAATTACGAAAGGAAAAATTGTACTTTATGTGCTTGAATTAACAAGAAACTTTGCTCATGCTGTAAGCTCAACAGAAGTCACACACAATCGCACACGCAAGTCAGCAGTGTTGTTATCACCTCGAAAGGTCAAACAGACAAGGAGTGCAGTGGTTGCCATAGTTACCTGGGTAAACACAGGAGAACCATTGTAGTCTTCCTCTACCATCTTGGCTTGACCTGGGAGAGTTGTTGGTTTTGGGTAAACACGCACACTGGCACTGTGTGCTTTTTTCCCACACAATCACATAAGCACACATTTATGGTTGCTCAACCCTGACATTGTCAGTTTAGGCTTGCAAGTACACAAATAAACACTCAGAGATAAGCTCGTTGCACAGGCTGTAGGCTAAATGAAACATTCATCTTTGTTAGTTTCTTTCTAAGTCTTGACATCAGCTGTAATGATCAGCAGAACATCCTGTAGTCGTTTTTAAATCACTGGACAACAAAACAGCATGTCAGTGTGTGTGTTTAACAAGTTTGTGTGCACAGCATGACTGATTAACCTTACAGTTTACTACTCATGAATAACTTTGTGTCTTTCATCAGTTAATTTGCACCTGTAGATAGCCCCCCTCACTCTTCTAATCAATCCTTTTTTTTGTCCTTTTCTCTGCCTCAGTCTTCTTTTGCTGTTTTGCTTCTTCTCTCGTAAAGCTTCCTGAATGTGCAGTGGCTTGTTAAAGTGAATGACCACGCGGGATTGAGCTGCCACAGAGAGGAATACTTCATAATGAGCCTTTTTTAAATGGGATTGCTTGCTGTCAACACATACTTTATTTTATGGTCAAGTCTGTCTTTTCAATATGTGTTCTGTTTTTCCATCAGTCAGCTCCCTTTTAACATTTTTCCTTTTGTTTCACTTTTTGGGAAAGATATTTTCTCCAGGGCATTTTTTTCTCTTCTACTTAAACCAGACATCTTTTGTTTTGTGTCACTGAGAATGTCGGGGCACCTGCTTTCAGCGTGTGCTTTTGTGACGATTCCCATGACTGCATTCCCTCGTCTACTCAAAGTCTTGGAAGAGTCATCAGTGATTGGGGGGGGGGGACTCAGAGAACAGTCTTGTGAATGTGACACACACTTGCTTAGATACACCCATCGTCGGGCTGGGTATTGAGTTTTTTAAGCAGTGACTAAACTTCTCTGATACTGTCAAGTATTAAAAGAACAATTTTCAGTCTGTACCAAATGTTTTGTTAATGTCAGTGTGTTAGTGAATGCAGGATGCTTGATTTAGGTAATGGTCAGCAACAGCAAGTCTAAAGCTAAAATATTTGATCCTGCTTAAACTGTATTAGAACAGTGCAAAAATAGTTCACATGTTAAAATGATAAAACCAAAGTTTCTGAGGTGATGTGTTATTTATTAATGTGTAAAATAATTTTAAACATCTGTGTTAAAACAGATATGACTCTGGAACTGGTTTCAAACTCAAAGTACCAGTATCTGCTTTTTGATATCCTCAACAATGTCAGACTGATGGCCATGCAATCCTTAGGAAAACCTACAAGACGCACCTGTGCTCCCCTTAATACAGTTGCTGTCGCTCCCATCTACAACCTTCCACAGGCCCAGACAACCCAAAAACTTGAAGCCCCCATGTAACACCCCATACGTGTCAAACCCTGTATGGGTGCATGTGACTAAGGGTTTATAATTCTGTAATCTTTAAATTTGCTGATGAATAGTTTACATCTTCTTCAAGACAGTCAGAGTTTTGCGTAATGAATTCCAGAACGTGCAGGCATGGGGTTGGGGGTTGAGTATTAAAGCTCCCTTGGTATAAACATATGAAAGAAAAAAACAATAAACTGATGGTATTAATACTCTTCTAGAGTTTTGTGATTACTGATGGAATAACAGTGATAGGAGTTTGAATCACTTTTATTGTTTTGGGAACAGGTCTCAAAACAACACGTTCTTTATCTGCTCCTCAACTTTCCATTCGTTTTTCTCCCATTCTCATTTGACCAGTAGAACTTTCTGAAGGTATTGCCCCCCTCAAAAATTATAAACCAAATGCAGGAGAGTAAACTTGAACATCTTTGTCTCTTAGGAACCATGTGTAATTGCTGTTTTGCCTGTCAGTAGTGTCAGCTGCACAGATGAAGATAAAAAGCTTGCTAAAATATAGAACTGATTGACATGTTGCTCTTAGGCAGCAACACTGTTAGCAGATGTTAGAGAAGGGGTTTTAGAACTCTTTGTGTAGATCTGTTTACTGGACTGTTTTCCTTATAGGGGTAAAAAGGGGGAGATAAGCGCCAGCGGAATGTAATTGATAAAATTGGTTCTGCAGATAGGAAGTAGTTGAGCAATGACGAAGCCAGAATGTACTGATAACTAAATTATTCCTGATTGCAGAAGAAAGGGGAATAATTAAAGAACAAAAAATGATCACATAGGGTAAGTTTTCTGGACCTTAGAGATTCAAACATTTGAGGTTGATGGTGTAAAGATCTGCACCAAAGTATGCAACAGGTTGAAGAAAACAAGATTTTTCACATAAAAGAACATGCCACCATGCTTTTCAAATTTTTAGCATGCTGTCCTGGATGCCTCCCGGGCGCTAGTGAGCATGTCCCACTGGGCAGAGGAACCCAGAGAAGACCCAAGACACGCTATGGAAACAACTTCTCTCGACTGGCCTGGGAATGTCTCGGGTTCCCCCAAAGGAGCTTTAAGGCTTTTCAACCTTAAAACACAGATTTCACCTGTTCTTTTTAGAACATAACCCCACGATAAACAAAGGAACACCACTGCAAAGAAATTATTTACCTTTTCGTGCCTTCTGTTTTGAATCAAACTGTCTTATAACAATGTTGTTGCCGATGTTATCATTGAATAGAATAGATTTAGACAAACAAAATCAGAACTGTTTTGCTCTGCTCTCCCCCCTGGTTTCAGATGCACGGCCTCCTGTCCAGCCCTGTGTGTCTGACAGTCATCTGGTTTCTATCTTGGTCACCGCATACCAGTTGTGCTCAGATTTGGAATGGTGAAGGTGAGATGCACTCAAACCCTTACGCATGCACCCTCTTCACACATGAACACACTGCATTGGCACTAGCTAAGTTGAAAACTAACCGTCCATGTGATGCTCACAGCACACATGTTTACGAAGGGGTTTCTGTGAGCAATTTTCGACATGGTTTAGTCAATAATCCTTTGGGGATTGTAAAGTATTGCAGAAGAAAAGAGGAGTTAATTAGAAACAGTTACCATAAGTTTAAAAAAATGTGCAAAATACCCAACTATTTGTTTGACGCTTTGTTTTTCTGGAGCAGATTTTTTCCTTCTTTCTCTCAAGTTAATATCAGCTCCATTAATCACAGAACAAAAGAAAAAAGTCTGGCCCGATGTCTTGCAGATGAAACTGTCCGAAATTCTTCCACCTTTTTTCCTCCTTTCAGCCATGCCAGAGTCTGTCTTTTTTATTGTTTGGAAAGTGCTAAGTTTCCTCCAGCTTGCAGTTTCTATGTCTGCCCTGCCATCTGACTTTAATGTGAGCAGAAACTGGCAGGTTTTTTTTTTTTTTTCTGCATGCATTGTGCTGTGTGTATGTGTGCGCATAAATGAAGGCTTTTGTGTGGGAATATGTGTGTGGTTTTATGTCTGCGTGCACTCGCGTACATGACGAGGAGCTTTTGCCAGAGGCAGAATCAGATATGAGTGGAATGCTGCGGGTTTGGGGAATAAAGTACTTCACTGCCAATAAAACATGAATACACACATTAAGACTAGGCAGCTTTCTATCATGGCCTTAGGTAGTTTACATGCTCACTCAGAATCAGATTGCAGGATGTATGCTTTTTCAGGGCTTTAAGGCGTAAAGCAAACCCTGTTAAAACTTTCAGAAAGGGCTCTGAATAAGACATGAAGGAGAAAGAAAATAGTAGTATCGCGGAAATCTAACGATGTATTTGTCAACTTTTACTCAATACTACACCTGGAAAAATTCATGCGTGTCTAATTTTCTATTTAATAACTCAAGCTTTTGCAATATTATGGTGAATTAGTAATGTTCTATACCTGCTAATCTTGTTTGTAAGCAGACTGGAGCCCATTCTAACTGTCATCAGGTTAGGGGGGTGGAGTACACCCAGTAGGCTGCTGGTCCATGACAAGACCACACAGAGACAAATAATTTAGGTAGTTAAAGGCAATTTAGAAGCACCAGCCAAACCTAACATGCTTGCATTTAGGAGGAAGCCAGAGTAAAGCCACACATGGACAGAGACAGCAGCTCAGCTTCACACAGAGCATGGCAGATCTGCCTGAACAGATTATGATTAGAACATGTAGATGCTTTAAAGCCCATGCTACCTACTCACTGTGTGAAAAGAACAGAGGTCCTTTGATGACTCCTTAAGAATGAATGTCCTTCCTCCTCCTGTTTTCATATTTTATGTTCTCTGTCGCTGATCTTATTAGAGACCCACTCCTATAAATGTTGTGTTTTTAACATGTTCTTGTGGGATTTTTCTGATGAAAGAAGAAAGAAAATTGAGCTTAAAATTGTTTTTCTTTATTCAAATTGTTGTGAATCAGGAGCAGAGGAAAAATATTATATTTGTGATGTAGAAAATACAATGGTTGGGCTACAAGCTTCCTGCTCCACTCCATTCTGATAAATCCACTTGTGAACGACTAGATCCATATATGTCTTTGTTTTCCTTGTCTGTGCTGGAATCTTCTTCAAACTGTACGGCTGAATAGCTTCAATTTTGCTCCCCATTTTTGTTACCCTGGTAATGTTAGATTGGGGAGTGAGGGGTTTCAAGCTAGTGGGAGAGATTGTTATAGAAGTCTCAGCAGTAGAGAGGGGAGAGGGGGTGCTCCACTCCAATGGTCCTGCCCACAACTCATTGGCAAATTTTTAATGAACTGCTGTCGCTCTGCAGAAACTATGTCCTAAAATGACAGTTTTTTTTGTTTGTTTTGGTTAAAAATGGCATAATCATAACTAAAAAAATGTCAGAGCTATGTTTTGTCTCACAAATAATGTCTGCCTTGGAAGTTCACAAATAATGCAGCTCTACAACAGCTAGGGCTGTTGTTTAATAATGAGTTAGAGCCTGTACCATTGACTTAACATGGAAACTGGCCACCCTTGACTTGCTACTTGCATTCGGTGTGAACGCAGCTTAAATCTACTCTGCACTTCTGTTTTCATTTCCAGGTTCACTGTGTTGCCTTTTTTTTCTTCATAATTTCTGTTTTTTTCTTGTGGTACTACAAAACATGTTTTTACATTTATATCCAGTGAGGTCCAACCCTGAAAAAGCAATATATCATTTAGAAAGCTGGAAAGCATCCGACCATCTAGCTTTAGTGTTTGCTCTTGTTTTCACACATTTTCTATCTAATATTGTTTAAAAAAAAGTTTAAAAGCTTTTGATAACACTTTTAAGAGTTAGGAATAGTACAGCTGTTAAAAGAACTTTTAAAAACAAACACATCACTGCAGGTTCATAGTGTGCGCCAGATTTCCCCAGCCTGCTGTCTGCTGGATCCCAAACCTTTTATGGCCATGTTATTATAATGCTGCTGCAACACTGCAATTGGTGGAGCTTGAATCACAATAAAGGAGACAATGTAGACACTTTGTGTCTGATTTTGCATTCTGCAGAAACTCATGTAAACCAATCTACCGTGTGCTTCATTGGTTTTTTGTTATCTCTGTTTCTGCAGTGTCAGGCTTTCAGTATGGCCGTCTGGGTTCAAACATAACCTTGGCCTGCGGGAACTTGCAAAACAGGTGAGAAAATAAATCAGCACAGGTGTTGTGCAGAGAGATTTGTGAAGCTCCTCTCACTCCACTCACAGATCACACGTATTGCTGAAAGCTGCTGCATTGTCAAGCTTTAATGTCTCATTTTGCTTTTAACATGTTGATGGAAAAATTCTTTACATTTCAAATAATTCAATGTTTTCTTCTCTTTGATTATTCTTAAAAGAAATTCAGAGAAAATAAAGAAACAGGATTGAGTTTTAATGCAGATGCAAAGAGTTTTCTACAAACGCTATATTGTGATGCAAAAACTGATTTTTTTTTATATGTCTTCTCAGTAGGATGTCAGTGATGTGGCTTCACAACCAGGAAAAAGAGCTGCCATGGCACAAAGTCACATCAGATGGAAAGTTAGTCCTCCTGCACGCCAATCAGCCAGCACAGGGCAATTACAGCTGCCATAGCGACGAGGGGTCCCACCTCCATTCCATCAGTCTCATGCTGGGCTGTAAGTGTTGTTGCGACTTGTTAAAGTTTGCCTCACACAATGTAATGGTTTCCACTTTTTTAAATAGAGAAACTCAAACTTTTTAAAAAATTTTGTGCAGCAAAAGTAAGCTTCCACACCCACATTCAGTTAGAATATTAAATCCTTACCTAACATTTTTAAACAAGTGCTTTTTGTTTGTGATTGATTTAATTGTCAAATTGCGTAACATTTAAAAACTGTGATAAGAACAGAGCCTCTGCTCCTTCTAAGCAATCAATCTCAGCAGCCATCACAGAGCCCCTCCATTTCCTGTTTCTGTCTTAAACAGGAAAAGACTCCCTAAGTGTGCTTCCTTTGTAAGGAACTTGGAGTTGGGCTTTCTATAAGTCAAATCTACCATGATTCCTCTGACTCTGATGATGGATAGTATATTCCTAAGTTGCTTATAAGGTGATAAAAAAGTTGTTGTCTTTTTCCTGATGATAAACTGTTTTTCATGTGTTCCAGATCCCCCCGGGCGGCTGAACGTTTTATGTCGAATGCCTAATCACTCGTATGTTCACTGCTCTTGGGTGGAATCAGTAAATACCCTCCTGCCAGCCAAGTACAATGCCTCCTTCAGGTGAGACTCACTAACTGCTACTGAACCAGCCACTTTCAAAACACAAGTGTAAAACGCTAAACATAAAGAAAAATACCAGTAAATAAACAGGTTGTGATTATATAAAATTTTTATTTTGCACTTTGTGTTCTACGGTAACAGTTGACTTTATTTTTTGTTTCTTCCTGAGATAAAACCAAAATGTTTTGTTTTTTGTTTCGAAGGGGTTCACACGAGGACTGGAAGCCGTGTGTGGTGGACGCCTCTCAAAAGCACTGTGAAGTCATCCTCCCTGCCTTCTGGCAGGTCTACCACATGCTCGCAGTCACACAGACCAACGCTCTTGGCTCTCACACCACACTTGATCGAATTAAACTGGATAAGCTGTGTAAGAGCTCACTATCAGCAATGTCAAGTTTGGGTCTCAATATCAGTATTTTTTTCTTTCTGTGCTTCTTTTCATGTGTGCATTTTCCCATATTTACTTAAGTTAGAGAAACATTAGACAGATTGGAACAGCAGCTACTTGCACAAGAAAACGTTTTCCTTTTTTTCCTCACAAAAATAGTAGTAATAATTGTGTTCATATATTTAATTTTGATTTCTTTTTTTTTTTCTAACACTTAATATCAAAAATCTGTCTTCATTTGCATGTTCATGAAATACCACTCTAATCAACTTTTGATCTATTGTAAAAAAAAGGTTCACAGAGGTCTTTTATTTATGATTGTGATCTTTTTAGTCGAAATCAAAAACTTTTTATTTTCTAGGACAGTTTATGCAGAGTGCCTGTAGTGTGTTATAAATTTGTCTCACTTGTGGGCGGGACCATTGGCGTGAAGCAACCCCACCCCCACTACCCCTCCACGTTGCTGAGAGCTTGAAGCGTGAATCTTGTGACCTGCCTAGCGTATTTTTCGACATCACAAATGCACTCTCTTTCCATTGGCCTTTTTTTGTCTGCCCCTGATTCACAGCGATTTGAATAAAGAAAAACTCAGAAATGCAATTTTAGGCTTCATATTCTTTATATATGTCCTCCGTTATCAGACAAAGGCAACAAAACATGCTATAAACACTAAAAACACAATTTTCATCAGTGGGTCTTTAAGGTGCTCTTATGTCATGTTATCAAATTTTACAACAAATGTTTAAATAGTTTAAAAAGGCTTTTGAAAGTCACACACGATCCAATTTTACCATTTGATGGATTATTATGATCATCACAATTGATCACGACAGAATCTCTTGAAGATAAAACTGATTTATAATGAATACTTAAGCTTTTCTTCTATAAAAAAGTTATTTCCATGATTGCTTTGGATGGTTTTGTAATTTAGTGAATTTGATTGGAAGTGTGTTTTTTGCAGTGAAACCAGACCCTCCAGAGTTTTTAAAGGTGAAACAGCTAAAAGGCTTCCCAAGGCGGCTGCATGTGTCATGGTCCTATCCGTCTTCCTGGGCTCCGTTGGACGCCTACCCCTTACACTTTCAGATCAGCTACAGGCCACAGGGCTCCAAATACTGGTCACAGGTTAGTACAGAAAACCACAAGGTTTTATTTGAGTCTGTCAGAAGACAAAATTGAAGTGGAACATTAGTATATTATTTGTTTATTGTTTGTTTTTGTAAAAAAGTGTAACACTAAAATGTCCACCACTCAGGGTGTATTCAGTGTTACATGATCAAACCAGTATTATTTTACTACCAACTGTTGTTAAATCTTTAAAAAAAGATATTTTGAGAAAAGACATGTTTTGATTTTAATTGTATTTTTGTAGTAGTTTAACAATTACAATAAAATTTAATAATTTTTAGAAATAGCATTTTTCATTTGAATGTATTTGCATAACTTAACACAAAATATTTTTTTCTATAGGAGTGTAACGATTCATTTTAGCTATTCAAAACATAATTTGTGGTTACCTATACAATTCATAGTCTATCTTGATTCATTTTGAACAATCCAATTTGATTCGTTTCACTGACCTAAAATGGATCCAGGACATCTTTAGTTTAAACTTCAACCAGTGTGACTCAGAGATAGATACCTGGTATTGAACAGTGCAGGTGAAGTCTTCCAGATTCCTTGTATTTCTTACAAGATAATCAAGTGTAAATTAAAAATGTGTACAAACAAGTAAATAAGAAATTTATGGCAAATCCAATTTACATTTTAGTTTCATAAAGTTAAGCCCACTGTTGTTTTTCCACATCAAATAAATTCAAACAGAACAGTTGGGATGTATGTTGGCATTCCTTTGTAAAATTAAGTGTTTCCACACATTGGACTGTAATGATGGTTGATCATTTTTTGCTGCATCACGTGTGTTGTCTGTTGTGATGGAACTTGGTCATTTTTACGTTAGAGTAAAATAAACCTACTGTATGTGAATCCAAATGGTATTTTCCAATATCATTTATAGTCGATTTATTTCACTTTGAAAAAATGTTATAATGGTAGTGGTCCATTCAATTAACAACTTGCCTTAGACAGATAAATCCGGTCGGATCATAGGAATACAAATTAATTAATTGATTAAGTCCATTAATTGCTACACCCCTATTATTCTCAATTTGTTGCCATGATTAACACACACAGCCGCAGAAAAACAGAAAAGACACACAAATAAACAGAAAATGAATTAGAATAATGGTCAATGAAGAAGATTCACATTATGCTTCTGGATAATCCTTTAAATTTCACTAAACTGTCTTTAGCCAATTATTTTTGCTGTATTAGAAAACTCGCTTAAAAGTCCAGAAAGCTACTGTTTCTTCTTTTCTTTTGAGCAAAGCATGTCATACTTTCATTCCCACTCTCCAGTCCTACAACAGTTATATTTGTTTGAAGACCTTAAATCAGCTAAACAAGATGAAAACACTGACATTTTTTGAGTTTGGTCATACTTTATGAGAAATGTTATTTTTTTTTATTCTGTTTTCACATGAATGTTGATTCTTTGATTCCCCTGTCTTCACTAGACTATCATTTGGGAGACCTCAGTCGTTCTCTATGACGTTCTTGAGGGCCACGTTCACGAGGTTCAGGTCCGAGCTCAAGATCTAGTGAACTCAGACAGCCAGTGGAGTGAATGGACCAACTTGACCTTGGCCAGGCCCTGGGAAGGTCAGTCACAGCACAAAAGCACAGTTCATCGATATTTGTTAAGGTGTTCTTTGTCATACTAATTCAATAAAACATCTCAACATAAGAAATCAGTCATCTTCTTTTTTTTTTTATATTTTTGGGTTTTCAAATTTTTTTTAATTATTATTTTTTGGTGAATAGATTCCTCTGTTTCTCTGCTCTGCAACTTTCACCACAGCTAAACCTGAAGAGGCTCAAGAGGCTGAAGTCACCTGGATCTATGATACAGATGCTTCCTACACAGAGTCTGAATCCCCCTCTACAAAGTCGCACAGTAAGAATCTCTTATTTCAGCGGGGCTTAGCTTGGGAAAAAGATTGTTGTGGCGTATTTTCGTAGCAGAATTAGGGTTATTATTGTGTCACTATATTTGAAAAAAAAAAAAGTATTTGTCAGTCCTTGATTCTGTAAGTTTTTGAACATCAAAAGAGAGGTCTGCAATGTTCTCATAGATGCTCTTCAACTGTGAGAAACTGAATCGAAAAATGAATCCAGGAACTCAAATTGTATGACTTTTAATTTATTTATTTGTATAATAATAACTAAGTAGTTGGCCAATAGCAAACATTTACTTTTATATTCAAGACTTTATTTAATTTTTAATTTAATTTGATTTTATACTCTCACTAATGGAAGGTGATTTTTGCTCAAGATTTCACCATACATGGTCCAATTCAACCTTTCCTTTACATGGGTCAGTCATTCTTTTCAGTAAAGCTGCCCTAAATCATGGTGTTTTCACCCCCATGCTTTACAATAGGTATGATGTTCTTTGGATGCTCAACATTCTTACCCCTCCAAACACAGCTAGCAGCATTTATGCCAGAGTTTTGTTATGGTCTCATCTGATCACATGACAATCTCCCAATCCTCCTCTGGAACAATCAGATTACTTTATGTTACAACTTTTTACATCTAATTTTTTTTAATAACTCATGTAATTTTTTGAATTCTTCTTTTTTTTTTGCTAATATACACAATTTATTTACTAAAAGGTCATCCCTACTGTTCACAATTAAAAGTTAATTCTACTTTGTTGTCCCATATTAATGATAATATCAGCAAATGGACTGCTTATTGATTTTTTTTCTGCTCTCATTCTAATAAAGTGTGGATGAAGTGGTGCTGTAGTACTGCTCTCACCAAAATAAAAGCTACTTATTTATACTGTGCAAAGGAGACAGTAAGAAATCGGTGCTAAAAAAAAATATTTTGGGTGATTCTAGTGTTGAGTACATCCAAGTGTTGGTGAAGAAAAATGCCCTTTTACCTTTAAATACTTTTAAAAGCTTTCAAAAATAAAGCACATATCTCTTTTTGATTGCGTCTTGTTTTGTCAAAATGCCTAATCATTATTACGTTTTAGATGATTGCAAATTAGAAAATATGAGCAAAATCATTGTTTTCTTCATTCTAGAATAGATAATTACAACATTTTAAAGTGCAAGTGTCTGTTTTTCCAAATCTCAAGTTGAAAAATATCTTCTAAATAAAGTCTAAAATATTTGCTGTTGTGAGTGTTTCACAACTAGCATGATTTTATCACTGCTGTTTTTTGTTGATACAAAATGCTTCACCCTTCATTTCGGTAGCAGAAATAACAGATAGCGTTGGTTACCGCTATTACTGTGTAAAAGAAAAAAACACAAACAAAAAAGCACTGTTGGTACCTCATGCTTGCTTTCACCAAATTAGCTGTAATTGCAATAAATTGCACCTGTGAGGTGTCGCGCTTGCTAGAATCCCATGTGTTTACTGGATAAAAATAAGCTTGACACATTAAAAAGCTATTTTCAAATAGCAAAGTCTTAGGTTAGGCAGGTTAAACTAAACTTCAGAATCTCAAGTAATTATCCAGGGCTATTTGTTAAATCTCACCTTACAAAAAATTTGCTTTGGAAGCGTAAATGCATGTGAATTTTTTTCTCTTTGCTGCTTTCAAGGCTCACCTGCCATACAAATTTAACTTCAGTTTTTTTCCCCAGATGTTTTTTTTTTTTTTCTTAGACTCACTGTGTGAAAAGCTTGCTGTATTTGAAATAATTTGCTTGTTTAGCACTTGCAGAGACTGTATCTGTGTTAAGGGCCAAGCTTTGCAAACAGCTGAAGCTCACAATTTCCTTTTTTCTGAATGATAAGGCTGTTTTCAGCAAAGTGGACACAAAGAAAGCATTTTATTTATTTAAACATGCTTGTACTGTCACTCAGTTAACATGTACAAAGAGTATTATCTGTCTTGACCTCCCCACTGTCTTAGTTGATGTAACGTAAAAAGTAGGGATTAATCCGTAATGATTCAAGGGGTTAATCCTTTAAAGACCCACTTTGATCATCTTTTGATACATTTTAAAAACACCCCCAATGGTCTTTTAATGATGATGATGATGCAATTTCTTGCCAAAACCTGTCATTTTTTTTAGGATATAGTTTCTGCAGAGCAGCAGTAGTTCATCAGAAATTCAACTCTGAGTTGTGGGTGGGACCATTGGAGAGGAACAATCCTACCCCCGCTTCCCATCATCTATCTATTTACACTGTATCTCACTTACAGTCCCTTACACCCCTAACTTAACATTACTGGTGCAACAAAAATGTCAAGCAACATTGGAGCTATCCAGTCATGTAGCTTTGAGCAAAACGGCAGCTCGAATGAGGAAGACAGAGACGTACATGAATGTAGTCGTCTACAAGGGTAAGCCTCAGAATGGAGCAGGGAGCTTGTTTCCCGCTGACTGTATTTTTGACATTATAAAAACGCTCTTTTTGAAATTATGTTTTTTCATCTGCTTTTAATACACGACAATTTGAACACAGAAATACTCAGAAACCTAATTTTGAGCTTAATTTTTTGTATATGTGTCTTCCATCATCAGAAAAATTCCACAAGAATATGTTAAAAACACCAAAAACACGCTTTTTATTGGAGTGAGTTATATTTTTAATTTTTTTTTTTAAATCTTATCTCTGGGATATTCTTTTACTGAGTGACTCAAATGAATTCAATTATCCTTGGTTTGTGTCTGTAGTTGTGTAGCGCTCTAATTACTGCGTTAGCATGCATTCACAGCTTATGACTCACAGCGTGTGTAACTCCAGAGAGCACGTGCAAACACTAAAGCAGCTCCCACCATTCATGATGTCACTGTTCAACTTTCCTCCTCACAAATTAAAACCAGCTCTTTCCCTTTTTCTTTTTTTTTTTATTGATCTGATGCAGTTTATTATTTCCAGTATCCAGCGAAGATGTGTTTGTGTCATGAAAGACAAAAAAATGTAACTACTTGTAAAGTATGAAGCGGAAGTGCTTAGTTGGCTCATTTGTAGGTGAATGTGTTGCAGAAGGTTTGTTTGTAATATCAGTGAAAAAGTTCTCCACAGCCTGAAAATTTCATTTCAGACTCAGACTTTAATGCTCCTTAATTTACCATCAGTGATTAAAAGTATTGTGTCTATAATTTAACTTTTTAGAAACTTTTTTTTTTTACTTATTTATTAAAAGAACCTCGGGATAAACGCTGCCTTTCTAGCTTGTTGTCTATAATTGAAGGTGTGGGACATCTGAGGCATGTTTACACTCTTTTGCATAAGAAGACACATGTAGGTTTTGTGGGTAAAGAGGCTAAAAATGACAGGATGAACCCTGCTGTCTGTGAAAGCAGTTACAGTGGCACTTTTCTGTAATCTGATTACAATTTGTTTTTAGAACAAAGCAGGAATTGTATTGGCAAACAAACAGCCGAAAAAGTGTTTTATTTACTTTGTTTTGTGTAATTTTTGACTCTAAAAAGACCCAGTCTAATGAAAATCGTGTTTTCTGTGTTTTTAACATGCTCTTATGGCATTTTTCTCACCTAAATAAAGATCATTAAGATAAACATAGCATTTCTGAGTATTTCTTTCTTCAAATTGTTGTGAATCAAGAGCAAACAAAAATGCAGTTTAGCAAAGAGCCTATTTGTGATGTAGAATATACGCTGGGCCGGTCACAATCTCCTTTCTTTCGCCCCATTCTGATGCATCCATTTGTAAACACCTAGATCCATATGTGCGCTGTGCATATGTTAGGTGGGGGGCTGTAAGCTAGCGGGACAGTTTAAACAGAGAGCTCTCAGCAACAATTACATTCTAAAAAAAATGACAGGTTTTAGATTTTGCCTTAAAACAGCGTAATCATAATTAAAAGACCAATGGTAACAATTTTAAAATAGATCACAATCTAATCAGAGTGGTATGGGAGTACTGTCACACATCACTTGGTTTGTTGACTTGTACTTTTGTGGCTTTTCTCCCCGTCTCATCCAGACTTTGAACCAGAGGATGATGGTGATCTGGGCCTAATGATTCTCCTCATTTGTTTCTCTGTGTTGATCTTCACCACTGTCCTGTCCCTTATTCTAGTTATGTGGTAAGAGAGACACACGTCGCCCCTCACCTTTGTGTCATTTATTTCTCTGCGACTAAAATTTGTCTGTTTTTTGCTTCCAGGATGAGACGGAGGTGCCGTGAACACAACACAAAACAAGAACCCAGCTCTATGGTCAAGATGAAGTCCATGCCGATCTAATGCGACCCTCACAGACCCCATAAAGCCTTTAAAATTTAAGGTATTAAATTCAGCGTCTAAAGTTACTTGTCATTTTTTAGTTTTCCTCCCTTTTTTTCTTGCATGTCTGTTGATTTGTTTTGTTGCGGTGGCAGATTGGTGTTTAGCTTGTCTGGCAGCTGTGGATGGTAAGTAGCCGTCAGGCTTTAAGATGAAACAAACGCTAAGTGATTTTCTTTTCCCTTCTGTATTTCGGAAACCACTACAAAAGACTCTAAAAATGTCACAGAACATTGTAGTAAAGTCCCACTTTTAGGCGAACCCTAAATGACTCACAGAGCTGCTATGAACAGCCATCAAACAACCTCTGATAGTCAGCCAATTTGTGATTGTAAGGCTGGCACCCAGACGTTTAGCCACAGATTATAACGCAGGAGCTATGCCCTCATATCTGTCATTCTTGAATGGCTGCTTTCAACGCAGCAAGTCGTTATGATGGGATCTGAAGATGTTTTGCTCTGCTGTCTCTCACATCCTCTTGTCTCATTGTTTTTTTCCTCTCTTCTCAGGTCGGTTCAGTCCTCTGACGGTCCACATTCAGTCCATCCAGCATCCATGACAGCCCACAGAAACGGTAGTAATGGTGGAGGATTTTTTGCAAACTTCTTTAGAGACCTTTGGATTTGTGATCTGCTCGTGCTACCCATAATGCATCAGCAAACTTGTAACATTTGAGGCGTTTAAGTTCACATATAGCTGATGCTGCTCCTCGTGGGCTGAGTCCTCAGCTTTCTTGGTGAGTGTGCCTTTTGAACTTTGAAGTGCAGCTGCCTAACAGGACAACATAGGATTGTGGGACAACGTGCTGTTTCTCCATCTCCTCAGATTTCCCACACTTGGGTTTTATCACCTTAGAAAGAACTACCACAGTTCTTAGACGTCCATTTTTACTTTGATTGACCAACTGACTAAAAGCTTTGAGGGCAGCAGAAGATCTGCGGTTCAAAGCCAAAGCACCCATGATGGGCATTATGGTCTCTGTTCCCAGCCTCACTGATCCTAAAGTCCTGTGTGGGGCAGCACAGAAGACTGACTTTATCTCAATTATGTTGAATGTTGTGTCTTTTCATATTTCACCAATATTGTCTTGTATTTCAAATAGTTTTTAGTTTTTTGTGTCTTTTTTCATCCATTATATGTGCATATGTGTAAAAGTGGAGATGAAAGAAGAGAGAAGGATTTTGGCCTTTCGCAAATCACCAGCATTCTGTTGTTTATATAGATTTAGTTTGATAGATTTAGTTTGTTTAGTCCAAATATCCCACAGATGTTTTCTGAACTCATATTGACTAAATTCTAAAGAAGTTAAAGCAACCAAATTAAAGACCCACTCTGATGAAAATTGTGTTTTAACATGTCCTTGTGGCATTTTACTGATCTTGGAAGACATAAAGAAAATTCAGATTCAAACTGGATTTCTAAGTATTTCTCTCTTCAAACCAGTGTGATTCAGGAGCAGACGAAAAAACACTGTTAGAAAAAGAGTTTAATTGTGATGTAGAAACGACTACATCCGTGTATGTCTTTGTTTCCCCCGTCTGATTTGGCATCTGGCTCAAAACTACATGGCTCCAATATTGCTCATCAAAATCTGATCGGAGTGGGACCGGTGTTTCTAATTGTTTCTGTGAGAAAATAATTCAAAATTTTAACAATAATTATTGTTAATTTATGATGGTTAAATTTAAAAAAAAACTTTCATGTATAAAGAAATCTTGTTACTACCACAGAAAACTTGTAAAGCACCTCTTTAAAGGTTTTTCTCATAATTTATGATTTTAAACATTTAAATTTGAATAATTTTGGAGAAAAAATCAAATGAGACCTATTAAATAGGGAAATGATGTTTAGCCTATAACTGGCACCGGTCAAACCATGATTCTTGTAATAGTTTGTTAGCACTTTTATTTTCTGTTTTTTTTCTGCTGCTGAAAAAATGCAGAGGTGGTTGCAGGGATTGGCACTTTGCTGGGAAGGGAAAACTAGGAACACAACTGTGTTTAAGTTGCATGACATAACACTAGTCGAGCATTCACTGCTCACATTAGTTCAGCCTGGATGCCTGTGTGTGAGGAGTTGATAAAAGCAGTTACCACTGAACACGCAAAACACAACTCATGAAAAAAATGTGTGAAGATACCTCCAGGACGATCTGCAAACATTGTCTTGCAGATGGAATCGAGTCCTTTTTTCTTTCTTTTTTGAAACAGAAGGTGCATTCGAGTCAAACTTGACAGTTTAGTGACCGAACGCTTCCTGAAGCTAGCTCCACGTATTATGCATGGATCCATTTGAAGCTTAATGTATGTTATTGTTGTATATCATATTTTAGAAAAGCATATATGTTTGTCATGTTGTGTGTGGATATTAATCTGTTGTTTTGCTCACTCGGTTTGCTCAAACTAATAAGAACTACACACTTTTTGAAAAATTTCCCCCACAAAAAAAAAGTTTGTTCACGGTATATAATGAAATCAATATATGTCCCAATTGAATTAAATTTTTTTAAAAAAGTGACTACAAAAATCTCTGATCTGAAGACCATTGATTCAGTACCTTGACTCTTTCCATATAGAACCATTACATCTCATTTCTGCTATATGTAAACAGTTACACAAGTTTTGAGTTGGTACTGCTGTGACCCTTTAAAGGTTAATTGTGTAAGTTATCTGCATGTCTTTTCAGTTGGGCACCAGCATAAACCGTATTAAACCACATATTACCATATTTTTTGGAATAAAAAGTCGCAATTTTTTCCCAAGTAAAAACCAATGACCACTAGAGGGCACTGTAAGTGTGTGTGTATCAGTATTTAATACCAACAACAACGAAGAAGAAGCAGCGCCACTCAGTTTTACGCCGGGCTTGGCAGAATTTGTCCAAAGTGACATAAACAATGACGAATTCACCAGATTTTAAAGTGATAGAAAGAGCTTAGTTGACTTGTTAGCATGTTCTTTATGCTATAATTATCTAAATTATTGTTCATATTTTGCGCTAATATACTAAATTCCGCCTGTGTTTCCTTAAATAAAACACATTCACATGTAACTACTCAATTTCTGCGCACAAAGCATCATTGAAAATGCATTAAAAGTTAAACCAGGTCAAACTTTGACCAATCAGGGATGTGGATTTGATATCCCTGTTAATTCACAGAAGTGCCAACCATTTGAAAATTGATCTGTTTTTAAGATCTGATCTGGGGGAGAAATGAATAACTGTGGTTTGTGGCTGTCCGGAATGAAAAGTCTGAAGGAAGATTTGTGAGATTTGCTTTGCTTTGACATTTCGTATCAAGCCTCGTCCAACTGTAGGCGGCAGAAATGCACTAGTAAACTGCAGAAAAAGAAGTCCCTCCCAGCTTGTCCAGTGTGAACCATGGGCTACATGTGCATTTTTCACATGCCCTTTGTAAATGTAAAATTATACTCCAGTGCGACTTAAATATGATTTTTTTTCCTCGTTTTTGAGCGTATTTTGGCTGCTGCGACTTATACTCCGAGGCGACATGTATTTAAAAAAATGTGGTAGTCAGAAAAGCAGGGAGAAGTCTGGATATCAATTACAATCAGGGTGGGATTAAGAATAAATCAATATTGATTTATTAAACCCAATATTTTATTTACTTTTGAAGTTTTTTTTGTATTTTTAGAGGCCAAAAATAACTCAGTGGAATAAGCTTTCCTGGGTTTGTTTTTGCATACAAATTGTAGATTGTATTTTGAAAGTTTGACACTATTCAGTTTTTTCAAATTGGAAAATATGACAAATATTCAATCAAATTGGGTTTAAAAAGCAACGATTTTTGCATAATAAATTCTAATTTTCCCTTTGGTTGATCACTAATTCATTACATGAAGTCATCAAAAAAAAAAAATGCACGTTATTAAAGTTAGAGTGAAAATCAGAAAAATATCAGACAGATGGGTTTCTGTAAAGTATGTAAAGAGTCATTTGTCCATTTTAGAGCTGGGACTTTAACTGTAATAACACTCCAGTCACATACTTTTCTCCAGGTTTATGAAGGTGTGTCACTGTAAAGTTACTGTATGGACTGTTCACTGAACCGATGTTTGTCCGACATATTTGACTCTTCTGCTGTTTTAAGTTATGCTTGCCGTCTTCATTTTCAACTGTTTTCAAACCACAAACCAAATGATAAAGTGAAGCTTTTTGCTTTGGTACACATTAAGGTAAAAGGAAAACGAGGCAAATTTGGGAAAAACAAAAAAAAAAAAGTTTACTTTTGTTTTAGTTTTAAGCAGAACTACTCAAACTCAGAGGTCCACACCAGACCTGGAAGTAAAAACATGAAATTGAATCATTGAAATAGAAATATTTGGCCTGAGTCTTTTGCTGAAAGTTCTAATTTTTTTAGTTCTATGTTGGGTTCACCTGTTGCCACATGTTTGTGCCCCTCCTAAAGTATCTAGTTGCCCTGCAGACCCTTCAGTCTGGTATTTTCTCTCAGCTCTGTGCAGCAGCAGCAGCAGCACATTGAGCCTGAGAATGTGAAGACACCAAGCAACACTCAGGCCGGCACTCTCTGATGTACATTTTCTCTTTTTTGTTTCCTGCTTTATTTGTACAACAGGTATAAGCTGTTTTTTTTCCTATCTTGGAATGTTTCTGTGAAATAAATAGTATTTTATCACTTTATTTCTCTTTGTTAGTCTCTTACTTTCTTCCTGCAGTGAAGATTTAGCCCTGCCACAAACTCAAAAATTCACCAAAATTTACACCGACCTAGCACCCAGTGAAGTTGGGAGTGGGGTCATCTGGAACCCTCAAGACAGTGGGCTGAACTAAAAAAAAAAAAACTAAATGTACTGGTGTGTACCTGGCAGACCTCAAATCCTGTTCACCTTTGTCATGGGAGGGATAATACATCATCGTATGGGTGGGGTCATCTGGACCCCACAGCACAAAGAGCAACGAATTACAATCCATCGCCTTCTAACTTCTTGAACATCATTCAGATCTAACTTGGGAATAATGCTGGAACTATAAGTTGTAGGTTTTTAACAGCATTAGCGTGGCGAGCTTGCAGAACTCGCAAGCCTCTGTTGCTTACACATTGTTTACTGGAATATTTTGAAAATTTAATGTATGAACCGATAAAATGATAGAACATATATGATTTGAGTGTATCAAGAACGTGGGCAAAGTTAACAGAAACCTTTGTTGCCAAGGAAATCCAAAAATTTACTTTTGCCAGTTCTTCTAAAAATTACATAAAACTGTTCGTCATCCCCAGGTGACTAAAAAATCAAATCAAATTCAAATTTTTGAAAAAAAGTATTGTTTTTTTTTTCTCATAAATTTTTCACATGCTGCTCTGACGAGGATGGGAGAGTGAGGGCCGTGTAGCAGCTACTCAGCCAGTGAAGGTGGGTCAAAGGCTGGCAGCAAACAACATTTCCCATTGTACAAACATGCACGCTCCCTCAGGGTGGACGACTTTGAATATTCTCTTGGCTGTTTTACGCGATTGGTGGACCACTTCTGCCTCAATGCAGTGTAAGAAGTATCTCCAAAAAGCAAGTCACTTTGTTTGGAAGTTGTTCAAACTGTGGTATGCAGCCCTGAAAATGAGGCAAAAGGGCAAAACTGCAGTCATGTCTCTGCTCAGCAGAATAGCAGCAATATCGGTCCATCCTCTTCCTTCCTGCTCTGTTCAGGATATTCCCAATTATCTGTAATAGCTCAACACAAAGGCTATGAAAGAGACCTACTTTAGATACTGACGAGATGACCACTAAAAATGAAAAAAAAAAAAAGACTATTGAGTTTTTTGTTTTTTTTTAAATTCAGAATGATCAGCGTCAATCATCTGTGCTTTAACATGCAGTCTAGAGATGCCAGCAAAGCTGAAAAATATTTACTCCTCTCCTTTTGAAGAGAAAGCATGGTGTTTTTGCCTATTTTTTTAACCACTTTGGAAGTGCTGAAAATATTCAACTTTTTTTCGGAATCATAAGCAACGTTGCCAGATCAGGCGGTTCTGATTCGGACTTTTGTCTGCAAAAACTGCTTTGGACGGGTGGTCATAGGCCTAATTTAGTCCCATCATCCTCACCTGCAATCATGAGATGTATGACTCGTATCATTTGAATGCTTAGTTACTCTCCTGTTCAGTTGCAGCAGAGGCTGTGAGGTGAGGCGTAAAGCTCTGCCTGATGGCAGTACCATCCAAACTGGGCTGATTGCTTTCCTTTAGTTTATGCTGTAATGGTTTATTCAAAGACTTTTAAATATTGTTGACATTTTTTATTACAAGTCAAGACTTAATGTATTTGAAGTCGTAGCATTTTATTTAGTGTTTGAATTGAATATAAAGCCAACTACAGATCATTTGTTTAATGAATACAGATCAGATTTTGTGGATGATTTTTTCTGTTTGTGTTGCACAAACATTTCCTGTTTATACACGCATAGAAAAACACCAAGCAGTTTTCTCAGCCGACAAGTTATTTATCTCTTAATGTTTCATTGATACTTGGAAAATTGTATCCTTACAAAACAGGTTTTTGGAAATCAAACAACTCTTTAATGTTTCATAAGATCTGCTTATATTTTACCTCAATTCAATTCATCAAAGTTAAAATGCTACAATTTTCACTTTTTGTTTAAAAGTTATACTAGAATCCCATTTGTAATTGTGTCGTTATGTTTGAGAAAGGGCGCATATTAGCTCATCTTTGTTCTTCAATGGAAAACGGTGACTATCTGGCAACACTGCATCTATAACCATCTTTCATTTACATTCCCAGCAACTGAAACCAGAAAATATGACCTTGTGGTTCCAAACAACCAAAGAAAGTTGCACAAAGACTATATTTAACCAGGATTTATTTTTTATTAAGATAAAAGACACTACTTTATATCACAACGGCCTTCTTGGCATCTACTCTTTACCCAGTAATAACAAAAAACAAAACATAAAAAGTGCAAATTTTTACCTAATGTTGCATAAATGACATCACACTTTAAATCAAAGCAGCAGCAGGAGGCTTGGAAATGACACAACTGGACAAGGATGAAGGTCATTTCCATTCCTAAAAACATTTGTAAAGTAGTTCATATTAAAAAGGAAGTTTATCCAAAACCTTCAACCTTGCAGACGCTTTAGCTAAACTTCCAGTGTTGCACAAAAAAAAATGCACTAAAGGTTTTCCTGAACACAAATATAAATAAACAAGCAGTAAAACAAAAGGCAAAACAAATCCCTGATGAGTTGATCTAGGAATGCTGACCCCAATCCCACCTTATTTTTTTTTCTATTTTTATATTAAGAGTAAATCTGAAAGTGCAGAAATTATAAGCAAAATTTACTACACAAAAAAAATGACTGACTGCCATCTAGCGGACAAAAAAAGAATTGCAACCTCAACCCTCAAATCTTTTTTTAAATGTTCAAAATAAAAACCATCACAGGATGTTGTTTACATTCAGTTAAAACACATTTCTACACTCTCACTATATTTCCATACAATATGTCATGTAAAACAGGGTGAATTTTATTTAGGTGTAAAGAGTATAATAATTACATTGATGAATGATCAATTAAAAATCCAGTTTCCATTTAACTGACCATATAAGTGCAGCAGATTAATACTAAAGGATCTGCACTGAAACAAAGCACAGCAACACGGTGCAGCTTTTTACCAAAAATTGTTATTCAGTAGTTAAAAATACACTGTTAAAGGTAACTATGACAAACTTTTCGGGATGTTTTCAGCTTGATCTGTAAAAAAAAGTCAATGTGATTTAAGCTTAACATAATCCTCTTTGCTTCGTGAGTCACTGGACAGTGGAAGTGTCATGCCTTTGCAGAGCAGGGAAAACAGCAGCTATTTTGGCACTTTTACAGTGAATTAATGAATTAAAGAATTTGTGGTTTTATCTAAAATAAACTGGTTCCAGTTTTAGGATCACTAGATGTTTAGAAATTCACTTCAAATCTGCTCACAAACTTTAGGTGGAAAAGAGCCGATTTGACTCTAACCTGGAACAGCAAATCTTTCCAAGATCAATGATTGTACACAGCGCCTTGTGGAAAAACTAAAATCACAATCAACAATGTTTAAGTTGATTATTGAAAAAGTAACATTCCAGTCACATTCCACTTAGCTTTTGAATTGTAAAGGACTTTCAAAATAAATAAATAAATAAATAAATGGATTTTGCATCTCCTTAAAGCAGCACTTAGAGTAACACAGCAGTGACCGTTAGCTACGCTCACAGCGCCCTCGGCGATACTGGAAGCCACTACTTCCAATTTAAAAAAAATTGTGTAAATTTGTGGTTTTCGTGTTCAAAACTTTTGCGTTCACGTGAAGCTCCGCACATTTTCCAGACCGTTTTTGGGCTCTGTTCAAAACGCGTGGCTATTGGAAGCAGGTTGAAAGTTAAACCTTCACCAACCAGGAACCCGAATTTGGCAGTGACATTTTTATTCATGGAAGTGCCAACCAAGATTTGGAGACTTACACTTCAACATTTCGCACCAAACTTCTTCCAACACGCATTGAAACAACCACTTCCAATGAAAAGTCTATGTAAACACAGCTTTTGGGCTTCCACGTTCAAAACATGTGCCTTCACCCATAGCTACGCAAGTTTCTATGACTGTTTTCAGGCTCTATGTACAAAACTCATGACCATTGAAGGTTAAACCACGTGTGACTAATCAGGGACCTAGATTTGGTAGTGACATATGGATTTAGTAAATCTGGTAAAAGCAGACACGGAGACATGTCTGACAACATCTGAGTTTGTTTTTCAAATACAGCTCAACAGAGGCTGCTCTCCTGATGTGATTGATGGTAATTCCAATCCTCCATTTCAAGGATTCTAGCAATGAACTGATTTGTTTTGTTCCGTGCCAAAAATAGCGAGATTTGCACCCCTTTGACACTTCACCCATAGCCTCCTCCACCTGTAGGTGGTGGACATGCGATAGTAAACAGTAAAAAAATCAAAAGAAGAAAAAGCCCCTCCCCTGTTTGACCAGCGTGAACACCATGGGCTAAGCATACGTCACATGCCCGGCGTGAATGCAGCTTTACATACTGCAGGTGGTTTTCTTCGCTGGTGATTACTAATGGCTGTGTCATTCCGCGGACTAAAATAGTGACTTAAAATAGAAAACAAAAAAAACATCTTAAAAGCTCAAGTGCTGGATTTCCTTGCCATGATGGACGCTGTACCCCAGTGTGCAGCAGGATAACCACAGAGAGGATCAAGGTTACTAAGTCAGGTCCTTCCAGCCTGCGGTCGACCTTTGGTTGACATTTTCCCTGTGTGATTGATAGGATGAGGCTGGATATTCGGAAAGATGAGATTGGTGGAAATCTTGAACGTGACTAAAAACTTAGAATAGTTGATTTTGACACAAAGAAAACCTTACAGTTGGCACTAATGAACGTCCCTTCATCAGACAGATGCGGAAACCAAAGTTATCTGACTTTTCTGATAGTCTTCATCTTAAAGAAAAAAATCTCTTCATTCTTAAGTGCTGGGTATTATTGTCCAGTGATTTCAAGTATCTACGTACCTACGTTTTTTGTTTTTAACGGTGGAGATCTACCGGACAAGCATCTGTGACATCTAAACATCGATGGCCACTCCATGCTTGGTGGAAATCACATCCCTGGTTCCGGTCAGGTACATGAGCACTGAACACAGGTGAGGAAGAGTTGCTGTGGTGCTGACGTACAGCCAGTAAGGGATGGGGGCGGTGTTGCCAAACGGACAAACCCAGAGCCCGTGGCGTACGCCATCCCGGACGTGGTGCGTCGCCATGGAGATGAAGAGCATCCACGGCAGGGAGCACCAGGCGTCTTTGAGGCGGCCGATCCACATGAGAAAGCGGAGGGTGAGGCAGATGACGGGGATGAGAGACGAACAGTGAAGAGGAGGGCGCTGCGGCAGCGACACAGCGGCCTGGAGGAGCGTGGAGACACACATACAGAATGTTACTGTCTGTTCAACCAAAACTACACAGAAAAGTTACAATCACATTTTTGTCATTAAATTATTTGAATTTGTATTAAATATTAAATACAGAAAGGGGGTGGATGTGCAATGTTAGGTGGTGAACAAACATTTCTTTAAGATACGATGCTTTTTTTTCCTCAACTAGCATTACGGTAAGCTGCTGTGGCTTCGTGCAAGCTAACTTGTTTATGTTTTTTTATTCTTATTTTTAACAGACATGAATTTTCTTAGTTAGTACGGTGAGATGTCTGCTACTTTTTAAACTGTTTACCACCACTTTTGCGTCTGAAGCTAACCGCAAGTGTATCATTTACCCGATAAGCTGTTGTCACTTGGCAACAACAAAACACTACTAGAGAAGTGATCTAATGCTGCATACACACCAGACGTGACCAAAGAGTCAAATTTGCATCTGACACCTCTCCTTTGACGCTTGTCAAAGTGCCTTGATGCCCCGGCCGCGGAGCAACCATCGACAAATTTAATTGACCGCATCATGGAAAAACATGGATGATGTTGAGCAAGGAGTTTGTGTTTATATGTGTTAGAGAGATCTACAATGGCGCTGGCAAGCACATCGCTGTGTCTGGTTTCACCAGAGTCTCTCCTGGTGTGTGCTCTTCATTCCTGCAGCAGAGCTGCGCCTGAAAGCGGTTATTCTGACAGTTATTCTGTCTGTCTGTGGCCCAGTTTAAGCATTAACCCGAGAGGAGGAAAATAAAAATAAAACTGGGGGATCTTTTAATTAAAAAATATATTTTTCTATTTTTTTTACAAATAAAAAACTGAAAAGTGCAGGCAACAAGTCAAGTTTTTCAAAAAAATGCATGAAAGCGTTGAATTCGCTACCCGTTTTAATTATTGCTCTTTTATTTTGTAGGTTTGCAAAGGAAGTTAATCATATTCGTGCTCCTTTAACATAAATCAACTCTTTGCAGTTTGTTTTTTAAATGAATTGCAAGTATTACAATCTTGAAACAAGATGTGTGAACCAAAACAAAAATATAACGGTATAGTAGGGAATAGGTCTGCAACAAAAAAGAGATATGGCAGCAGAAGCTTTCGAAGAAGACGGCAAACAAAGAAAACTTTTTTTTTTAGCGATACCAGGGGACGTACGGTTCTGGACGGTAGACGATGTCTTCAGCCAGATCTGCTTGTGAAATTAAATCTGGCTTTGAAAAGGAAAAATCTCGATCTATACTTGTGTGTGCAATGAGCTTCAGCCAGTGTGGGTCCTTGGACCCTTTTGCGCTACTGCCTAACTATCTTGCCATAGGCCCGAGTCTGGGTCTCCTTGTGCCGGTCCAAAATAAAATATAAGGATGTGTCAGGAAGGGCATCTGGCGTAACTCTGCCAAATCACCTGTCTGAAGCAGTGGCAGCTATTTTCCTGTGGCGACCCCTGAAGGGATAAGCCAAAAGGTGAACAAACAAACATTGATTTACAGGTAGAAAGATTAATTCATCAAATCCATGAATTAGTTTTGCTTTTAAAGCAATTCTTGTGTTTCTTTCAGGCAAAGATCTGTTTCAAGTAAGTTTTTGATTATTTTCTTTATAAAAATCTTAATGTTTACTATTACATTTGAACAGTAAAATGATATCAAGTCAAATGGTGAACTTGTGAATGGAAACCAAGTGGAATCAATATTTTGGTAATCAGCTCTCACCTTCAGTGACAGGGATCCAGCCATGTAGAAGTGGTCTAGGTCTATGATTGACGCTAGCAGCCCAGCCAGTAGCACCTCGTACAAGTCACTCTTTTTCCGCAGTCCAATCACAACTGCCCACGACCACAGCCCCACAATTCCATGCGTGGCATTGTCCAAGATGGCGCGTAGCCACAGATGTTGCTGGATCGCTGACAGCTGGAGGACGTGATCTGCTACCACGCAAAACGTCCCGAGTCCCGCTGAGGCCAGCAAGGAGGCGGAGCTGAACGTCTGCAAGAGCGCCTGCGCTTTCTCCGCCTCTACGGCGAGGCTGAGAGGAACGCGTGCACCGTCTCCCCCGATGCCCACCCCCAACAGGGGGGATGAGGAGGAGGAGTCCAGCCTGGAGTAGAATCCAAGCATGTTGAACGAAGAGCTAATCAGAAGGTAGGGTCAGCAGCAGGAGGGACTGACTGAGGGAAGGTCTCGCTGTGATTGGAGAAGAGAAAGAAGAAAATAAACAAAATATTCTAAACGATCAAAGAGAATTTGTCACAAGTCTCTACTGGTCTATTAATGTGTACTTGTCTTATAATCAGCTTTTTAATGAATGCAATCATTTTTCATTTTGATTTCTTCATTTTGTACTGTTTTTATTATCACACCCCTTTTACATGCTGGAGAACTGCTAACTGAACTGCCCTGAACTGGTGGTATATCCAGTTTAGTAGAAACATGCCTTCAGCACAACTTGCAGTGCACGTTACTCTGTTATTTGTCGGATTTTAAGTAACTAAATTACCTCCAAACAGGGGCACAAATTTATTTTTTGAGACACTGGCCATGTTGGCCAGTAGATAATATATATCTATATTAATTTTATCAGCCAGATTCTAATCATATTTTACACAGAAATACCATAGGCATTTTACTTTTTTCAAGAAAATTAAATAGCATAAGAGTATTTTATAAAAGGTATGAATGTCTTTACTGTTGTCTAACTGTAAACTCAAATTCAAACATGCTGAGAAAACAAGGACAGATTTATTCAAGATTTCCTAATTTGCCTCCAGGTGATCACATTTTATATTAAATCATAACAAAAAAACTTAAAAACAGTCAAATGATTCATTATTGACATTAAAGCTGCAGCTTTAAGGATGCTAACAAGCTAGCATAGCATTAGCATCTAACAGCGCTGTCTCCAAATCAACACATTTTAATAAACTGTCTGTTGCTGCTTTAAGTGAAGCAGCTTTATTCTCCAGTTCTGACTGGATCCTGTTATAAATCGCCACATGTTCTGCTGCTTCATCAGCCAAACCAAACGCTGCACAAGTGAAGTGACCACAGGGGTGGGGTGTTGTCTTGCATCGCTTGTGTTTACCTTGCGTGCAGATGAGAGAGGACAAAGGAAATTCACCAAAAGAAGAGCTAATAAACATCACTAAGTTCACACAAACATTTACTATCCATGTGGTGACTGACTAACCCTCTAACTTCTACTCGCCAAAGAGGAAAAAAAGCTTGCAACTGGCGAGTGTTAATGTCGGACCCTTCAAAATAAAAGTATTTCACAATATGCTCATTTTTCTGTTGAGAAAAAGTTATATCGATAGTGATATTGATAGTTTTTGTTTTATTGCCCAGCCCTATTGTCTCAAAGAATTAAGAAAAATATAAAGTTCAGGAGACCTTAGCAGGCTGCCTCTCCATGCTGAAGCTGCCCTTTGTCTGCCCGCCTCTTGGGGGCTGGTATAGCTCACTTGCTTGCTCCAGTACCATGGGCCCTGCAACAGACTGATGATTTGTCCAGGGTGTACCCCGCCTACGCCCAACAACACCCCGCAGCCCGAAAAGGGAAACAAGTTTAAAAAATGGTTGGATGGAAGATCAGGATGAGAACGCTCGCATCGATCCTCCATATTGGAGCTGTACTTCACCCACTGATTAAGTCTATGAACACGTCACCCGCCCAAAGTTGAGTCCCTGATTGGTTGACACGATGCGGTGCTTGCCAAAGGACAGATGTTTGAATTCTCGCCTCACCGCTTAAATTGCTCTGCTGCCGAATCACCCCGTCCGACGCTCAAATCACACCGTAGGACCTCAGAACACGTCTGTACAATTAACTATTTAATTAATGGGACAGGGACTGGCCTCTCAGATGTTGAGTAACTTTTAATCCATGTTCCAAACAGCCAACAGAACTTTTTCAAAGATTTTAATTTATGGTGAGCGCTTTTCATCCAGGGTTTGTTCTGGAGGTCAAAATAATGATCTAATTTTAAGTAAATAAACTTTTCATTTATTGCAAAATCTAGGAAAGATCATGGTGTTTCAGTTAGGATTCTACCTAAGGCAAGAGAAAAATAAACTCCTTTTTTCTGTTTGCCATAAAAGCTATGAAGCAAACTACAAAAATCAGAAGAATTTGCCAGAAAAGAACAAACAAAAAAAAGACTCTGAAAATGTATTTTAAAAAGGCCTTCTCTTTCTTGGTGTATTGTGACAACAGTTTTAAATTTACAAATCAATTACAATAGAACTGGTTGTGTGGTCTGGCACACATTGACCACAGAGGAGATGTTGACCATGTGTGTCTTAGGGAAGCCTTATGGGTTTGCTTTGCCTTGATAAACAAACTCCTCTGTGGAACAGAGGAGCTTGTTCTCTGTGATCCTTATGGAGCCAATGCTAAAACTGAAGCCAGATGGTACAGACCTTCACTTTTCCAATACAGCTTCTAATGAGAACACCATCCACGTTGATCAAATCTGGGTTTTTGCAAGTTTTGGGAAAATACTCTGACAATCACTGCGACAGACTGGCGACCAGTCCAGGGGTGTACCCTGCCTTCGCCCATGAGTAGCCGGGTTAGGCTCCGGCGACCCCGTGACCCCGAAAGGGATAAAGCGGATTGGAAAATGGATGAATGACTCTGACAATCAAAAAATATAAGACAAATTTGTATGTTTTAATAAATTGTTGCCTATAACTTGTAACATAATCAAGACAAAAAAATCATTTTTTAATTAAGTGAAACTTTAAAGTCCTACTCTGATCATATTTTGACCTATTTTAAAAGCGTTCCCATCAGTCTTTTGATTATGATGCAATTTTTAGCCAAAAACCTGAGTTTTGTGAGTCTAATTTTGTTTCTGCAGAGCGGTGGGAATTCATTAGAAATTCCCCTCGGAATTGTGGAACGGGACAGATAGTGTGGTGTGAGCACTTTCCTTCACCAACTTGTTTACACGTTGTCCAGTTACTTTACAGCCCACTCACACCCCCAAGCTAACATTGCCGGCGCAACAAAAATGGTGGGCAATATTGGAGCTATCCAGTTGTACAGTTATGAGCCAGATTCCAGCTCAGACGAGGAAAACAAAGACGTACACGGATCTATTTCTCTGCAAGCGAATGCATCAGAATGGAGCGAAACTGTGGCCCGCCCAGCATATTTCCTATGTCACAAAAAACTTCCTTTTTCAACTGCATTTATTCGTCTGTTCCTGATTCACAATCCTTTGAATTAAAAAATACTCAGAAATGCAATTTTGATCTAAATTTATTTATGCATGCCCTCCATCATGAGCAAAATGCCACAAGAACATGTTAAATACACCATGTTTTATCAGAGTAGGTCTTTAAAATGGTTTTGAAAGAAATGGGGTTAAAATTTCAACCAAGCCTCGCTACATACAAACAACCTGTCCAGGATGCATCCTATCTTCACCTAAAGACGGCTGGAACAGTCTCCAGTGACTCCTATAAGCTCATAAATAATTCTTATTAATACTGTTATTTTGAAAAATTCAGCTTTTCTACTTCCTCTTTGTTATTGTTTGTTTCCTCCTGCTTAAGATCCAGTTGACTTGTAGGAAAGCCTTCATACAAGCTGACCTCCTTACATTAAAACACTGCTGGCCTGGAAGAAAGAAGGGAATCTAGGCCAGTGACAACACAAGCATAGGGTTGTCCGTGTCCCCTGAAGCTGGATGAAATGTGGGACAGCCGCTGATCATATAACAGTGTCTCAACATAAAGGGTGGGGGCGGATGTAAAGAGACAAAGTCCCCCTGGATGAAAATGTATTAGCAGATATTTATGTCGGTGCATTTAATACGCTTGAACTAAAAGTTAGTCATTTTAATTGCGTTGTGTCCACTTTATAATCTCCATCTTTCCATAATTAAATAAAGATAATCTAATTCCAACAACAGCATCGAGGAACAGCTTGGCGATGACAGGCTAATACAGCAGCACATATGCTGCTTTGTGTAGGCGGACTGAAACAGCCTCCATTAGCTAAAACTGCGCGGGGGGGGGGGGTCCACAACCTGACATTTTGCACTTAACATCAAAGCGGAATTAATTTTAAAATCGTATCGAAATTGTTACATCCGTTTTTAAGTTAATTTAGAAGCACAGGTTTAAATATAAGACACGCTTACCCCATAGCCGAGCATCAGTCGTCCTGCTGTTAAGTGTCCGCACTTCTTCTACGTAGCTCTGCGGCGGCGCTGACGCTTGCTCCGGTAACACTGCCACCTACAGGTCAGAGGTGGAAAAACAAATCAAGGCAGTTTCCTGTTTCTATATATTTCACATATTTGATCTAATTCATAGTTAATCTAAGGAATTTTAACATAAGTGAAAATAAGTTGGAAAGATTTTTCTTTCCAAAGTTCAGGCTACACAATAACTGTGTAATGATGTCCTTTGTAACAATGTTTCTAATGCTTTACATTTTGCCATCAAATTTGAATTTGTATTCTTGTCTCTTACAGATATATTTGTTTAGAAAAACGCTTTATTATTAAGTAAATTACAAATTCCTGCATGGACATCCTTAAAATTAGTGTATCCTTAAAACTTTTTATGTACTATATTTGTCTATTCATTACTTACATTACTACGTGCAGAAAAAGCAAATGCAGTCTGCTAGTATAAAATTGTTCATATTGTGAATATTAGTCAGTTAATTGTCTTTTTGAAGTCATCCAAAGTTGTACTGTACTTTATTCTACTGTATATTTCAAAGTGCAATGCATTGTGGGATTTTCCCCTATAATAGTTATTACTTTTTGAAGGCGTAGGGTATGCAAGGCAACAGTGGTGGAGCAAGAACATTGGTTTTGTGGTGGGCAGGAGTGGTGCAGATAACATATTTATTTATTTTTATTGTATGTTTTATGATTAATGTTATTTTTATTATAATTGTCTTTTTGGTAATGCTTAAAGAGTCTTGTATTGATGTTTTCCTAATATGTGTGTAGAATTATACCAATATTGGCTCAAAGATTGGGGTGGATGTGAGTTGGCGAAGCGCTGTCCCCCCTTACACTCTTGTGGCTCCACCCCTGCAAGGCCATGATTTTTACATGTCAATCCAAGTGTCACCTATTCCTTGATTCATTGTCATTGAAAAAATGTCTCATTATTTTTTTATAAAGGTGCACATTTTTCTCATAATCTACATCTGTGATGTAATGACAAAGGGACAAAACACGGTTGTCTGGCTTTCATTATAGCACAACATCACAGTAAACGCCGTCACAAGAAAAGGATGGAGAAAATAAATAAATATAGGTCATGAAAATTCAGTTTTGTCCAAAGTAAAATTGTATTCTTGCTACAGAAAAGCACTCCTTGAAGTAACTAAACTAACCTGGGAAACCGTGTAGCCTTTGATATTCCCAGAGACAGATGTGCTGGAACATTTTGGGCCAGTTCTGAAGGTCGAATGAGCTGTAAAAGCCATTTGTGCATTTTCCTCTTTGTAGTGCTTCAACAGCAGCCAATCTAAGCACTCTTACCGTGCAGAGAATAATACTCCTGAGAACTCTTCTGAATGCAGTCAATAATTCCCTTTGTTCAGGCTGCACCTGCTATCTCTCAGGATTGTCCAAGATTTTTGCTATTCATATGCAACAGAGATGTCTGTATGAAACTATTAAAACACAAAGTAAAAAAAAAACTGCATTTAGTTTTAGTTCTGTTTTATTTGGAAAGTGTTAAAGTTATTGCATATTATTATAAACTATTATTTTTTATATTTGCATTTAAATTAAATTATTGAAAAAAAAATTACAATTTTGAAAAAAAGGAAGCATTTTCAACAAAACTGTAACATTAGATTCTGCATTTGTTTTTATTTTAAGAATAGTGCAAATTTCTCTGCTTAAAGAAACTTTTTTAAGCAAAAATATTAATGACAAAAAAAAAATATTATTTTTTTAATTAATAGTTTGGGATCACTAACAAACCTTACCTCGGAACCTAACTGAAATTTCTAGTGATACCACAAGAGGGCGACAAAGACAACAGGACAGAAATTGGCACGTTTTTAGAGATCCGACGTTTCATACATATTTCACATAAAACAGTAAACAGTAGGACTCCAGGAAAGCAAGCCAGTCCAAATAAAAATAGATACCCTGTTTGCTAAGATGTTGTTTCATCAAATGTATCTTTTCTATGTTTTAGTTTCTGTACATTTGCTTTTTGAGAGGAACTCCCGCCTTCCAATTGCCATTTTAATTACCTATGCTTCTGAGCAGAATCCCATTCTTTTTTTGCCAGTGGTGTGACTTGGCTTTAAACTGTTGGAATATTTCGTGCAAACAAAGCAGGAAGAGCATTGATTCAGGTATCATGTGACTTATCAAGCACTTGTCCCAATCCATTTGAAGTTTTGACAAGATAGACTCTCATTACATGGCACGGATTTGCAATTCCACTAATTCCAGAGCTGACGACGACATCATCAGCAGGATGGAAAATTGGATGACAACCACTCATGGCTAGTTTGAAAGGCTCACAGCAAGAGCCCTTGAGCCACCTGGTAATGCAAAATCTGAGATTGCCAAAAATGCCAACAAAAAAGCATCCTAAAATCTTTGCATTTTTGCTTTTCTAGTCGTCCTTCAGGTAGTGGGGAAATTGCAAACATGTCAGACACCACGTTTTTTACAATGGTGTCAGATAAGAGCATGCTATAAGTGATTGTCATGAATATTCACATTTTATGCTTTTTATCCAGCTTTATAGGAGATATCCGTTCTTATCATAATGAATGTTGTGCATTTAGTCCAGCCAGCTGCACAGATCAAACACATGTAAACAGTGGTAGTCTAGTGGTTTATGGCTGTCAGGTTAAACTCCCAATTAAACTTGCATATGGAAATGGTTTATTCCAAGCAACCAAAACAAATATAAAACTAAAGATGACAAACAACAGAAATATATCTATATAGACTATGTAATTAGTCAAGAAATTTATTGGAAATACATCTAACTTTTTTTCTTTACATAAACTATAATTATCTGGTATTTAACTACTGATCAGTTATGTATACTTTAACTACACAAATGTAAGCCATTAATAATCCAGGCTACAAAGATAATGCACATATTGATTACATAAGAAGACAAAACATTATTTCAGAACTTGGGAAAGATACTGAACAATTTGATCCAACCTCATTGCAGCTTCGTTCAAAGCCCTTGATCTGAATTGCTTTGGTGAAGTGGCTTGGTGTCCACAGCTTGATCTGAGATTAAAAACTGTGATCGTGAAAGGCGTGTTTTTTTTTAAATAAGAGTTCACTCTTCATGAACCACTAACCCCTAAATAAATCAGATGCCTCAGTAAAAGAATGCGGTCTCATGACCACAGATTCTCAGTGGAATTTTCAGTGGAAGGCTTTCCAACATGCTCCCTCCTGATTGGCGAGAGTGGAGGCCGTAGAAAGTTTGACTCAGTCCGATACGAACCAATCACCGGTTACTAACGTTGTCTGGCTCAAGCATGGCCACGTCTGTCCCCCCCCCCCCCCCCAAAAAAAAGAAAAAAGACTAAATTGACGTAATTTGGCTGGACCAGGAAGTAAGCCATTTTCTAATAGTGCCATCACTCACTCACTCACTCACTCACTCAGCCTCTTGTACAGTCAACGGTCATGTCTGTCTTTTTAAGTTTGTGTTACAATAAGTAAATTACAAGTCAGTCAGGATAATGAAGAGGTTTAGTTGAGACACAGAAACCTGGATGGGACATCAACTGAAACCCATGACCTGCTTTAGGAGGTGTAAACACAACCCCTGTTCTTCAGCTCGTCTCTGCCTCAGAGGACCTGGTTTTTGTCTGCTGACTTTTCCGTGTCTCCATGGCTGTTCCCCAGAGTACATCAGAGAACTCCCAACACCCAATGCAACAACCCGACCAGTCAGATTCTAAGAAAACTCACCGCCTTTGTCCCCCCCCAGGACTTAATTAGGCACCATGGGAGACGGGGCATTTCAGGCTCCTGCACAGCAGTGGAATGCTCTGCCTAAACTCCAGAGAGCACCAAAGACTGTGGAGGCATTCAGAAAAAAAATCATAAAAATGGTTTTGCTTTAGAAAGTTTCAACTTTGACTCTATGTTTCTATGGTGTCTATATTTTTAACCGTTTGGTTTGACTGTAGTGTAGCACTTTAAGAATATGGAACAACACTTACTTACTAGGCACAGGATGTCTATTAGTTACCTAATATACATCCACTGTAAATGTCTGCAGGGCACTCTAACAACTCTATTTTGTTATTCTATGAGGTGTTTACCAATAGTGTTCTGAAAGATCTCTGCATATGAAGGTCTGTTACACATCTACTTATAGACATCTAATCTTGGGATATTTTAGATGTCTATCAGAGTACTTTTTTTCTAGGTCATAGTTCCAGCACAATTGCAGGAGTTCATTAGAATTTAGAGTTTTGGGGACGGGACTGTTAGCATTGAGCAATCCCCCTCCCCTCCTAGTTGCTGAGAGTTCTCTGTTATAAATGATATCCTAGCTTACAACTCCTCACACCCCCAACCTAACATTAGCAGTGCAACCAAGATGGTGAGCAATATCAGAGCTATCCAGCTGTACTGTTTTAATCCAGATTCCAGCTCAGACGAGGAAAACCAAGATGTTCATGGATCTGTTTATCTACAAGTGGATGCATGAGAATGGAGCTAAATGGCGAGTTTGTGGCTCGCCCAGCATTTTTTCTACGTCACAAATGTGATCTTTTTTCTGCTCCTGATTCACAACAAAATTTGAATTAAAAAAATACTCAGAAACGCAATCCTAATCTTAATTTTCTTTATAGATATCGGAGTGGGAGTTTATGCAACAGTAAGGACACAAAAAAGTTTAGAGATTTAACGGTAAAATAATAATAAAAAAAATATGAACCATTTCTTTCTTTTCTATTTATTTTATTAATTAAATTATTAAGTGAAATTTTTGCAAAATATAATTTACAAAATACTTTTTTAAATAAAAACATTTAAAATGTCAAATTTTAATACAATTTATTTAAAATAAATTAATTTTTTTGTAATTCTAGAAAAAAATATCTTGACATTTATGTATAACAGAAAAAAAAGAGTAAATCTTGTTTCGTCAAGTTTTAGCACGGTTCTATTTGGGTTTCATGAAGTGTTTTTACCACATATAAAAAAAACATGAAATAAAATGAGTTGCAAGTTGTTGCATCATCTTTCATGGTGGTTCTACCATCTGGACACTGAACCAATTATAGAAGCAAAACGTTAATGCTGTTTGTTCAACAGACCAAGCAATGTGATCTGCATTTCAGCACCACAGACAGAGCACTGACAGTTGAGATGATTCTTCTGCCCTCCAGTGGCTGCAGAAGAATCATCTCAACTGCACTTTCCATCAATCTTTAATGGTTACCTTACGATAATCATCCAAAGCGCTTTAACGACTTAAAATCCTACAGTTCTAATCAAAGATTTATTCTTGGAATGTGCTCAGTTATGGATGTTTATTCATGACGTCAAAGTTAATGATGATTCCCCAAATTATTTATTTATTTAGGTCAGCTATGTAAATTATAAATCATGAGGTAAATCTTTTCCTCTGGATTAGTGCAGTTTTTAATCATCCCTGCTGCACCAGCTTGAAGTAATGCGGTTGTGATTAGTAAAGGGGCAACTACGAAAACATCCGTAAATTAAATAAATAAAATAACTGCTTCGCTTTGAAGAGCTCCACGTTTGTCTTTGGCACAAATAAAACTTGTTTTATGGCAGATTTTGAGAAAAGACAACAAAGCACCACTGCCAAAATCCCAGACACCCGGCGTGCGAGCCATGTGATGCCGCACATTTATTTATTTATTTTCTATCTTGCTTGAAATTGATGAGCAGAAAAAAAAACAGGCACAATCACGTTCATATGGACGGAAGATTTAGGGGGATATAAGGGAGAATAAAAATGTACTTGTGAGATATTAACTTGGATTGAAAGTGAGAAGAGGCAGAGGGGCGATGAAGGCTGTATGCCGGGTGTTTAAGGAGGTTGCAGCCAGGCGGTGGGTGGGTGTGTGTGTGTGGGGGGGGGCATGCCATTCATCCAGTTTTCAGTGAAAGGTCAAAGTAGTCATTAGAACAGAGCAGGGCAGCTAGAATGGACAGCCTTTGGTAACATACACACAGGCAGGTACACACTTCTTCTCCTACGCTCTCCAGAATAATGAAACTTGCCTTCTTGCTGCAGGAAAAAAGAAAGAACGTTAAAGATTTCATCTTTAAAATCTAAGGTCCACGTCGAAAAATCTCGGGCCGATTCCTCTCCTTTGTATTCACATCACAGTGCTTTGTAAATATTAATTGAGTCCTCATCATCACCCTCATTAAATAAAAGCCCAGTCTCTATTTATGAGGGAGGAAGCGAGGACAGAGTAATGAATGCATTGCCACGCCAGCAGATCTACCCTGTGCACACCCGCATCCCCTCCCACACACGGAGGACTCCAGCTGACAGCTGTTAGATGGTGTATTGATTTGTCCTCTGCCTCCAAATCGGCCTGCCAGAACTTGTCAGCATAATGACAGAAAGAGGGCTTGAGAGAAACATGAGAGACAGCGAGACAGGTTGAAGAGAGACAGACGAGGGGAAGGAGAGCTAAAGGTCAAAAGGGATTTTTGAATGGACGTTTGTTGCACTTGCGCTCACCACAACCTGTCATGTGCCAAGAAAATTTGGTTGATATACCAACCAACATTTTATATAAAGCAGGTGGAATCTTATTTCAAGAAACTTAATTCTCCAATGTGTCATTATCGTGAAAATGCCACAAGAACATGCTAAAAAAGCATTTCTTGGTATTTCTTTATTCAAGTCGTTGTGAAACAGGAGCAGATGAAAAATGCAGTTTTTAAAAGATTGTATTTGTGATGTAGAAAATACCTGGGTATTTGAAATATTTAAAATATGCTGGGTGAGGCACAAGCTCCCATCTTTGCTCCACTCTGATGCATCCGTTTGCATGTAAGTCTTGGTTTACTTCGTTCAAACAGACATCTGGCTCAAAACTCGACGACTAGATAGCTCCAATACTGCTCTTCATTTTTGTTGCAATGTTAACTTGGGTCGTGGGGGGCTGTAAGCTTGTGGGGGAGCTTGTAAATGATAGAAAGGGGGGGTGGGTGGGGGGGGGGTGCTCTGCGCCTCCAGCTCCCCCAGCTGTGTCTGACCAATGACTCATTTAATTTGAAGTCAAAAGCAGTAAAAGTTTGATAATTTAATGGAAGCTTCAAAGCAACTTTTCTTAAACATACGTTACCCTTACAGGGATTTAGTTGAGCATGTGCAAAAAGTTGATTATTATTTCCTAAAATAAGTACTTTCTTTTATGCTGTTTTTCTCAGATTTTCTGTTATTACAAAGAATTATTTAAAAATGGTTAGACATTTTCTGTTTGTTTTATTTGCAGAGAATCAGTTCTCCAACAAAGTATTATATTTTTTGCACCATTAGGCACACATTAAAGCCTTAATTTTTTCCAAAAATGTGCCTTATCATCCCGAACGCCTTTTTATATAGAATAATCCTGTGTGTTTACTGATGCTGAGGACATTTTAAGAGGTACACAGCGCTCCGTCAAAATGTTTGGTTGCATGTTATTGTAAATACACTTCCAGGGCTAACGTGCAGCAGTGTCAGACTGGGTTTCTTTTTACGTGTTACTGATAAAGTTGGGAGTTGGCGTAGTCCCAGTAATGTTTGTTTTCTAGCGATAATAGAATGTTAGATAATAGAATATGCTACCGTGGCTAACGTGTAGCGGTGTCGAACTGTGTTTTCTTTTATGTGTTCCTAATAAGGTTGGGAGTTACAGGTATTGTAAATATAGTAATGTGACTTATAACGTGGCTGTTTGGTGCGCATTGCAAACAAGTTCAACGTTTATTTTTTTCTAATGTGTGGAGACTTGTGGGACACTCTGGATATGACATAAATTAGAAAATAACCGGTGCGCCTTTTAGTGTGGAAATCACAGTAGTTAGAAGATGCTACACAAGGAACACAAAAAACAACAAAGCCAAGCAAAAAGCTAAAGTCTTAAAATATCTATTTTTTCAAAAAGATTACATAGAGGAACTTCCAGTATTTGCATTTGTGCCTTGCTGCATGGTGGTATAGTGGTGAGTACACTCGCTGCAGCCAGACGGCTCTGGTTTGAATCCCGCCCAGGACCTTTCTATGCATGTTCTCCTCATGCATGTGTGGGTTTTCTCCGGGCATTTCCTCCCACAGCTAAAAACATGCGCCATATGTTAAATTGTAATGTATGTGTGGCCCTGCAACAGACTGGTGACTTGTTCAGGGTTTACCCCACCTTTGTCCAACAATAGCTCGGTTAGCCGCAGAACTCTGTGGCCCTGAGAGCGATTCAGTGAGTTTTAGAGATGTATAGATCGATGGATGGATTTTAGTTGTTGAAAAAGAACATTTCATTAAAGAAGATACATGGAAATAAACTTGGTTGATGGGTTGGAGATTGGATAGGTGTCACCAGTGTGTGCCATCGTGTGTGTGTTTTTTTTAAGTTATTTAAATTGGAGAATGTGTTCTAATATTTCTGGTTTTTGACATGCAACATTAAAGCAAATGAAAACAAGGAAAGTTCCTTTAATTGTATTTAGTAAAGTCTTTAAGTCTTTAATTGTATATGGCAAATTCCTTTGTATGAAGCTGAGCTTAAACTTACTCAGGGGAAGCAACCTCTTGCATTAATGCACCAGATTTCAGCAGCTTTGCATTAATGTAAACAATGTCTTGCAATATTATATTTTCTGAAACAACTTTTTCAAAAAAGGGAGTCGCAGATTTTTCAAATCAATTTTAGATGAATAGAAAAAAAACATTGAAGATTTTCAAAATTTTAATGGAAATCTCTTGATCACAGCCAAATTAGGGCTAAGATGAAGCACTGAGCTTGCTTTTACAAATATGTGATGACAAGTATGTGCGGTTACAGCTTTAGAGTGTTTTTCTACAGATAAACAAGGCAAGGCTCCAGTTGACGCTATTCCAAACGGCAGCAGCGTTCAGTTTGAGATTTCCAGCAGCGAATCCCGTTTTGGCTTTTCTAGGCACAGAAAAGAACTTAGCTCCTTCTCTGCTAAAAAATTCCCTCTAATCTCACCTTCATTTACTCCGCAGACAGTCGCTGCCCTCGAAACGAACCGTTGCGAAGTGAAAAAGATACCAGTTTGTCAGAAATCATTGTGAAATGGTCACATTTAATTGTTGAAACCTGTCATTGTATATACATCTATAAAAAAGACCCCAGGTACAGGTTACGACATTCTACGGCTAATACATACATTATCATTATAATTAAATAATAAACTTTTTTTCAATGTTAAAGTTACTTATCATAGTTTACAAAATAGGATCAAAGAGAATTAAGCTGTTATAAATGCCTGAAAAAGTAAAGCCCTATATGCATCTTTTTTCATTATCATCATTATTTTAGAAGAAAAAAAAAGGAAATTTAAGCACATCAATATTCCGTATATAACATAATATCAACTTATGATATTGACTACTGAATGAAAGAAAAACTGCAAAAAGACAAATCTAATCTTTGTAAAGGTTTGAAGATTTTGGCAAGGAAACAGATTTGTGTTATTTTACACCAAAAAGCAAAAAAAGAAAAAAAGAATATACTATAGCTGCTATCAGTGTTGCAATAACCAAACTTGTTACCATCCAAATATAATAAAAAATAAAAGGGGCGAGAAAAAAAGTGTTCAGTCTGAGATCCATTTTGTTTTCTTTTTTTTTTAATGTTCTTCATAATTCAGGTCCTTCTTGCCAAACACTGCAAGCACAATGTAAAGTTTACGGTCTGAATATGCCGGTTCCTTCTGTTGGTTAGTCCTTGAGCCGAGAAACAGCAGCTCCGCCGTGAGAGTCTGAACATCATTGTCTCTGTTGAATGGTGCGTTTCCACCAACAGGAGCTGCAGGGTCCGCTCAGTTTCATTCCAACTTGGAGCGCACTTCGCCGCTGATCAGGTCTGATGGGGCACACTGCACATACTAGCTTCAACTCATGTTGAAGGCAGGCACGGACTCCGGGAAGCTCGGCGAACTGCTTAGGAGCCTTTATGTTGTGAGTGCAGATGAGTCTTTGGCTTGATGATTGAGTTAAGGAAGTGGAGGGCGACTGTAGGCAAACACTTGCTATATGTGTGAGTGTGTTTGTCTTTACAGATTAGGTAAAGGGAAAAATAGTCAACAAAAAATCTATGAAATGTTTTTAGCTGAGAATCCGTTCTCTTCCTCTAAGTAGGAGCTTGAACAACCAAAATGTGAACACAGTTACTTGATAGTGTGGTTCTCTAGAGTTGCTCCTGCTGCTGCTTTTGTAAGCCACAATAATGACGACGATGATGCCATTTGCAAAAGGTTTCAACAACAGTGGGTTGAATCATGGCCGCCTGACTTCATATCTAGGAAATCATGGTGAGTAACTGTTATGGATAAAAAAAAAGATCAATGCACTGTTCTAAAAACATGTGCAAAATGCAAAAAAAAAAAAAAAAAAAAAAAGGAAAAAGAATAAGAATAAAAAACATCAGCCTTCTCTTCTTTATCCTCTTCTTTTTTCTCCTCAGAAATCCAACATTTACATCTAAAAGAAGGAGACAGAAGCAGAAGTGAAGCTGTCAGAATCAGAGGCTTTCTAGATGTGAATGCTTCTCTATTATATAAACATTTTTCTTCATTTTCAAATTCCAATCACGAGTAAGTGATGCCATGGTTGCAGCAAACTGCACTTTTGAAAACATATTTGCATTAAAATGGACAAAAAAAGAAGTTTGAGTCACTCTCTGTATCTCAATGTATTTGTTAAAGTTTTAAAAAGAAAAAAGAAGCCTGTACTACATTTCTTTATTTTCAGGTAAAAATATATATATATATATTTATTTGAAAAATATTAGAGTGACTTATTTCTGTAAAAAAAATGTAAAAACCATAAAATATAGAACATGCAATATTCTACAGTGCAAACATGTGATTCTAGCAAATATTTTAAACCTTAAATGTTTAAGTTATTTTATCAGGTTTTTAAGTAGTTTTAACTTTTCTCAAAATCAACACAGTTGATAGTTTTTGTCTCAAAAAGAGCCAGAATCTAGAAAAAAGAAATTATTATTAAACAGAGTCAAAATCCTTCTTATTTAAACTTTTGACAATAGAAAAACTTGATTTAAGACCTATAAAATTCTAATTGGACTTGTTCAGTTTTAAGAATGTTATTTTAAAGTTCAATAAATGCAGACAAGTTTGACTGATTTTCACTGTCATTATTTTGGAAACTGAAATTTGGATTTATGCTAAGTAGTTTCAGAGTTTATGAGGATTTATTAAGATGGGCCAACATGCACTAAGATTGTTTTAACATTTTGTTCACATTTTCCTCTAAAATGAGTCATTTCCACTTATTATACTAGTTTTTTTATCACTGTAATCAAAATACACTACAATTAGGTTAAAAAAACAGCAAAAAGAACTAGCAAAATATACCTTGAATTGGGCTTTAAAACATTCTATTTGAAGTAATTCCAACAATTCGATTTTTAGCTTACTTTTCCCATTTTGCATGCTTGTGTGTAACTTTCTAGATTTTAATATCTAAAAAGGGTTCTAAAAATGACTTTCTGAATGAACAATGGTTTAAACATTCTCACCCAATTGGGAGAATTTCTTTAAATAAGCAAAAAAATCTGCCAGTGGGATAAGAAAAATGATCTCTCCAAGATTCTTAGTTTATCAGAAAAAATTCTCGTCACTGAGACATGTTTTTTAAGACTATTTTGCTAGAGACATAAAAAGCATAAAACGACTTTTTTTTTTATTTTTTAAACAAGGGTCTTTTGACATTAAGATGTAGCTTTTGAAGTTGTGTGTTGGAGCTCACCATATGAACAGCAGCAGCATCCCTAAAAGTAAAGGAGAGAAAAACGTAAAGACTCTGGCGGCTCGGCCCACTGGAGGTTCAGCCTTCTGTGGTGCGTTGGAGGATGGGATGGGAGAGGTTCTGGTCTCTGGGGAAAAAAAAAAAAGACTTTCTGAGCATTTTTTTTAATTAACTCCGCTGGATTTTCAGTCACTTGATTTGTTTTTCTGTTCTTTGATGGGATTTTTTTTTTCTTTTCTTGGTCACACAACGTACAATGGTGCTGTTCCCAAGGGGAAAAACAATCAATACGCTACTTTGACGAATGGACGATGAACGACGCTCATCATAACGGGAAGAGGGGACCAAAGAGAAAGGAAAATACAGTGAAGAGCAAAATCAATTCTAATCTGCAAGCACAATCAATACAGGACTTGTCAAGGCGGTTATGAGGTGAATCGGGCAAAAACGGGAAAATAAATAAATAAATGTAAAAAATCCAATTCATTGTGACGCCGGAGGGAAAAGGAAAGAGGGAGCGGGGAGCAAAGTAGATATGAAATATGGTGACAGAAACTGCAGGGGAAAATGGAGGTTAAAAGCCTGAGGTAGAACAGGAAGTGGATAAAAGAAAAATCCCTGAAAGTACTCAGTCACACTTTAGGAAAACTATGTGCAGAAGTTTACATCACCTTTTTTCTTTTTATCACACCTTCTTCATTGAGTATAACTGTTGTCTTACTGCAGTGTGTCTTGAAGAACACTACTACACATGCTAATTATCACAACATTATCATGAGCAATAATATTATTATTTAAAAACTTGTCACTTTAGGCTGTACTCTCTCTAATGTTCATTTTGTGTTATGCTTAGAGAAAAGTCTGTCATGGCTAAACTTTTTAATTCTGCACAGAGCAAACTGAGCTGGCAGCAAACCAGACACTAAATATCTTTCAGAATCAAACCAATTAAAAAGAAAACAACAACAAAAAACTCTGACTCCTTCTGAACTTCTCGCCACAAACTTAACTTTATACAAAGTAAAGGATGGACATTGTTTAGCAGTCAAGCAGTTATAATTAAAAACTATGGAGCAGCAAAGGACAGTTAGAAGAGCTATGTGTACACTACTCCCAGTAAGTTAGGGAATTTCTTATTTACATGAGTGCTTTTCCTCTTTGGTCTTAATTTTAGTGAAATGCATAAACGTTCTCATTGAAATTACTAATAATAAATTAGAAGAAACACCATTTTCATTAGTTTGATCTTTATTACTCCAGAAATTAAGACAATAATAAGGATAGCTCCAAATAAAAATTGACTATTTTTCCACTATGGCATAGACGTCTCATGCTCCTCACTAGTCTCATGATGTTCTGAGGCATTCCACTCTTCTACAAGTGCTACATGCAGTTCTGCCAAGTCACTTGGGAATTGGGTTCAATCATCCAGTCTCTGCTTCAGCTAGTCCCAGGTGTGCTCTATTGGGTTCAGGTCAGAGGTCATTGCTAGCCATAACATGTGAGACACGCTCACTTCCTGACGTTTAGCTGTGACAATTCTGGCCACCATGCGGTGGAGCGTTATCATCCATGAACAGAAAGATGGTTGAATTAGAGATGTCTCCGAGGTAAGAACGTGCAGTGACTGGACCATCGACAGCAACCAAATCTGTTCTGCACTGGTGACGCCCGCCCAGACTGTTGCAACTTTTCCACCAAATCAAACCCTGTGGACCATGTTGACCTCGGCGTTTTGCTTAAATGACTACCATCATTCTGTTCAAGGTGACGCAACCATTGCTGCATTGTCCTCTGTCCATAGCAAACATTCACACCGGTGTCTTGGTGTCAGCGGAGTCACCTGCAACAGTCGTCTGTCAGTCAAGTCAAAGCGGTGGAGTCGGTTATGAATGGTTTCTCTGGAAACCCTAGTACCCCTCACATGTGGTAAACGGGCCTGCTGCTGTGTGGCATTTGCTAAACCATGTCTGAGTGCAGAAGTCCTTTGGTTCTGGCCATGGTAGCGGTACTGGTCATAGTCTGTCACTCCCGGGGCTCCACTCCTGGGTCTGTCACAGTCTCTGCCAGTAGTTCTGTGTCTTGATGCAAGTCTGCTGATGACACTTTGAGACAAGTTCACCTACAACATCCGACTGCCTACTACCAACATAAAGGCGCGCTACGGCCATTTGGTACTGCTCGTTTGGTTTGTGTATGGATGTTTGAATGATGAAGTTGGAATAACTTTTTGCAAAATCCGCTTTTCATACCCACAGAATATTGAAACTAATGAAATACTGAAAAGGTTTTTCGTTTTGAATTTCTTGGTTTTGGCCCTAATAAATTAGACACATACATGGAGTACACGTCCGTAGTGAGACCATCATTTGAAAAACCCAAAATGAGATGTGTCTATCACCCTGATACAACTGCCTCCCTAAAATCTGTGAATTGAAACTGTGTTTTTATTAAATATGTTGACCATTGCCTTATCTCACACTGCTCAAGAAAAAAAAAGATCTTTGTTAAAACAATTAAGCTTTTTGTTACAGAGGTGTTTGACACAATGCTGGTAAAAAAATGCCTATGTTTACTTTTACTTATGTTTTAAACAACTAAGAAATACAATAAATAGACAAAAAGGTTTCAATTTTAAAGAAAAATAGGAGTAATTAATTTTTTCTTTTTATCAATTAGAATAGAAATCTTCGAGGGTTTTCTAACCCTTTTTTGATCAAAATATTTCCAGCACAGATTGCAGCTCTGCAGACTCCCCCTTGGTCAAAACTCACTGAAGAATTAGTAGTTGCACTAACTTAGAAAGCAAAAATATTGACGTTAATGTATATTTTCAGATTATACAGCTGGATGAAATCATAGAGTAAGAAGAGCCTAAATAGCCTGCAGCAAAAGTAAATCTGCTGAAAATTATAGTCACTGTTCTTGCTTCTATATCACAGCTTTTTTAAAACAAGCCTATTGCTTAAGCTCCAGGTTGCATTCACACATGGAAGATATTTACCTCATTGCAATTAATGACTGTAGTGTTGCACTGTCTGACAGTCTGGAAACATTAGAAAGAAGCACATATACGGTTGTTCAGGTGTAAAATAACCAAGGAAAAATAAAACTAGGGCATAATTTACACCTCCAGCAGCTCCGTGCAGCGCTTCTGCCTGCAACAAAACATGGTGCGTTGTGTTGAAGAAAATAAAAATTATGCAGAAATAATCTGCCACTGACAAGAAGACAGACAGTTATGGTGCATGTCAGGGAGAAACAAGCTAGTTGAGGACAAGACAACAATGGGTGAAGGGAGGACTCATTAACAACAGTGACAGGGACGCTGTCTTGCAAGGAGCAAAGCAGGAGAAAAGCAGCCGGGAGGACAGAGATAAAAACTGAAAATGCTTAGACATTTCCTTTATATATTCTGCTAGATATCAACTTTCTATGTGAAAAGATTTTATGAAAGTATTTCCTTGGACTAAAAGGCACACTACTGTCTTGGATTAAAATGCAGCTCAAATATTCCTGATATGAATAAATTTTGGCGGTACTCAGACAGTGAAGCAAATTATTTTTAGCTGCTCAGCAAAACCTTTTCATGCCACAGTTTTGTGGTTAATGAGCTTGAACTGTGGTCTTTAAAGCTGAGTTCACATCAGATGCGATTTGCACAGCGAATTGGCCTCCTCAACTTCTGTTCAAAGTTGCATCTGCTCGATGCTTGTCCAAAAATGTGTTCATAAACTTTTGAGGGAGGAGCTATTGTTCAAAGTTTTCAGCCTCATCAATGAAATATTGTCTCTATATTTCATTGGCAATGTGTTGAAGACACATCAGGTTTATTTATTTTGTTAAGTGCTCCACAAAAACATTGGTAATCCCGTCTGTGTTCATGGGAACACTGAGAGACTCAACCAGCACAGTGAGGTTCACCATCTACTGCAGGAGCTGCATCTGAATGATGGTCGCTTTCAACGGTTCTTTCATCTTTTTGTGACCCATTGATAACTTGCTGTTCCGAATTAGTCAGAGGCAGAAAAAATAAAAATATGAGTATAATTAGAGGAACTTTACTGAAGTGGTTTTGTTGCTATCTAACGGATTGTAGATTTTATGTAAGTATGGATACATGCTGCTCAAAGGTCTTTGAAATCAATTGTGGGGTTCCCCAAGGTTTAATTTTAGGCCCACTACTTTTTACTCTATATATTCTGCCACTTGGGGATTTTATCAGGAGGCATGGTGTTTGTTTTCACAGCTATGCTGATGACACACAACTCTACATTGCTTTTTATTCTGATGAAGACGAGCCAGTCAACGTTCTTTTAAACTGTATTTTAGACATGAAGTCATGGATAGCAGAGAACTTCTTATAGCTCAGCCAGGACAAAACAGAGGTTTTAGTGATGATTTTTGAAGACAAGAGAGATAATTTTTTATCTAAACTAAAAAATGATAAGACTTCTCAGTGTCAAATTAAAAAATAACAAAAACAAGATTTTATCATCTTAAAAGCATTGCCAGAGTCCGCTCATTTCTCCCTCTTGTCAGCACAGAGGTGCTAATGCATGCTTTAATATCAAGCAGATTAGATTTTTGTAATGCCCTGTTCACTGGTCTTCCCAGAAGAAGGATATCAACCCTTCAATTGTTGCAGAATTCAACCCCACGTGTGTTGTCGAGGACTTGGGGGCGGGAACAGCCATTTTAAAATAGCTGCATTGGCTCCCTGTGCAATTCAGAATTGATTTCAAAGTTCTTTTAATGGTTTATAAATGTTTTTATGGTCTTGGGCCATCATATCTATCTGATGTGATTTTAAAGTTTGAGTCCTCGCAACCACTGAGGTCCTCTGGTACATACCTTTTGGTTATTCCTAAAGTCAGAACTAAAACATACGGTGAGGCCCCACATTCAATGTTTATGGACCTCGCCTGTGGAACAGCCTCCCAGGGAGCCTCAGGGCCGCAGAGACTGTTCATGCTTTTATAGGAGCCTCAAGACCTACTGTTTTAATCTGGCTTTTAGTTGAAATTTAAGAACTTATTTGATATTTTATTGTTTCATGTTCATTTTTTACTCATTTTATATTTTTATTTACTTTTACTAATTTGTATTTACTTATCTGGTTAGTTACATTTGTTTTCATTTTTATTTATTTTATTCCTTTTACATTTTAGTTTGAACTCCAGTGTTTATTCTCAGAGGTCACTGGTGTGGACAGGTCCCCAGAATTTTGTTTCCCTACTTCAGTACAAAGCCAGACGTGTGAGTATTTGTGTGTGCGTGCGTGTGTGGGGGTGGGGTGTGGTGGGTGGGGCATCGTATGGGTTACATACATACTTTTTTTTGGGCAATGTCTTGGTTTTTGTTTTTAAAATATGTAAGGCACCTTGAGTGACAGTAGTTGGAAAATAAAAATAAAGTTTGATTTGATTTGTAGAAAAATATCATTAAATTCAGGAGAACTTAAAATCTCCTCAATATTGGTTTTAGACTCCATCCACTGATTACATCCCCAACACATTATGGGTCAAAGCTGAGTTCCTGATTGTTTGACCCAAAATTTTTGAATTTGCTTGACGTGTTGTTGCACCATCCAAAACGCGCCATTACCAGACCACCATGCCCTACCCAACAAAAAAAAATTGCACCACAGGACCTAACATTGAAACTGGCTGCCCCTAACATGCACATTGCATCTACGTGGTATATGACGTAAACTAATTTAGCCATTTACTACCTTAGAAGGTCCAAAGATCCAAAATGAAGAGTTTAAGTATCTCCTCCATTGTTTCTCAAATGATTGAAATTATTTGGGGAATAAACTTGAATACCAGATTTCCATTATTTATTAGTTCTTTCTAATTACTGAAACAAAACACCCATATCCAGGAAGTAAAATTAGTAATATTGTTTAAAGAAATTTGTGTTTCAAAGACTTTTTTTCAATGTAACAACATTTCATGGCAGCTAATCCTACAGTAATCTAAATGTACAGCACTAAAGAGGCAAACAGAGCTGCTGAGATGGGATAAAATGAAGATCAGTGCAGATATGACATCTCTCTGTCACCTTCCAGCTGCAGCATTACAACATTGGTGAATGTTGTAATGTACAGCACAGTGACGGGAGTATCTCCTGGCAAAAATTCAACTGAACTGTTGCCACAGTGTGGCTGTTAGTGGGAGAGACAGAGTCAATGTAACTATAATGAACTGAGTCAGCTGTGTGTCCATTAATCCAAACTGTCCCCCAGTAAACGAGCAACATGGTAAAAAAAAAGACACTCCCTCTACATTGCTGCACTCACAAGTCAATCCACAGTCTTTATTGAGTTGTCGCTACCTTGGATTTTCTCAGTAGTGATGAAGCTTGAGCGTTGTGGCATTTGACTAAAATAATTCACACACACTGTAGTTACTATGTCCTAAAATGCAAATCATAGCTAAATTACACAACACCTGGAACAGTGGAGCTTTAAAGTTCTTTTTTTTTTTTATTTGTAGCTTTTCTGACCCATTTTTCAACCATATACCAGGCACATAACCGTACACATATACCGCACACATAACCGTAGACATAGACCCGCACATATAACCGTACACCTAAACCGCACACATAACCGTACACATTTTCCGCACACATAACTGCACACATAACGGTACACATATACCGCACACATCACGGTACACATATACCACACACATAACCGCACACATTTTCCGCACACGTAACGGTACACATATACCACACACATAACCGTAC
>BSAI01000108.1:18715961-18731154 GCA_036245035.1 Adrianichthys oophorus | reverse complement strand
CATAACGGTACACATATACCGTACACATAACCGTACGCATATACCACGCACATAACGGTACACATATACCGTACACATATACCACGCACATAACGGTACACATATACCGTACACATAACGGTACACATATACCGCACACATAACCGTACACATATACCACACACATAACTGTACACATTTTCCGCACACATAACGGTACACATATACTGCACACATAACCGTACACATATACCGCACACATATACCACACACAAAACCGTACACATACACCACACACTTTGACTTCAATAAAACTCCAAAAAGTAGAATGCACATATGTATGTTTTGCATGTATAGGTTGACCTTTTAACATGGAAGGCCTGGGAGAGTTGCTCCTTTTTGCAAATTTCCTCCAATGGTCTTTGGTGGAGCTGCAAAAGTCAGAACTTCCTGGTTTGAGTAAACTTTGTAAAAGTAAGGGAGGATTTCCACTTTACTTCTCACAAAGTAAATCATCCTATTTCCCTGCTTACAGTACTCCACAAAAAGGTTGGGAGTCAGGGGACACAGTGTTCACTGGCAGAGAAGGTAAAGGCACGAAGGATATACAGTACAGAGGGTTCACTGCAAGGTGAATGCATTTTACATGCTTCAAGGACAAAAAACATTACTTTGCCAAAAAAAAACAGAAGGCAAATCAAACATAAATCAACCTGTATCAGCACGACAGGAGGAAGAAGACTGCAGTGAGTGGTTGGACATTTGGAATTCAAAAAACAACTTAATTTGAAAAACACATTGCAGTGACCCAGGGTTAATAATGTTGATGTAGCAGATGACAAAAATGGCAGAATGAACTGTGCAGTTATAAGCACAGCCAATGTTTGGTACAGTTTTGAGGTACCAGACTTCATGCGGGGATCACCTGTACAGGGTTCAAATTTGAAGCTGCATTAACAATTTAAATGTATCCTCCAACTCCCTCCATCTTCTTCTATCTATACATCACATGAAATGATGACGGTGGTGACTAAGAGGCTAATAACTTCTGCCCATTCAAACCAATAACTATACTGTTTTTTCTGCACTAAACAACTACAATTAATAACTACATGTTTAAATAACAACATCTAAATGTAATTTTTGGTCAACCATCAACTTTTTCATCATCAGAACACAGTGGACTTTTAAGGCAGTCTGTCTTCTGGAGCCACCACTGTCAGACATTATTCTCTAAATCTATGACCACATCCCCCTTAATATCTGAAAGTGCTTGGTTTTAAAGTCAATTTTTAACAAACTTTCTTTCACATTTTAACACACCAAAGCATTGCCTCTTCATAAGCACCCGCACACATACTCTAATTTTACTGAACACCATAAAAGTTTATCATGTAAATAGGATAAGACATGCAATCTTGAGGAAGCGATACCTAAAGCTGGGACCAAGCTGGTGCTAGACAGAGTCCAGCTTCTGTCTCACTGAGGGAGTGAGACCGAAACTTATCTCTCAGATAGTTCTGACATGAAGGATGACTCTTGAGAGCCTCTGCCAAGCTCCTTTTCATGTACAGGAATGCCGCGGCCTGCAACAGCGCTATCATTTTCATGCAAAGTCAGTCTGTTGATGTGCGGAAACAGAGCCGCAGCAGCAGTTGTAGGACAAACGTATATCTAAAATGCGCTGCCGAGAAAATGCACTGCAGGCAAGACTGAGGGAGGACAGAAGCAGAGAATGTTCTGCTTTGGACTCCGAGCTACACAATCAATAAGTCCCAGGAAGTCTGTTCATTTACTATTCGGCTGAGCAGCCAGGAAATATTGGTCAGTGTTGAGATGTTAACAAGCTGCTCAGCTGAAAGGAATCGGGCCCTGGCTGAACTTTCTGTGTTCATCGGTCTGCTCTAAGGCAGAAAATCAAATATTTGTCTTGTTTTCATTCTGATCTGATACAAAGCAAACTGTTATAAACTAATTACTGCAATGCTAATCTTAAGAGAATGTCTGTAAAATTAACACTTTTATCAAGTTCTTTCCTGCAGACCTTTTCAAACAACAAAAATATAGCCCAATGTTTCAAATTTGATTCATTATCACCTTATTTCTCTTTTTGAGAATGTTGCAGAACAAATATCTTAAATCTATTCTGTTATTGAAATCGGAATTTCAATTTCTGCTTTTCTTCTGAATATCACAGGTAAATATCCATTCATTCATTTTCCAAGCCGCTTTATCCCTTTCGGGGTCACGGGGTTGCCGGAGCCTAACCCGGCTACTCATGGGCGAAGGCAGGGTACACCCCTGGACTGGTCGCCAGTCTGTCGCAGGGGCCACAATCACACACCCATGCACACTCACATTCACACCTAGGGACAATTTCAAGTAACCAATTAACCTATGAAGCATGTTTTTGGACGGTGGGAGGAAGCCGGAGTACCCGGAGAAAACCCACGCATGCATGGGGAGAACATGCAAACTCCACACAGAAAGGTCCCCCAGCCAGGACTTGAACCGGGAACCTTCTTGCTGTGAGGCGGGAGCGCTAACCACTGCGCCACCGTGCAGCCCTACAGGTAAATAGACTAGTGCAATAATGTGCCATCAGCAGAATGAACAACAAAACCCCAAGTCATTTTATCAGCAGCTGCAGCAGCGACCTCTGCACAACTGCAATCAGTCATCCTGTAAGTGACATCTGTAAAGACTGCACCGAAAGGTCGAAGAGAAAAGAGATCCAGATTGAAATGCGAGGTGACAAAAAACAGGAGTAGAGTGAGGGATCGATACATATAAATACAGAAGGAACGATATGGAAAGAGAAACCTTCAGGCAAACAAAGGGGTGGTGGGGAAAAGAGTGACCAAGACAAGGAGAGTGGGAAAGAAAGCAGAGAACTGGCAGTTGGACGGAGAAGAGGCAAGACGTGAATCCAAATAACCCTCTGTTCTTTTGTTTTTTTTTTTCTCAAAGCAGAGAGAATATATTGTGTTTTGACCCAGCGTTCATGTTTCAGAGTACTGTTATCAGACCAGAGGTGGGGCTTTCTAAGGTGTGAGATGGTGTGATCTGTGTGTTTTCCACTGTACATTTGTGTATGTGAGGGATCTAATTGAGTGCTGGTAGAGTCTTGATCGATGTGCAGTCCTGCTCTTGACCAATAGAAGTCAGCCTTGTGCTGTAACAGTATTGACAGGTGTTTCTTCTCTGTTGTTCCTTTTTTATTCATTCTTTAGACGGTTATGGATTTGTTTGAATGTTAAAAATCAGAGTTACATCTGTATTTCTCTTGTGCTCTGGGACTTCTTCTTTTCATTTATCCATGTGAACTTTATGGATCGATGAGTCAACATGGGAGAATGTAAGTGAAGCTTACAACTTACAATGAAATCTAAGGTAGCCCTGAAGTGCAAATCACACCAATAGCTCAGTCATTGTAAAAAACATATTAAATATCATAACAAAAATTGAAAGGCAAAATAAATTAGAAAAAACAACCATTCCATTTTAGAAACTACAACACAATTTAAAAAATGAAATAAAAATTAAATTTTTAGAAAACCAAAGTAATTTCCAGAAATCAAAATGAAATGTTAAAAAATGAAACACAATAAGGAACTGGAGTTGAATTGGAATTATGGGACATCGCTGATTGAATGATGATGTTTGAGTTTTTCCAAATGTGTCTTCACCAGCCGCATTCTAATAAAAGTTTTATGATTAGTATGAAGCATATGCAGAACCTGGAAAAGTTTGGTAAAGTTATTTGGGATGAAGTGATTTTGGATTTGCTAATCATAAAACTTTCATCAGAATGTGGACATTAGACATTTCATTTTTTAAAATTGTGTTTTGGTTTCTAGAATTTTGGTTAAAATGCAATGTTGTTTTTCATCATTTGTTTTGCTTTTTTGAATGTTGTTGTGATCTTTAATATGCTTTTGCGTTAAGTGATTTGTTGGTGTGATTTGCACTCTAGGGCCACCGTAGAAAATACTTAATTTGTTCCTTTTTTCCCCATTAGTATTATTCAATATTTAAAGTAGTTACTGATGTCTCTGTGAAATGAAAAATGAACATTTCTGTTTCAATTTGGATATTTACATGGAGGACAAAATAATTTAGGAAGGAAAAGTAAATCACAAAAAAGCTTAACCCAGGTTAGTCTCTGAACTCTCCAGTGAGTTTGCCAGTCAGGTTTGTTTACAAAAAACTGACCTGCTATTAGTTTACAAAATGTTCCAAGTTTAATATGAAGGTTTCCAAAGGGTTTTTATCTTTGGAATTTTTGGTTTAAAAGAAACGGAAAAGTTATGCCACTTAATTCTCATATTATTAAGAATAAATCCTTGGAATTTCGTGAATAGTTTATTGGAGCTTTGCCTGTTTTTTTAGACATATTTCAAATTGTTTTGACTTTTTATTAGCTTGGCTTTTGTTCATTTTTTATTTGTCTCTACATGTTTTATCTTTTGTTATAAAACAGAAAAACCTTTTAAATCTTATTTTAATTTTTGATTTTTGCTGTAAGAAAAGACTAAATTGACAACTCCCAATTAATTTTGTTGAACAGTTTCAGGTTTATTGTGTAATATAATGTAAATCATCTGTAAAAATAAAAAAAAAAAGAAGCTGGGGTTGTAATTCCTCTGACGTCATTTCCAGGCGAGCGTTAACCAGTGCTTGGTCATTGCTTTTGTTGCTCCTGTTATTCGATTACCTTGATTGGTAATATCTAACTTAGTGTTAAATGATTTAGTATTCAAAAATTCTAAGTAGCATCTTGTGTGTGGTATCATACTAATGAGTAAGCATTTGCTGTCTATGCAGGCTGCGACGTAGTAGCTCCTCCTTGGGAAAACACCACTAGCCTCATGCGGAGAGATGGCATCCATCCCACTTTGGACTGTGCCGCTCTTCTTTCTAGAAACATTTCTGCTTGCTTAATTCGTGCAACCTGACAACCCAGACGGGACCTGGGCACAGAGCAGCAGGACCTGAAAAGCACTTGAAATCTCTCCTGTTTATATTTTTATGACTGACTTTGTGTTCTTTGCATGAATACCACTGTGAAGCCCACTGAGACGGCTGTGGTTGTGATTTTGGTCTATATAAATAAACTTGATAAATTTAATTGAATTGTACTAAAGAAATGGATATCAAGCATACAAAGACTGTTTTAAAGATAAATAATTATAGAAAGTTGCAAAGTAGTAAAAACACTCTAAGGTCTCGCATTTTTAAGGGTTAAGGAGAGTGAGAGTTTTATTTTTCAGGATTTCTCACTGTGTGTAGTACACAAAAAATATTTTGACATTGTGGGGAATCGTGACAGGAAGTTTTCCACTTTAGTTTCCTCAGACATGTGGCAAAAAAAAGCCCAAACGTATATCCCATGGTGCAGAACTAATTCCTTAAAGGTGTTGATTTTCCACAGTGAGTTTTCAGTAAGTAGTTGATGGAGTTCAGCAAGAATACCAACCCATTCCCCCGCTGACATCCAACAACTTGTTTCAATCAACTTTTTACGAGTATTTTGAACCACAGAACTACAGATCGCGCTTTGATCACATTTCACATATAGCCTGCAAGCTCTTACCAGACCAAACTGTGATTTACTGCTTTGTTTGTAATACTGTCTTGGGCTACTTTGAATTCAATTCACTGATACTCATCTATAAAGTGACTTCATCTTCTGTGCCGGCTATATACAGGCCGGCATTTTTGTCTGCAGATGCTCCTTCTCAGATAATGGAATAGGCTGTCAAATGTAGTCAGAGCAGGGACACCCCTCATTCAGTGCAAGAATTTTTTGAAAGCACTCTAAAATAATACAAATGATAAATAAAATACATTGGACTTCACAAAAAAAAAAAAAAAAAACGCTTTAAACTTTATGCCTTGAGTCTGCAATGTCATCCTTTTTTGGCTCTGTGCTGTGGCTGAGAGCCTAAGCTTGTTGCAATGATTTATAAGTCATGATTAACACACTGTGTCATCACCAAAGAGCACGATTGCTCTACACAGAGAAGTAGACAACACAACTTCTCCCCCTTGAGACTTTGCTGTCATTTATCCCTCTTTTGTTCTATGTGATCCAAGTCAGAGCACAGAGTGTCCAGCCCGGGAGTAGCTGTTTTATAATTCAAGGCTAAACCAGCTATTGAGATAACTTATGTGGCAAGCAACCATTCTGCAGGGGTGCTAACTAAATTATTCCCACAGACTTAGTCCTTCTTGGCCAACATTTTTAAGCATTATTATAAAAAAAAAAAAAAAAAAAAAAAAAAAAAAAAATTTTTTTTTATTTTTTTTTGTTTAAATGTCTGCAAAGGCACATTGCATTAGAGTGTACAGTTTTAAAAGACGCATGTTTTTTTTTTGTTTTTTTTTACAGCCAGCTCGGTTTTTGCCAGAGGCAGTGTCTGCCTGCTCAGGCTGCAGAGTCCATTTGTCTTAAAACTACAGGATCTCAAAAGTTGAAGAAACATCAGACGAAAAAGCTATTAAGAACAAACTTTTTTTTTTTTTTTGTATTTTCATTCTAAACACAGTTGGTATTCAAGTCTAATTCTAGATCTTAGTAACTTTGAATATTTTTCTATATTTTAAAAAACACCTGAAAAACATTTTATTTATTAAAAAACAAAGAAAAAATAATTAAAGACCAGTGTTTGAGCATTTTTTGTATTTCAACATTACTCTTGTGTTTTAGGATTCATAACTTGACAATAGTCAAGCTTATGGTTGACTCATGTTGGGGTGACCAGTATGGGTGCTGTGAGGTTTTGGGTTGTCATAGAAAAATGTGCACGAACATTTTTGCTCCACGGTATCACTGAGTTGTCTACCATCTCAGAAGGTGCTCCATACAGGCTTGCCTATTTGATGGGTAGTTGTGCCCAAAAATCCAATTCTCTGATCTATTTACACCAAGATATAAAAGAGGACCTATGGTTAGGATTCACACTTCACCAATAAACTGTGGAACAGCCGATAGTGAGCTTAGAGGTACAAAAGTCCTGAATATGAAAAGATTACTTTGAAGCACTCTTGTTTTTTGGGTAGTCACTGAAGCAATGTCAGCTCTACACGTATGTAGAACAAGTAGATAGAAGACAAGTCCTCATTAAAGGTACTGTATAGCAATAAGTACAAATAAAAATTTGGGAATAAAAACATTTTAAACTCTCCAATATTAGACCTTTAAAACTGTATTTAAGAAATGTATGTTTTCTTTTTTTGTTTTACATTTTATCTTTCATGTTTTGTTCATAATATTTTTTCATATCAAATACATTTTAGGTATCCAATAATTGAGAGGGAACTGCCTCTTTACATTGCCTTTTCTTTAAATACATGTCTCCATTATTACAAATTGAATGACTTATTTTCTTTCTTATGTTGTTGCACCTCACACATGGATGACTTTCTTCACAGATTTCTGCATCAAAATGCAGGCTGAAATGGTTGGAAGCTTGCAGAGTCAGCATGCCAAATGTGTTTGTCTACAGGTTAAACTCAGGAGGAGGCTCATCATTCTCTTCTTCTGCATTCCATCACTCAGATGTCATACCAGCTTCCTTCTAACAGTTTCATCCTCTAATTGTGGACCACATATGTGCATCTGAAAAATCACTCAATTCTCATTTTTTTACATCCATAAACAGGTCCACTCTGGTGAAAATTGTGTTTTGACAATGGAGGACATACTGTAAAATTGAGCTTAAAATTGCATTTACTCAAATTGTCGTGAATCAGGAGTAGATGGAAAAACGCAGTTTGGAAAGTCTGTAGTTGTTACATACAAACTACAGTTGGCTGTCGGCACTGCATGTAAACAAATGGGTAACGAGAAGTAGTGGTGATGAACAGCATTTGCACAAAACTCCTAAGAATCTCATCCAAATCTTTCATAGATCACCAACCCAAAGTTATTTCACATGTTTTCCAACTGGATAAAAATGGAGACAGGTAAGAAATGGAGGCCAGATGGGCAATAAGTCTGCAACGTTTTGAAAAATTGAATTTTCTCTGAGTGCTTTTAAAATGGTAAATGTTCAAGTGATGCTACAAGACAAGAGCTCCTGCAAAGACAGTTGGAGCCCCTTGCAAAGTCATCTCAAGTCATTTTGGAAAACCATTCAGTGACCGCTATTAGCAATTTGTTACTAGCTGTCATGGCCAAGTGAGAAACTCCCATAAAGAGCGGGTTGTTTTAATGCTCCACTTCCTTAAAGTCCCAGAGAGACTGTAAACATTTAGCCTAAATCTGCAAGTAAACAGCTGCTGGAAATCTCTGTGGCTTTCATTCTGTTCTGCAGTCAGAGCTGGAGGAAAAGTGTGGGCTGCAACACAGTAACACATAGAGGTACTTCCATGTTACACCTCAGACCTTTAGAAGAAGACCATGCTCTGAAGGAGGCTGAGATCTTCAGAGATTGCAGAAAAACTTTTCAGTTGAGATTTATGTTACCAAAATAAGAAACATGTAAAGCTGACAGAAGTTAGATTCCTCCAGGCTTCTTCATTTTGAAAACATGACCGACATGAACATGGAACATATGATTGCCGTGTGTGGTAAGTGTATTGTGAAGTATTTGTAAGGATCATAACATACGAGTGATGCTGTCATACGGTGCCCTCACGCCGCACTCTGTGATGTACTGGCACCTTATTGACCACACGGAAATGCTATATGCAGGTAAGGTCACCCGTACGCTCTAATTTCTAACAGTCTGGCTGTATGAATGAATGAAGCGCGCACTTATCACTTGATCAGCACAAACTGGCCTCTGGCACAATGTGCAGGTTTCAAGGGAATTGAAAAAAGGAAAAATCCTTAAGATTTGCCTTTGTCTCACTTACGTCACTCTTACTTCCCCTTCTGTGTTTTTTTAAATGTTCGCTATACCCGTAAGATAAAACGTGCAGGGACATTTTCACTCTACTGAGTGGTCTACGAACTTAAAATTTTATGCTGGCCACCTATGTGTCTCATACAAGTTTGCCCATTTTTTTGCCCGCATCCACCCATTAGGGCAGTTGTGATTAAGGCATTCTTTTCCAGTTTTTAAAGTACTGTTGCAAAAATGTAGATTTTAATTTTATTTGTTTACAGCCACGCAGTTGATTTGAAAAAAATCAACCTTTGACATACCAGTCGGAGTGTCAACCTCAGTCGTAGAGGTGATTGGCAGAGGTTCTTCAATCCAGGGTGTAGCGTGGAAAGGAACGCTCCAGTCACTCCATGTCCCAATCTCTGTGTCCTTGGCTGCGACCTTTTGAACCCAAGGGGGAAAGCTATATTACCTTATTTAGAATGAATAGAAGCTTAGAAGGTGAGGAGTACCTAAACCTTACCTGGATGACGTACTCCTTCCCAGCATATGCATCTGTGATAATGTGAGAAGTGCTTTCGGAAAGTTCCACCTGGCACCAGGGAAAATGACAGAAACCAACACAGGTCAGTTCATCCTCAATGAATATCAATCAGACCTACGTATGTTAATGATTTATTTATAGAAAAAATAATTTCTTTTTGTTGCCATGGGAATATTTTTAAGATGCTTCTTTGACTCTGGAGACATGGAATGTTCTAAAACCACAAGTTGTGAAAATTGTAAGCATGAAAAACATTTAAGAGGTTCATTTTTTTGGTTTTGGATGCCCAACTTCTACTTAACTCTATACATCTAAACATTTAGCCATAATTTTCTGACACACTATAAATGAAATGCTGACATTGGTAAATCTTTTGTGTTGACTTCAATTTAAGAAGTGAAACAGTGAATAAAAAAGTTTGAGTTACAGGGCAGCGCATGGGGAAATGATTTGCTGCTTCTCTGTAATTTACCGGCAGTGCTGTGTGTGTTTGCTTGCTGCCTAAAAGGCAAAGGAGAAATAGGGAGAATGGAGGCAGCTGCACTGTTGCTTTGGCTCTTGAAGTCGAATGAAATGATTTGGTGAATGCCTGTAGCCCTCTGCAACCCATAGCATCAACGAACCAAGAAAAACACACTTTTTAGGAGAACGTTCATCAAATCCTGTGCTGAAAGGTAACTGAGACACTTAACATAATTTTTCCAACATAATAGATACAAAGCATGACTGTGAGGATGCAAACATGACAACGAATCTGCTGACTTTCCTACCATTTGAAAATATTAGATTTACAATACATTTGTAGTATATTTTTTCAAAGAAAGCCCATCAACCCATACCAATGCCGCCAATGTAATGCGGTTCTTTGCATAACCATCATGAAGTCGCTTAGACCTTGCACCTTTGCAGACAATTTTTTTGGAATTAGATTTAGCTGCGGTGCAATATGTTATTGAAGAGCCTATATCATGCAAAATAAACTTTGTTTGAGCTTTTAGCTGTATTCTGATGTTAATTCTTCATGGAAAACACCCCCGAAGCCATAATTTGGTGATTCACGCATCTCAGAGCATTTCTCTAAAACCCTGTGCTCTAAGCACCAGCCCCTCCCAATCCACAAAAACGAGTGGGTCCCCACGTTCATACATATGAACGTCAGGGGACAGCCCCTGCCAGGAAAAGTCTGTGCTGCCAGCACCGCCCACAAGGCTAACACACACACACACACACACACACTTTCTCCACGGTGATCGGCAAAATGCTTTCATTTTAGTATCAACTCTGAAAAGAAGTGGTTCCTCCTGCATCTGATCTAAAGAGACAACAATGGCTCGTATTTTTGCGTAATGGCAATTCTAAGTTCAACAATAAACGCAACAGCAGGTAAGACTGTTGCGTTTGAAAAGCTCTTGGCTTTTCATTTATTGGATGTTGCTTGTTTTCGTGGGAGGAATGCAGACACGCTGCCGAAGCTGGCTCTAGGCTGATGTCATAAAATGGGCGCCGGGTGAAAGGCGGTGCCTCGGAGATCGAGGAGTCTTACTTATGGGTAGGAAACGGAGCTCATGAAAATAACTGATATTTCATAAAAATGTGTTCTTTAGTGTGCCACAGGTAATATATCATTCTATATGTAGGGGGCAGCCGTGGTGCAGTGGAAAGGGCAGTCAGCCTCTGATTGAGGGATTGCAGGTTCGATTCCCACCTTGCCCGAAGTGTCCTTGGGCAAGACAATGAACCCCACATTGCTTCTGATGGAAGGTTGGCACCAGTGTTAGGCAGCGGAGCCACCATCAGTGTGTGAATATGTGTGTGAATGGGTGAATGGGACCGTGACTGTAAAGCGCTTTGGGCCTTCAATGAAGAAAAGCGCTATATAAGTAAACGCCATTTACCATGTGGATACAATTTTCTCTGAAAGGCTGAAGAATAGCATGATATTGGTCCTTTAATCTTTTTCAAGAGTATAATGTCATAATATACAAAATCACACAACATTCTGTGAAGTCTGGCAAATTAAGATTTAATTTTAAACAAATAATTGAAAAATTAGTAAAGCTTTAAAACTGATTAAAAACAATTCTAATCAAGGATTAACATTTTGATCTCTTACTCTCTTGGAAGGGGAATGGAAAATAAGGCAAATTAACAAAAGATGGAGCCTTGGTAAAAAAAAAAAAAAAAAAAAAAGTGAAAATAATTGGACAATGCTGCGCCAGATTCAGTTATGAGTTCACCCACAATCTTCAATGACACCCATGAACTTGGCAAGAAGCTGTTGACTCAGAGAGCATCACCACTTGACCAGTAATCTTATCAGTTGGACTTTCATTACTGTTTCTGATTTACTGGTTACAGCTCACTTCCCTTCACAGCTGCAGGAGAAAAAGGTCCTTTGTAGCCATTTCTTTTTAGAAACCTGGAAACATTTTTGCACATTGAAAAACCAGTGAGGTCCAATAATTTGTAAAAGTACTGGCCATTTAAGAGTGGCACCTCTTGTGGAGTACTGAACGTTTGGTCCCGGACATCAAACATGTTTTAAGAATTTGGGAAATATCAAAGTTACTATTCATTTGTTAAAAATAAACCAATAAAGAGCTGAACATGTGTTAACTTTGACCATATATCATGCTGTGCAATTATCTTTGAAAACTCTCTTGACACTTTTCACTTGTCAAAAACCAAAACACTGAGTGTAGCTCAAATGGTCAAATGTCAAATGTCCACAGCTCAATGTGACAACATTTCTGCAGCACTTTAGAAGCCAAAAGCTTCCATTACCCTTTCAGAATAATGGCAAAAATCACCTCAACACTGTGCCATTTAGGCCATCATGAAAGAGTGAAACACCAGACAGAACGCCCCATCACCCTCTTTTTTGAATTTTACCAAAACACAGGTCAGTGACTGGAAGGAAAATTCTCACTTTTGATGAAGAAAGGATGAAATTTCTCAGAGAAAACCACCAGATCATTTTTGTCTGCATGGACGCTCCCTCTTCTTTTTCCCAGAATGCCAACCTACAACATAACCAATCAGACCAATAACCCACTCACAAACACCAAGCAACCATACCTCATCAGTCTTCCCGTAATCTCTCGCTCATCACACACACCCACTCCGCAAAACTAACCCCGTATTTTTCAACCTTGTCTCCCCTCCCCGTATTTTGCCATCTGTTTAGAAGGACGCTCAGTCTTTATCTGCCTAGTGGAGCGCTGCATTTCTAAGCTTAATTTCATTAGCGGTATGCAATAACAACGTCATTCCACCATGTGTACAATCTGTGTTCCCACCGAGAGCGGCCTGCCTGTGTGGTTACACTTGGGTTGTACGCCGTGTGGGACTGTTCGGCATACCTCTGAAGCTAAATCCTCCACTGTTTGGATGTGGCCCATCCAGCGTATCCAGCTCCCATCAGCATTCCTGACTGGCCATAAAGTGTGTCTGCGTGTTTGCAAACAAATGTCTACGGTGTGAAAACTGGTGAAATTCACCCATTTGCTCACATATGTTTGATTTTCTGTGTGTTCCGCAAAAATCTGTGTCTTTATATATTTTTCTTTTGTGCGTTGCATAGAAAACACATTTATGTGTGCTCACATTTACCGCCGCAACTTTGAATGCATCTCTCTTCTGTTTATGTGTGCAACAGTACATGCATAAACTACATGTATGTGCGGTGGACAGAGTAAACATCTTGCAGATAAACACTTCCAAAGAGATGGATGTGTTGCTGGGATGCCAAGAGGTGGAATAGGAAGCAGCAGGAGTGAAGCTTGATATAGTTTCCTAGACAGAGCGAAGGCTGACTGGCTAAAAAATGCCCTTCATAGTGCGGCTGTGGAGGTGTTACGGTGATGGAAATGGCCTTCTCTGGTGTGTGTGTGTGTGTCTGTAACATTTCGACATGTGTCTGCAGGAGGGATCTGTTCAGCGCTGATTATATACACACTCAATTAGACGTATCATTTACCACACGTATGAAAAGAAAGCCGCCAAACTACATAATATTTACCTCTTCATAATTATGTCTCATTAGCTCTGAATAAATATTCTGTTTTCCTCACACCAAAACACCAAGACACTGATGGCAATAAAATTCTATCCTGAGTAAATGAAGCGCTATTTATTTTGAAAGCACTGCCTAAATGATTTTGTTGGCCTCTAATTTCCTGCAAGTACATGTAAACTTTGTGTCTTCTCGTTGGAAGGTGAACTGCTGCATCCGTCAAATGCCAGCTTTATCCTCCAATCTGCCTGCAAGCTGCTGGGAGCTGTGAGGAAATGCAGAGTAAACAGTGACAAAGCCAACACTTACAGTGCTGCTAATGACTTTGGATAATTACTGTGTTTCAAAGGGGTCACTGGCTAATTTAGAGTTACCTCAGACCTATTAAAATGTAAAAACCAACTGATCCCAGCTGAATGTCACCAAAATCCCTTTGCATAGGTGTCAATGACTCACCCAAGACCAAAGATGCTTCATAATAAAATTATTTTGCACTAGATGTGATTTACTGTAAAGGGGAGAACTTGAACCAAACATTGATTTTGGAGAAATTTATCAATTTTGTGTTGTTTTTCTGGAAATTACCTTGAATTTCAGACTCTAAAAATATATTTGGAGATTTCACATCAGTTCACGACTGTTTTCAGGCTCTACATACAAAACGCAATGGCATTCATGAACCAGATGAAACTTTGTTCAATCAGGGACTTCAATTTGGTAGTGACACATGGATGGTGTCTCTTTTAATTAATGGAAGTACCAATTGTTTGAAAATTGATCATGAAGGAGAATTTAATAATTATGGCTTGTATCCGGCCAGCATTCTAAGACACCAAGTATTTCATATATTGGAAAAGAACCGTGAAAGAAAAAACCTGGAGGAAGACTTGGGAGATTTGCACCGTTTCAACATTTCACATAAAGCCTCTTCCAACTGTAGGTGGAGGACATGACCTTGTAGTATAAGCAGTAAAAGAAATAGAAGCCCCTTCCTGCTTGTCTAGTGTGAGAACCATGGGCTAAAGGCTCACCTGTACTCCCTTTAAGATGTAGCCAGACCTGTCTACAACTCTATGGGCTCAAAGAGTTTGCTTTTGCTTGTAAAAAAAACAAATGAAACCAAGTTTAAGTTAAAATGGTGCATCGTTTACAAGACAAGCAAGAATACAGCAAAAAAACATTCATTTCCCCGTAAATGTTCTTGTTTTGAAGATCTATTATCATTCTTTCCTTCATCACACTTGCCAAAAACTCAATTTAGTGTTTGGACTTATTGTAAAAACTTCAAATTACTTCTCAAGTCAGGTCAATAAAGCTTAAAATCTTCTTATCTGGCTTTTTTTTTTCATTTGTATTGTTTCTGTTAAAGGCAAGACTAAGAAACTCCATGTGACCAATAACTAATGCAACCAAATTCCAAGTGGCAGTTTTTGTCACTCTAGAAACTGAAACATGGAACGTCACTTAAGGGATAATTTTGCTGGACAAACATACACTAATATTTCTTAAACCACAAGCAGAGATTTCAAAAGAAAAGCTCAAAAAAGAGGAGTGACAGAAAGATATTAATGTAGACAGACACTGAGAATGAAAAAGGAACCAGATGTGAAAAAGTGTTGCGAAAAATGCGAATGGAAAAGCAAATGGAAAACACAGAGAGGGAGGCATGAAGGGAATTGGCGTTGGTGGTCAGATTTAATCCAGTGAGCATGTCTGTTGTCCTGGAAAGGAAACCCAATTATATGGCACTTCCACTGGCCCAGTGGCGCTCTGTGTGCATGTGTGTGTGTATGCGCACCAAGAAGGTTGGTCTCATTA
>BSAI01000108.1:18666837-18715951 GCA_036245035.1 Adrianichthys oophorus | reverse complement strand
GGAAACTTAGGGGAGATTCTTTTCCTTAAATAGTAAGACAAAACACTGTAATTTGAGCGACTGCGAAAAAATGAGATGGCAAAAAGAAAACAAGAAATTTGTTGGCAAAAGTGCAAGAAGACAAAAAGGAGAAAGAAGAACAGAATCACAGGAACTAAAAAAGAAGATAAAGCATGTCAATGATGAGAAAACGGACAGAAAGGCAATTAGAGGATCAGAAAATAGTCATTTTTGAGAATATTTCTTTTTTTTTTTTTTTTTTTTTTTTAACTTGTCCTGTCCAACAGCTGAGCAGACAGATATGAGCTGAACGCCTCTTGCATTAGACAGATTTTACTCTTACAATCGGGGGTTATAAATCATTGGGAACACAAATTGTATGTTGGTATAAGCCCCTTTTGTAATTTAAACGAAACTTTATTAATATTAATTTTGTTTGTGTTCTTTTTGTTGGACCGGACGGAAAAAGAAAGGCGGAAGAAGAAGGGGGGAGAAGAAGGGGGGGGGGGATAATAGATTTTAGAGGATTACTAATGGAAAGGGAAAGTAGAGTTGCAAATATACAGGCAACAAAATGCTGGAGCCTATACCCATTAAAATAGTGAATATTGGTCTAAAATGGGCGGGGCCTGTCCACACACTCAGCTGTTACAAACATACTTGCCGGCTCCATGAGTGGTCACAAACTTGTCCACATCCAGTTCACACACACACTTGTGCATACCAACCAACACATGTAAAGCATTACATTCTGTCACGCACACTATTTGAAGGTGCAAAGGTGAGCCGACGCCTGTGCTCACGTGAATGTTATGTTAAGCTGAAGTGGATGAAGGAATGAAAAAGAGAAAAAAAAAAAAAAAAAAAAAGAAAAAAAGGAGGAAGAGCTCCCAGACATTCCCACACCAAGACCCTCGCCGAGGCAGCAGCGCCAACAAGGGCCCGCCCCCGCACCCATACTGTGGGGTCAACGGAGGAGATCCGCCTGCCAGGCAGCCCGGCCAAGCACGCAGACCAGGGCCCGCAGGACCACCACATGGGCCCCCAACACCCAAGCGTAGTGAGGTACGGAAGCGCAGAGCGCAAGGCCCAGCCCAGCCAGGAGAGCAGCCCTCCCACCGTGCCAGGCGGCCCAGCACGGGGACCCACCCCCGAGAGCCCCACCACCCCACGCAATGCACCACCCCCCCCCCGCCAAGGCCCGGGAGACCACGCGGCCCCCGCGCTTGCCTCACCCAGGCGCCAGACCAGATCCCCCGAGTTTTTGAGACCCATCTTGAACATCCTCTGTCCAGTATGGTAAATTCTGTGAAGAGTTTTAAATTGGATTAGTTGTAGGTTTGGACTTTTTGTTAATTTAAAGATGTTTAAACAAATTTCTGACCAGAAGCTTGTGTCTGTACTTCTGCCTAAGTCTGCATCCCATTTTGTTGTTGGAATTGAGACTTCCTTATCTAAGTTGCATATGAGTTTGTATATTTTGGAGAGAGTTTTATTCAATGAAAAATTAATCATAGAGGTAACTAGTTCTGGTAATTTTAGGTCATTGTGACTGGATTTAAATGTTTTAGTAATTACAGATTTAAGTTGCTGATATTCCAAGAATTTATTTATTCCATGTTTTTCTTGTAGTACTTGGTGTGTTATGAATCTTCTGTCGATAATTAAGTGCTCGAGTAGTCTTACGCCCCCTGCTTGCCAAGCAGGGAAGTGCAACATTCTTTATTTATCAGGATGTCTGGGTTGTTCCAGATGGGTGTCATTTTGCATGGTTGAGAATATTTATTTTAATGACGCCACTCCATACTAAAAAGTGCAAAGTTAAAATAACCCAAGTCGGGTTGTTTTTTAACCCAACTATGAAATTAAAAAGGGACTTTTTTCTGGGTTATTTAAACTCAGGAAAAAAAAATTAAAAATACTATAACCACAATGTGCGGCCATTAAACGCGCATTGAAAGTTAAAGCAACATTGACCAATCAGTGACTCGGATTTAGCAGTGGCATTTGGGTAGCATGGCTTCTGATTCCCGGAAGGGCCAATTGTTTGAAAATTGATCATGGAGGAGGAATTTATAATTGCAGTTTGTACCCGGCCAGAATTCCATGACACCAAGTCTTTCATATATTTGAAAAGAGCTGTTAAGGAAAAAGCCTGAAGCCAGATTTACTAGATTTGCACCGCTTCAACATTTCACACAAAGCCTCTTCCAACTGTAGGTGGTGGACATGGACTTGTATTGGATCACAATCCAATGTAAACACCATGGGCAAAACGCAAGTTAAAAAATACGTGTTTTGCGCGTTCTTAAACGTGTATCAAATGCCCGGTGTGAACGAAGCATGACAGCTGAGAGGAGGACAAAGGCACAACTTAGCGTCATTAATTCTTTAAATAGTTGAACGTCCAACAAATAAATGAAAAAATACAATGTTGGTGCTTGAATGTGGGAAGCAGAAAATAATGAAAGAGCTTCAATGCTCTTTACCAACGGAAAAAAAAAAGGCAGTTCACCATAAGTCTTCTTTTATCTACTTCTCTTTGCCGTTTTTGGAACTACATTTTAATAAAAAGGTCAGTTATTTTGCTCGTTTGCGCTCTCAGTTGGTGTGTAATTTAATTCTTACTTATCTGAAACACAGTTTTACAATCTTTGCCAGACTTTGAGTAAATCTGTGCAAAATGCTTTCGAGTCAATGTAAAAGACTGAATCCAGCCGTAATGGTTTTTGACAGCAGAGCTTAATGATGATGACTTTCAACTGTGACAGCAGTGAATCTGCTGAATGTGCTCTGTGTGGGTATGCTGTGGGTGGGTGTCTTTAGTACGTTTGTGTGTTATAGCGACCGGGCTTGATAAATGATCTGTCTGTGGCAGTGTCCTTTAGATAGGATGTTTTCCCCCAACAAGGTCTAAACATTTATCATGTGCTCCCATAAATAGCTGGCTTGAGGGATGGATGGTTAGACAGGTGGCTTAATGCATGATGGGAAGGATGCATGGATGGATGAATTGGTTGATGATAGTAAAACAGAGGATTGCTGAGAGAGGGGAAAGTGAGACTGGGAGGTGAAAGAAAATCTGGTGGTAAGATTTTGGGGGGAAAAGGATGAAACTGAGGAAAAAGTGAGGAGAACCAGAAGTGCCATTTGCGCTTAAAGACATTTGTCAAAGGCTAAGGTGAAAATTACAGCCTTACTGCCAGTCTGTAGTTTTCTTTAGGCAAGATAATGTTTCTTACTTTTATTTGACAGATTTTATTTTAAGGACCCATCCACATTAGTCAATAAAACTTAGTCTACATGTGCATTTGCCTTCTTTAACTGTAAAGCATTTTACTTTTAAGCTTCTACTAAAAGTCCAATAGTTTGTAAGCCTCAGACTTGGGTATATTATTTAACCTAGAGGGTATAAACTGCATCCATACTGGAACCATCAAGCAACCCAAGAACACAACTCTACTAGCTGATCCATAATTATCTCGTTATTTTTTAAGGATTTCTACAAGCGGCTTAATATGCAATTTAAATAGATTAAGAAATTAACCTGAAACTAACTAGAAGCAACCAAAACAGATGAGGGAGGGGGGACAGTAGTGAAATGAACTAAGGGGGGACTAAAGCTAAGTTCACACCGAACGCGATTCGTGTACCAAATTTGGTAAATGGTAAATGGCATTTACTTATATAGCGCTTTTCTAGCCTATTGAAGGCCCAAAGTGCTTTACAGTCACAGACCCATTCACCCACACATTCATACACTGATGGTGGCTCCGCTGCCGAACACTGGCGCCAACCTTCCATCAGAGGCAATGTGGGGTTCAGTGTCTTGCCCAAGGACACTTCGACACATGGGCGGGCAAGGCGGGAATCGAACTTGCAATCCTTTGATCACAAGCCGACTGCCCTTTCCACTGCACCACGGCTGCCCAAAATGCATTCATGTCCCCCACCTCTCTTTTGTCACATTTGCTGTTCGATGCTTGTCTAAAAATACGCTCATAATTAGAAGCTCCTTATACGTGTGGGAGGAGCGATCACAAAAGTTTTTAGCTTTATCTCTACATGGAAGCATTGCCTGTGTATCTCATGTGCAATGGATGGAAGACACGCATGATGTTGAGAGATCAGGTTTATTTTGTTTAATGAGCCCTACAAAAGCATTGGTTGACTTCATGCCTCGGTTCATGAGATCATTCAGAGATGTTTGCAGTAAGGTGAGATCCACCATCTACTGCAGGAGCTGCGTCTGAATGACAGCCGCTTTCAGCGGTACTTCCGTGTCTCTGTGACCCAGTTTGAAGACTTGCTGTCCCGCATTCATCAGTGGAGGGAAGAAATGAAAAAAAGGAATAAAGTTAATGGACTTTTTTATTATTTTCTCCTTACAAATAAGAGAAATATCGTAAAGTTCAGGAGAAGAATGATCAGATTCTCCTCCATGTTGGTTTTGGACTCTTCCCGCTGGTTAACACATCCTGGGCCAAACTGGTTGAAGTGATCTTTTTTGCCAAAGTTTAGATATATGAACTGTGAAAACATTGTAAATCAATGCCAAAATCAAAACACTCAAAACAGGCCAAAACGACCATAACGCACTCCTACCACACAGCTGCAACACGTCCAATGTTCATATTGCACCACAGAACCTCTGATCGCATTTGTACATTGACCTAACATTGAAAATGTATACTAATGTACTTTTTCATGGGAAGGCACACATTACAAAACCAAAAACTGTGGATAAAAATGAACAGTGTTATTGCATGACCCAATTCTTCTCAGCTCTTGTTGTTGTCATCTTGGATAGGAATGATGTTGAAAATCTCAGAACTCTCCAAAAATTGGCCAATTTGAAACAAGTCTGACGGTTGTTATAACATGCTAGTCAGCTGTTATAGCCTTTAGGATTTTTCAAAGACCATCAATCTGTTTATGCGCCATTTCAGGATGAACAAAGACAAAATTGACTTCCTTTTACAAAGTAAAACAGACAACTCCATTCTTTAATGAAAACAGCCAACAGGAACTTTGGAGGCAATAGGCTGCAGATAAAAACCATAAGCTCAGCACAAAATGTTTTTTTTCATAAATATTTAAAGTATCAAACCAAAAACAGGAGACGGGAGTCACAGAGTGTGACAATAAACAACGTCTGCAGGAAAATTATCTTACCACCGTTTCCTGTTACCCAGTTAACATAGGAGATAACAGAGCAGACTCATGTCAGACCACACAGATAATCACAAAATGTGATCAAGAAGCCTTAAACTTTCAATTCATACAGGACAGAGTTCTCTCAAAACACACTTAGAAGAGATTCAGCAGTTCTCCTAAAACGTATCTGTGTCAAAGGACAAGTTAGACTAAAATTGCACCAGACACCAGACATTCCTGGTTTGAAACCGTAACGTTTTGCTACACTGTTTAATCGAATCGTAAGAAAAATGTTGTGTTGCGTCCCCACTGTAAACAAGTTTACACTGAAAGTGCCAAACAAGTGTGCTAAATTTAAGGAGGATTAATTATTTATTGTTTTATTTTTTACACCATGCCAAGTATAACTAGTAAATTAAAAACAGATTTTCAGAATTTTTTGTTTTTTGCTGCTGTTTTGTAATACACAAATCATTTATTGAATCAAAACGCAACAGTGACTCAAAAATCGATGTTTTATTCAAACTGTGAACAATTATTGTGAATATTATCTGGTGATATAATCAATATCATAAAGTCCCAATATGCATTTGGAAAACACTCTATGCTAAAGTTTTTCCATTCTCATCGCTCCCTTGCAGCTGCGCTTTCCCTGCTTATTTAGACTTTTTTTGTATTAATTAGCTGGAATATCTGTTTAAGAAAGTGAGAAATGTCAAATTTCACCAGATAATTTTAACAATCTCAGTTCAAAGTGGCTGATGACAACTCTGATGACCCAGCAGTCTCAGCATTTAAACGCATCACTTATGCATAAATCTTGGAGACGTGAAAAGAGTCTCACATCAGATTTGTGCATAGATGCCGTTTTGTGTGTGCGTATTAATAATTTTAATAATTAATACTAAAATAAATAAAATAATAATTTTGTGATTTTTATACGTATGCACAAAATGTATCGTATGAGTTACAAATCAAGAATTACGCACGCAAAAATTGGGGAGATACTATTTGCTCTCCACAGATCTTCCATTGACTGACTCTTAAAGCTGCTCTTAGCTCACCCAGAAGTTGCTTAATTTCCTTTGCTAAGACTAACTTACTGTGGTTGAAAGGAGGGCACGTCTACAAATATGTTTGTGTAAACAGATTTATGTCCCCAGGTCCCCACAGCAAATGGTACAAGCACACACCATGCACAACTTGTGTTTCAGTATTGATTCATCTAAGTGCCTGGACAATAAGAGAGACCTTTGGCAAACATGTTCAGACGTTTATTACGCGGCAGAGTCGATGGACAGCCAGTGTGTTGGTGGTAGTAGGAAAGACTGATAGCAAGTTGGAACAATATATCAGAGGGATTGCAGAGAGGAGGCCAAAGGGGGACAAAAAAGAAACAAAAGTGACAGAAGCACATGACGAAAGTGAGGTGGGGGGAAGTGAAGGAGGTGGATGGGCTAGGGGGATTACAGGACACAGACTGGAAAGGACAAAAGAGTAAAATGTGAAATATACCAATGAATGCAAGGTTAAGCAGTGTTGGTCAAGCAGACACAGATTATATAGGAAGAATTTTAAGCCACCTTCTTTCTCCACTTTGTCGGCTTGGCTTGTTTAAATCCTTTGCTTTTGAGACTTTTGTGCTTCTCTTAATATGGGAATGGCATTTTGTACTATTTGTATTTCTTTTTCCTATCATTTGTCACCACAGAGCTTGTGTTTTACAGTCAATAGACATGGTCTTAGTGTGCAGATGTAAGTTTTGCATCCATATGGTACTCTAAATGATCTATCTGTGCATGTGTTGGAAGTGTTTGTGACAAAGTGCACATTTAACCTACCTTTTGTGCATCTGTGTGTTAGTGAGGTCTAAAGGAAATTGCATGCATGTATCTCAACCATAAAAAAAAAAGTTTGAATGCAATGAGTTTATTTTTGTGCAAAGTAGCCTTTAAGCGTGTTAAGTGCGTGAGTGAATCCCACTGTAGACATGTGCATCCATGCACAGGCTGAGTGTTTTCAGTTGACTGGTTTGCAGAATCCTTCCCACAGCATCATTCTGAACTGCAATTACAGCACAGCAGATGCAGTTACAGAGCACAAAGAGAATATTGAGCAATATGAAATTGCTCTTATCACAGTTACCGGACCATTTCTTTAATTGCTGTGTGAGTTCACGTTTCAGTGAGGAAACAACGACCAGGCGGAAACCAGGAAAAAAAAGAAAAAACTTGAATCCACATATTCCATCATTTCTGATGGAGCATGCAGGAAGGAAAGTTAAAATTATTACATTTGATAAAACTGAATTAATGTGGACTAGTCATGAAAAAAAGATCTGTAGCCAAAATAAAAAGGGTCATATTACATTTTTTTGTTTTCTCCTGAGCACTAAACACAGTTGCCTCAGAAGTTGGTGCTGAAAGACTGCTGTTGCTTCCCTCAGGCTGCATGAAGCCCAAAGACAGAAGTCAGAGTGAAGTTATGGCCGACAGACGGGAATACTTCTAGAGCAATAGAGGTGAAATGGCCACTTTTCTGGGCCACTGATGCGTTCACCAAATAAGACAGGAAAGTAATAGTGATGTGTTGATGCCTGCCATCAAGTAACACCTATAAACCAATATTTGCATTGATATTACAAGAACCCGGCATTCACAAAACAAACAAATGCAATGGTTTTGTACAATAAATTGAATAAAGAGATTAATAAATAAAAAGTGAGTATGCTTCACTACATGCTTGCATACATTTTAACAACAAATGTTAGGCTCATATGCTTGAATGGAAAAGGAATGTAATAGGGAGCTTAAATTGACCATTTAAAAACTATTTCAAATATTTAAGGTGGTATTTTTGCATGTCTCTATTAGGCTATTGTAATTTTTGCACTATAAGTTGCACTCAAAGCCTTAATAAAATAAAAATAAAAAAAACAACGCCTAGCAATCAAGTGCGCCTTATTAATGAATTAATTCTGAAGCCAACAAGGTTGTGTGATTGTGTGAATACGCCTATGTAGCGGTGTCGGAATATGTTATCTTTTTTTACTTGTTGCAAACACGTTTGAGAGTTACAGGTACTGTGAAAACGCTTACGTGGCTAATGCCTCTAACACGGCTAATGTGTACCAAAGTCACACTGTGTGTTTTTTTTTTTTTTTATATATATGTTACTAGCAAAGTTGGGAGTTAGTGCAGTCACAGTATTTGTTGAAGCGGTATCAATCTAATTTGTACGTGTTGTAAACAAGGTTGGGAGCAAAGAGATAAATTTGGTTAAAATAGCTTGATTGGCTTAGCTAAATGGGGCAGAGATAATAAGTTTTCTTCTTTCTGTCCTGTTTCATTTTGATCAAAAAAACAGAATTTTATGTAATTTATTGTTGTGTGCTATGACAATTAGATAAATAAATACATAGCAATAGAGGACCGTGGATTTATTACATGTTACTAACAAGATTGGTAGTTAGCATAATACAGTAACAATTGTTTCAGCAGTGTCAGTCTGTTTTTTACGTGTTATTGGAAATAAGCTAACAAAACTATGAAGCTTCAAGGGTGGCTAAAGTGTAGCGTGTTAAACAAGTTCTGGAGCTAATGAGAATGCAGTTATTAAAGTCTGAATGATGTACAAACTCATCTTTGACTCCTTTGTCAAGCTTAATGTGCCTTATAGCTCGGTGCGCATTATATGACATGAGTTCAAAAATAAACCATTTGTTGATGGAGCTCCTTATATTCCTGTGCGCCCTACAATGTGGAAAATACATGAGTTATAAGACTAAACTTTGGTTTATTGTAGGTACCAGAAAAAAAATGGTGTCTGTAGAACTTTAAGAGCAGAACAAATGTTTGTATATTGTTCTGATTTCCTGGCACCGAATGACGGATTGCTTATGCGCTGTTTTAAGCTAGCACATGCTTCTCTGTAACTCAGTGTCTACATGACTTTATGACCCAGTCTACAGGTTATGGGCTCATCCGTTTCAGATAAATGGGGCGGCCGCGGTGCAGTGGAAAGGGCAGTCGACTTGTGATCGAAGAATTGCAGGTTCGATTCCCGCCTTGCCCGCCTTACCCTGGCTAGAAAAGCGCTATATAAGTAAACAACGCCATAAAGCAGGGGTTGCAAAAATGTAAACCACCTCATTGCTTTGTTCCACCTGCTGCTCACATCTCTTTGTAACTTGTGTCAGAAGAGATTCGTCTTGTCTTGTGCTGTGCAGCATTGCTTCGGTAAAATAAGCCGCTTGAATAAACTGTCTCAGTGGAAGCTTTTATATGGTGATTCAGTGTAAAGATTACTACATCAATACCGTGACTTTGCTTTTGCAGCTCCCCAATCCGCTGAGTAGCAAAAAAGTGGTGGTTCTCATCGACCCAGGTACAAAACCTTTAAACTCTGATTTTCTTTTACTTTGGCTTTTTAAAGTACTTCCTTCTTCTTTAGATAAACTTTTCTGTCCTTGTCACAGTGATACTTTCACTTTTCCAAGTCAATCTCATGTTCCCAAATTCAATCGTCAATGCCTACTAACGGTGCCTTTTAAGCTTGGAATCAAACCTGGAAAGAGTTTATTCTGGATCTGCCACCAATTGTTATGTTAGGAGCCTCAGTTTCAAATGAAGCCTTAACCACATTTTAAGATAGAGCATGAAAGTAGCTTGTAGGAAAGAAGTAGTCGTTTTTATTTTTCTTTGTGACCCTGCAGACATTGTAACCAAAATGAGAAATTCTGAGCACTGTCTACTAGACTTGTAAAATCACAATGTTTTCAACACTTTAGCTGAAAATTGAATATACTTAGTATTTGAACTAACTGTTTCAAAATAAACTGTTCGCTTCCTATTTGAATAAATCAAGTGAATTTGGCTCTTTTGTCCCCTGAGTCTTAGAGAACAAAAACGCTCTGTATTCCTACTTTATTTTACCTGTTGAAATAATAAAGAATAAATAAATCAGCCGATTTACATTGACTGCGATTGATTACTATTATTAAGCGCTGCACATTAGCACAAAGCTGCTTTTCTCCACTTTAGAATCTGCTGGAATAGCGTGAATATGCATAAACGATTGATGAGTCTGAATTTAGACAAAAACATTAATTAATTTGTCATCTTTGCAGTTTTTAATGTTTTTAAAGGTTTAAAGGGTTTATTATTTGCTAATTAAAACAGCTTTGAGATATAGGTGTTTTGATTTTTCAACCTGTTGCCTGCTACAGTAATAATGAGCAAAATGCAACATTTGAGATGATTCCAACTGAGCACAGCATTTAGAGCAGTTGGATGGTTTTTTTTTTTTTATCTTGACATCTACTTTAAAATGGGCACATTATAAGAAGCATATGCAGTGTTTCCTTGCTATTTCACGGTTCACTTTTCACTGCCTTGCTGTTTTGCAGATTTTTTTTAGTGCAATTTTGCAACTTTTTTTTTCTTTGCTACTACAGCTGCCTCCTAAATGGCTGTATACCATTGTCAATCAATGCCCATAAACTGTGTCTGAGCTATACAGAACCTACAACCAGTTTGCCATATTTACACAAATCTTTGATTGTGATCAGGTCTTGGTTTTTATTCTATGATACTGGACTTATTTTTCTATGAAGGTTTGAATTTTGAGAGTTTAAATGAGAGAGAAAAGAGTGAAAATGTTCATGCCTGTCTGAGAAAAGTGTCTAAAGTGTGTCGTAGGAGGTTTTACAGTCCTAAAACATCTGTAACTCTTTTTAGCAGATTTCACCTATCACGGAATACTTTTAGACTTTAACCACCAGGATAAACGAGGAGCCACTACAATGTTGTCAATCAACTATTTTCAAAGTGTTTGACAAATCAAACCAAAGGCTAAACAATTTGAATTTCTAAAGAAATAACTTTTGCTGTTCAATAACAACATTTACTCTAAGACCAACAAATTGTTTTATTTTTTTATTTGCCAACTAGTTTTGATGGATATTTTTTTTTATCTTGTTGAAATGTAGTTTAAAACAAACCCAAGCTCATAAATCAATGAAACTTAAAACGAGGATCACCCTGTCTGTTTTACTATTTTAGTATCTTCTTGTACTTTAGGCACTTTCGTTTTCTTCTTCTTTCCTCTCAAGTTTTCCTGCATTTTATAACATTTAATATTTCACATTTCGTTGTCACTTTTATTGCTTTTTTTCTTACCTCCAACTATTCATGTAACGTATTTGAAGTTCAAACATTAAGTAACTGAGAGCTTATAGAAGTTCATCTTCAAAGCATCCTCTTGAGCTTCCTCTATCTTTATGTCTCACCCACTTTCATGTGTTTGTCTGGCACAAACATTCCTCTGTGCATCTAATGACACTGCACTCCATATGCCTGCTCGTTTTTCCCTTCCAGGCCTCCTTATGGGTGTCTGTTTCATCTCATCTGGTCTTAGTCATGCATTTTATCTAGCTGTATCCCTTTTCAAATGTGGTTTCCATACAGAACCCAATGTTTCAGTCACCTTCGTCTCACATTTGTTTAATTCTTGTGACTTTCTATACATTCATGTGATCGACTTGTATCATTTTACGCTTATCTTGCATAGTCTGTTATCTATTATCACCCCCACCCCCAGCCCCTCTGCCTCTCTGATGTGATCCATTCATCTCCACTTCAAAACTTTTCCTCATTTTCCCGCTTCCATCTGAATCTTCATCACCCTCAAGTATCTGGGCCCGTCATCGCTTCATTCCTCACAACGATGGATGGCATCCTCCGGAGGAGACTGATCACGCCACAGCTTTTATTCTGACTCAACACACAAATGCTACATGTGAAAACCACACTCAGAAGTTCTGCTGTCTAACCACATCAAAAGTCCATCCCTAAGCAATATTAACCGCTTCAATTAACCTCTGAGGCTGCAGTTATTGAAGTGAATATTAGGCAAATGCGTCTTATTTTAGAAGACTCATTAAAATCTGTTTAATGATTAATGTCACAGATTAGCCTTTTTTTTTTTTCAAAGCTAATTTGCTTTTTTCCAACAGACTGTACGGCAGATTTCACCATTAGAGACTGACAATATGCTGATCTGTTCTGATGGCAGTAATCTGTAACAAGCTGCTGTAACTGAGACAAATTATTTTAAACATATTTTTCCACTTTTATAAAGATTCAAACAGGGCAGTATGTTTGCTGTGGGTGCAACGATACTGGAAATAAAAGCAAACTATATGCTATGGTTCAATACGCAGTTATAAACAATATGATGTAAAAAAATTATAATTATTCTCAATAAGTGTATGTTTCTCCGCATGTTGTTTACTAATTGCTATTGCTCTGGTCGATGCACCAGCCGGATAAAGAATTTTATTTCTCCTCCCTCAAGAAACTATCCAATCACTGGTTGTGTCTGAATTCACTCTCTTCTCCCCAACTATTAAAAAACTATATTGTGCGGGACTTCAAATGCCCTGGATTTCAAAAGCAATTCGGACACCGTGCTCACTACATTTTTTTACAGCAAAAGTGACGTCACCAATTTGACAAAGGAAAATTCTAATCAATACAAGCATTTTACGAAGACTATGAATCCACTGTGTTCTGATGATAAAGACTCTAATGGTTTATTAAAAAATGCTTTTAAATACATTTTGTTTGCAACATTGTTCAAACACAATTTATTGTGGTCTATATTCAGAAATCTGTGACATTTTATTTGCCATAAAAAAAAGGTAGTGACCAGGGTGTTGCATTGAAAATCCAGGGCATTATATAGTCCTACACTTTATATTTTATTAGCAGTTACGGCGTAGTGAAGGAATTTGTACATGGCAATGGAGTGTGGAGTCGAGAGCAATAGAAGCAAATGTTTGAAGACGCGCCACCTACATACACTACATATCTGCAGTGTGGAGATATTTTGGGATTTCTGTTAAGTACAATGATCGGGGAACAAAAAAAAAGTGTGCTGTCTGCAGTTTTGCTACACGTCCAACGTGAGCAGCAACCCCAGCGTCACCATCCAGCTGTGAAGCTATGTAAAAGTGGGACAGCTGAGCAAGAAACACTAGCAAAAGAACAGCAGTCTATCACAGAGGGCTTTCAACTGTTACCTCCTAGAAACACAAAAAAGTTCAATAGGGGTTTCTAAAGAATTAAACTGTTTTCTTCATGTTTTATAATGAAGTCTGAGGCACTTCTACATTGAAACAAGAGTGTTACTGGTTACAGAAAATATTTTATTGAAATGCTACAATACAGTCAGTGTTGAGTAAGAGTTATGCGTTTGAATATGTTTGAAAGTTTTGGTTTGTTTTGTCTGTTTGCAAGATTGAAAATGTCATTTGTTAAATAGAAAAGTTTTTTGTTGTTCTTTGTTGCAATACACGTGTTAAACTGTAACCAAAGTATCCAGGTACAAATTGAACTATGGGTAAACTGTATCGTTGCACATACTGACTGTATATGAAAACTGGAATGAGTGACCCCTCCCCCTTTGCATTCCAAACAGGAATAAACAGCTTGTTCCAAGAAGCAAAAATCTTCTTCAAAGACTTCTATAGAGAAATAAGCAGCTTTTACTCAGCCAATAAACCGTTTTTGTCAGAATAACCATTCTTGTTCTGCTACATTTTTAACATGTTCTTGCTAATCCTATTTTTTTTTTCCTTGTCACTCTTTTTCTTGTGGAAGTTCATAAACTGAACAATCAGATGCCCTTAATAAAAGTATATGGTTTCACGTTGAATGTTTGATTGACAGACTCCCTCCAGCACGCTTGCAAGTGGTAAGGGGTGTAGACTTCCAACAAGCGCACTCCTGATTGGCGAGAATGGTTTATACAGAAATGTTGACCAACCACTGTTTACTGACATCGTCTGGTTACAAGATGGCGACGGCCTTCATTTCGTTGGAACAAGAAACAAGCCATTTTCAATGGGTGATATCACACTCACTCAGTCCAGTTCTCATTTATAGCCAATGATTACATCCCTAATGTTTATCACATTGGGGCAGAGACACACAACTACATTTTCTCTGCTGTCACAGTAAAAGTTTTTTTTTTTTTTTTTAGTGCAGTAAACTAATATAACCGTGTTAAATCGACATTCCAAATGTAACTTTTGAGCTCTTTGTAGAATTTTATTTTGGTTCCGTGAGTCTACATTAATGAGCAAAAGCATGCCCTGGCTTGAAAAATAAAAAATCCTTAAATAGCTAATCGTCACAGACACTCAACACCAAAAGTATGCAGGCGTTGCTTGAACTGCAGAGAAACCATAAAACGAAGAGAAACTGGAATAATTTTCAGAGCAGAAAAAGTTGCTCTCCAGATGTAGAAAAGATTTTTGTTCCACAAAATTAAAAGCCAAGTAATCTTAAATCTTAAAGTGCTATGAAAGTTTGCAAATATTTCCAGTTACCATGGTAACTTGAAACAAGTGTGAATCACACATAGTAAATTAGTTTCATGGCATATGCTTGAGAGCAATTGGGAGAGCTAAGTAATATTAAGAAGTCAGAAATAATTTTTGCCAAGATATTAATAGGAGTGCTACAATTCCTCTCACATTAGACTTAAAATTTAGTGACATATGCATATAAAATTTCATAGCACAAAGACCAGTAATTAGTTAATTAGCAAAACTGCACACAGTCTCCAGCTGTACTAGCCAACGCTTTGCGGCTGTCGTGAAGCACAGCAATAAAGGACTCACAAGTAAAGGGATGATCTGTGCAGAACTCTCAAAACAGAAAAGCCCACTTACGGTTAAAGAGTTGAAACCACAACCACAAAAAGATTCAATAAAGAACACCACAGAAATGGAAAATCTTACCAAGTTCAACTGTCATCATCTGTATTTATGCAATTCCCCAATTATGTGTCCTTACCCCATCCAAATATTGACGTAAGGTTTCCCTCCTTCAAGATTACGCTTCATTTCACACATTGATTGATTAGTAGTGAGTGGAGAAGAAAAAACTTGGAGTGTTTGTCAGATTTAATTATCACTTCTGACCACGAAGAGTTGTGGCCTCTTTAACAACTTTCGTCATTCCAACAGCCCCATAAGATAGTCAAATTTTCTACATGAATATGTTAAACATAAGTGTTTGAAAATGATGCATATGTATGCAGTAGTGCAGAGAGTAACACATGACCATGAGGAATCAGATCATGCATAAATGTATCACTTTCATTTGTTCTGACAGTGAAGAAAATGCCTGGCTTCCAAAAGAGTTGCATGTTTTCCAAAAATCAAATTGACTCGATTTGGTCAAAGTACAAATGAAAATAACGTTTTTTCCAAATGTTTTTTAACCATTTGAAGCTAAGGAGAAGTCTGTGTAAACAAAAAGTCTACATAAAATATGCATTTTGGGCTTCCTGTGTTCAAAACTTGCATGTTCACACATAACTACACATGTTTACAACCGAATTCTAGCTCTACGTACACAATACCCGGCCATTGAGTGTGAGTTGCAAGTTATACGAGGTCAAACTTTGACCATTCAGGGACTCTGATTTGGCACTGAAGCAGTGAAATTCACTAAAGTCGGAGCTTAGCTAGTGTATCTGGTGAATGCAGACATGATGATGAGCCTGACGATGTCTGTATTTGTTTTTCAAATCAAAACAAAACCAACCACTCTCCTGACACGATGGTAATCCAAAGTGCAAAAAATAAAATAAAAAAACCCAAAATAAAATAAAATAAAAAAAAAAAAAACAGATGTATGCGACTCAGCTAACACCTTTAACATTTCGATGACGTCCAAGATAAAACCATTAAAGCAAAGGATTTTGATAGACAACGCTTTCATCTCAGAATCCTTCAGTGGACACGTGCTTTTGTGATGTGGGTCCCTCAGGGATGTGAACCCACCAAAAATACTCAGACACAGTAATGCACACCAAAGTTCTTTAGCAATTATGTCTGACTGTCCAGGGATCAAACTAACAGCCTCAATATGGATCAATTCACCCAAATGTTTCTCAGAGGTTTTTCTGAAAGGGTTTTATGCTTTCTTGATTCATAGTTACTTGCTTTGCTTTGAGAACGACTTCTGATCACAGAGGAGCTCAAAGGGAAAGTGAGGAAGTTCAACGCTAAAACTTGATGATACAGATGAAACATTCCTCATGTGGTGCCATAAAATGTGTCTAAATGCACATGATTGAAATTTGCAAGTCTGGTTGCAGAGCACGACTCACATGTTGCCACTGCTCTCGGATCACCGGTCGGTATCGAAGGAAGTACTTCAGGGGGAAGCTTTCTATGTCAGGCCAGGTAGAGGGGCTGTGCCAGGAGACCTCCAGCCTCTTGGGGTTGGAGCGGATTGGCTTCGCGGTCACTCGCTCTGGTGGATCTGGTTTCACTGTAAGCATGATAAAGACAAAAGGGAAATAGTCACTGGTTGCCGATGGAAGCCTTTGCATTAGGAGAAATAAACCTGATGAGGTCAGCTAAAGCAGTTGTCCCCAGCCTTTTTCTGAACACTGAGCTGTTCTGTCAGACAATATTTTCACGGGCTGGCAGACATGTGGCTAAAGTCAAAATTATTTTTTTTAACTTACAGTTTCCAACCTTTGAGGGTAAAGTTTATGTCAGGGATAGGCAACTCCAGACCTTGAGGGCTGCATTCCTGCATGTTTTTCAACATACCATGCTTTGGGCATGTTCTAATTGGCTGGTCACACCTGAACCAGGTAATCAGTCATGAGTAGGGCTTGGATATCTGGAAATCATGCAGAGGCCTGGAGTTGCCTATCCCTGGTTTATCTTCATATTCTGTAAAATATCTGTGGCCGGTTTGAACTTTATTTGCAAATAAGATTTCATGTATGAACCATTTAAATGTGATATAGATTTTCCCTTAGGCTAACCCGTAAGAGTCCAAGTGGAAGCTAAAAAAAAAACAGATGCCAAATTCAGCCTCATTCAACTTTTAAGGCCTCCCCCCCAATAAATAAATAAAAGGTCACTAAAACTAGTACTTTCTAAACATAGTTGTAAATGTGAATCGACAATTTTATTAGCAGCATCCTCAAAGGATAAGACAGCCAGTCGCTGAATAATATGCTTTATAACTATAGTGTGTGGGAACAACTGTTGCAATAAAGACTCCTGATTTATTTTATTTTGAAGTTGAAGGATCTTCTTTTGTTTCGTCACTGGCTTTTTTTCTGCAAAACAAAAACCTTTTCAAATACATTTTTTTAACTTTGCTAGCCTGAGATGTTGAAATTTAGAAGCCACTTTTTGAAATTAACTAGGTACTTTTTGACACTTGACTGAGTGACTTGACATGCATTAAGAACAAGTCAGATATGGTGGAGAATCCAATAGTTTTTCAAAATAAAAAATCTTTCAGAAACAGATTATAAAAAATAAAAAATAAAAAAAAATGTATGTTGTGTTTTTTTTTTCTCTGCGGCTACAGAAACCTATTTTTATTTTTTTTAAAAACCCAGATCAAAAAAAAGAAAGTAAAGCATTGTTGATCTTTTTTTTTAAAGATTAGAATTGGTCAAAAGCGACTAGCTACACCCACACATGTCAGTGGAGTTAAAAAGAATGGTCAGAAACAAAATGTAACAAAAAAAAAAAAAAAAAAAAAGGAAAAGCTTTTCTGGTTTCTGATGAAAAAGTGCAAAAGTCTCTGCTGACCTGTCCACTGAGGAACCCCACAAACACAGACAGACTGAGGGAATTAAGTTTGGCTTTTTACAGACCATCTTGGATGACCCATCCTTTGTTAGATTGCTCTGGCTTCTCTCTGCTGCTACACAAAATCTTTTGTCAACTAGACTCACACAGGCCGTCATAATAGGAAACTGGAAGCAACTCTTCAAATATGTTCATGTGATGAAATTAATGCAAATAAACAAAGGAAAACAGACAATGGAGAGATGACAGACAAATATCAATCACGCTAATAAGATCACCACAATGAAAATGAGCCTGATTTATTCCTGCATTTAAAAAAAAATTGTTTGAAAAAAAAAAAAAAAAGATGAAAAAAATAATAAGTAAAAAATTAAATCCAGGAAGCAAAACAAGCGAAAACCATTAGAGACAGCGAACAAAGAAATGTCCTTTTGTCTAAGATCACACAACAGAAAGCCCCACTGAAATCTAAGTGGGTGGAATGCCCCAAAGGTTTGGAAAATATTTATCATGCTTGCAACATCCTGTTTGAACTTTTTTGTTTCATGAATAAAAAGAAACATCCCTTTTCCTAATGACCGTCTGGATGCTAACTGAAAATTGAATCAAATTTAAATTCTGGAAAAAAAAACAACTGCTTTCTATAGAGAAAAAGCCCACTGAGACATTGAGGGATGGAGGCTCACCAAGCAATGCAGAGTTCATTAAAAACAAGGAGTGATTTGTATCCATTTTAGAGATGAAAAATATACAGTCTATCATATATTCAAAATTACACATAGTTTAAGGAGCAACATTTGATTAATCCTGCAATTTTGTTTTATGTTTTTGGGTGTTTAAAAAAAAGCTCTATTTAATAAACAGTAGAGAAACTAGATCCAGAAGAGTTTGGGAAGCTATTTTGTCTCTGATTGGTGGCAAAAACATGATTCTCTCAAAGTTGTGGGACGCCACATGTAAGAGATTGATTAAAAAGTGGTGGCCAATTGCTGACACTGGAGAAAACATTTTTGTGGTTTGTGACAGGTCAATTCTACTGTCTGGTGGAGTCTGCTTGCCATTTCCAAATACTGTCGCCACACTTAAAACAAAGCAGAAAACGGACATAATAGGAACAAATTTGGATTTGAATAGTTGTTAGATTTAATAACTGGATCATGCATGCAGCAGAACATCAGATATTGATATTGTGAACATTTTATTTTTGCAAAGGTGTTTTTAATTCAAGACTTTTCATTAAACCTTTTTGTTTCAAAACAGATTTCTAACATTTCCATGTATTTTCGGGCCAAAATGAATGTAATGCAATGTAAAGATTCTGTGTTTTTTAAATTATGATTAAACTTTATTATGATTTAGCGGTGATGACAAAGCAGGTACAATAAATTAATTTTGAACAGATTTTGATTGCCTTTCTTTTCTTAGGTTCTCTGCACTATGGCAACAGCTCATTTGCTCTATGATCTATCTTGGCCGCACCATTAAAAATGTCCCAGACACCTCATTACCCGCATGATACATACAGTTTTTTTCACATTTTAAGGGACACTTAAAAGCCTTAAAAAAGGGACCTTATCATCTAGAAGATTTCATAAATGATTATTTCTGGTTGTGCTGAAATGGTTTTAAGAGGTACATAGCTCTCCGTCAAAATGTTTGGTTGGGTGTTATGGTGAATGCAACATTAACCTAATGTGTAGCAGTGTTGGGCAGCTTTTTTCTTTTCATGCTTTTAACAAACTTGGGAGTTAGCATAGTCACAGTAACGTTACTGTGAACGCAGTTAATAAAATCTGACTGAAGGATTTATCTTTGAATCTTTTATCTTGCTTTACGCACCTGACAGTTTGATACATAATTTAGAAACTAGACCATTCAGTCATATAATCTGGTGTGCTTTATAGCGCGGAAATATATAAAAAAGGCCACTCTGAAGGGTGACATCTTTAAGCATTTCCTAAAACCTTTAGCTTTCTGAACCCTTTCAGCAAAATCCCGTAAGTACACAGCACAGTAAGTATAGACTTTAGTGGAGTCTATATTCCTTTCTTTTGTGTTAGAGAGGTCTAAACTTGGTAATTTCCGAAGTGACGCAACAACTTCTATAATAGGCTGGTAGTAGAGCAAAAAGGGACTCAAAAGCTTTTATGTGCACAAACAGTGAGAGGAGGCCAAAAAATGGTTGAAGATGTTCATGTAATTTAGAAAATGTCAGAGATCCTGCAGAGAAATCAGGGGAAATAAAAGCTGGGTGCATGGAGGAAATGGATCATTGGGTCTTCTTATAGATGGTCATAACAAGCAATGTTCTCTAATATATCTTGTGTTAAAAAAAACAAACAAACAAAAAAAACCTGCTGCCGTTCTCATAGATGCAAGAGCAGCAATAGGCAACATTTTAGTCACATGACGTCAAATAATAATTAGATTTTTTTTTTTATACTTGGTAATGTGTACAGCAAAACAAAACAATTTTGCACTATTTTATAAGGAGTATAGATTCAACCTGTAAAATAGTTATATTTCATTATTGTTACGACCCCAACATGGTCCAGGTCTAGGGGTAGACAAAAAGGGGTCACAACATAAAGAAAAATGGACAAGAACTAAAAGGAACACAGTTTATAAAATGAAAAAGACACTGTGTCCTGAAAAACAAAAGAGAAAATACATAGAGTGCTGGTTTTTAAAACAAAAAGACAAACCAAAGGGAATTGGAACCTTGGCCAAAAATAGAAAAGGTCAGGGAGACAGCTGACCCAGGCATGCTGGCCTTCGGAGTCAGCAGCTCCCTGCTAAGGGCTGCCTAACCAAAACCACCTGTAACAGAAACAAAGCCCGCAAACTAAGACTACCAAGGTCCCAAATTAAAATAACAAACCAAACCCACTGCTCTCAGCCTCCTGCTCTGCGCTCTGCCCCCTTCGGTGTGGCCTCCTCTGTCTTAAATACCCGGCAGGTGCTGATCAAGACAATTGGCTTCACCTGCCAGGTGAGCAGAATGACGAGATAGACGGCAGCAGCAGGAGGACGTAACAATTATCTATCATGGAGATTTTTTACTAATTCAAAAGGGACAACTTGAAAAAAGAAGTTTTAAAAATGAATATTATTAGTCCTCTACACAGAAGATTAAACAGATTTTTTTGTTTGAGAATTTAGATGAAAGTATAGGACAAAAAAAAAAAAAAAGCAAATTCTTTCAATACAAAAAGTAGTCATTTAAAAATTAAAAATGAGTTAATCTCATCATGGAGTTTTGAAAATCAGATACATTTTTTCCCGCCAAACATGTTGTTGAGATTTCGTGGAAGCAGCCATTTTGAAATGAGCAGGAAGAGTTTAGCTATTGCCCCTAGTGGAGTGATGATGAACTACAAGGCAAAGAACCTTTGACCAAGTTATACAATGGGTTCTGAAATATGCTATTGAGATAGGGGTCTCAGAAATGCCTATATCAAAACAAAACAAATGGTTATACCTGGTTAACAAACAATTTAACAAAGAGACAACTTATAATTGTCAACAAGAACTTTTCTAACGGATTTCTGAGAAAAAAAGGTCATAAATGCAACAATTTAAGATGACGTGGATCAAAATTACAGAGAAAATCAAAGTAAATGTGGCCATTCTCCACAAGCACTTATTGTCAAGTTAAGATTCTGAGTCTGGATGTATTTGGAAGGTTTCTTATTAAGGCTCCCACGGTTTGAGCGTGTGAGGGCACATGCCTGCACACAGATACACACATACAGCATATCTGCTCTGAAGTAATTTCATCCGGCTTTGGTCGGATGAACAAGGACAGTTGTTCATCTAACTCCCACTCAGAATTCAAAAGTGCACCAGGAAGCATGAAATTGTTTTATTTATTTACGATCTGCCTCGGAGTCCCAGAAAATGAATGTGACTTAAAAGTTGGAATGACAAAAAAGAAAAAGGATAAAAAAAAAAGAGTAGATGAGGTCGGCCTCACAGCTCGTTAGTAGAAGATTACCTTTACTTTGGCATAGCAGTAAAATACTTTACTGGGGACCAAGATTAAAAGGAAAAAGCTGTGACCTTTAGCTCGTCCTGTGATCAATGGCAACATTGTGTTGTGGCATCAGCTTTACTCAACAGAGCTCCATGGGATTAAGAAGTAAACTACAGTTCAAAGTAGACTGATAAGATTATCTTGAGTGCAGTTAGTTCATCCCAATCATTTACTGAGGATTATTTGATTGGGAAGTAGAAATGTCTCGTGCAAATGTGCAAACCCTTTAGAATTTGTCTGAATTCTCCAGCAAACTGATTTTCTGGGAGTGTCAAATGATTGCATGAATTGGGACTAACTCATTAATTTAATAATTTAGTGTGTTAATTTTTAAAAAATTGTGTTAATTCAATTTTTAATCTATAACTATTGTCATGTTCTCAAAAATAAAATACAATTTTGAACTATTTTAACTCAGCTGAAAACGTGTCATTATATCGCTCTCAGTGTTCCTATGCGCATCTCAGACCTGTCGCTGCTGTGACAGGCCAATGCCACAAAAATTATCTATTATGTAAGGGATGAAATTAAACCAAGCAAAAAATAACTGTTGGGGGGCAAGCTACAGTATGTTATGAGCAACAAATACACAAGTTACCAGTATTGTTTTTTTCGGGGATGATAGCCAAGCATTTTGTGGTAGGGATTGGTTTACGTCATATAAAGTTGAACTGGCAGCAAATTAAAAAGTCTAGTCATATCGAAAAAAACAAGAGTTTAAAACTGTTGAGGAAGCATTCAGAACTGTTTAAAGATGAGTTAGGGACACTCAAAGATGTCAAAACGACCATCACGGTAAAGCTTGATGCACGCCCCAGATTTTTCCAAAATCGTCCATTACCTTTTGACATGAAAAACCTAGTTGACAAAGAGCTGAAAAGACTTGAGAAGGCAGGAATAATAACACCTGTGAAATTTAGTGAGTGGGCAGCACCAGTGGTCCCAGCAAGAAAACGACACCAGACACTGAGATTATGTGGAGATTACAGAGTAACAGTGAATGCAGTGGCACACACAGAGATCTAACACCTTCCAAAAATTGAAGAACTTTGGCCACTTTCAGTGGAGGAAATATGTTTTCCAAGATTAACCCTGCATCAGCATATCAACAAGTGCAATTGTATGATGCTTCAAAAAAGTACAGAACGATCAACACACATTGTGTAATTTTTGTGTACAACTGCCTTCTTTTTGGAATAAGTTCAGCCCCTTCCATTTTCCAGAGGATAATGCAGACTGGTGAAATTATGAAATCAACCTAGAGAAACAGCTTCAAAGGTTGGAAAAAAAGAAGAGTGGAGCTGAAAACAGAAAAATGTGAGTTCAACAAACCACAGATAGAGTACTTGGGTCATGTGCTCAATCAGAGTGGAGTACACCCAGCAGCGGACAAAGTCAAAGCCATTCAAGGGGCTGCATCACCATCCAATGTGAAGGCATTACAAGCTTTCATTGGACTGGTGAACTACTGCAGACGCTTTCTACCACGTCAGAGCACTGATTTGGGATCATTGTACCAAATGCCAAGGAATGACATTAAATAGTTTTGGGGAAAAGAGCAACAAGATGCTTTTAAGAAGTGCAAAGAATTGTTAGCAGGTGACAAAGTGCTTGTACACTACGACCCAGCTTTGCTACTTATCGTGGCTTGCGATGCGTTAACCTATGTAATTGGAGCATTCAACATACTTTGCCAAGGGAAGGTTTGCTAGAGTTTGTGCACGAGAAGTAAAGCCTTAACACAACTTCCCTTTCCAGTGGACTCGGGCTGTCTGCGGCCAAGAATTGGACAAACTTGAGCGGGGCACGCAGGTGGTCCACAAAAAATTTTATGATTGTAGACCACTCGGTGAGCCGATAGCGTGAAAATGTTTATGTCCTTTTTTTCTCTGAGTATGCTGCTGGCACCAGATCGTTGTGAACAGTTGAGCAACACCCAAGGGGAAGTAAGGGTGAAGTGTATGAACTTTCAATTGAAATGATGGACAAACGTTTTCCAGTTACTGCAACAGAGAAAAGAAAACATTTCAAAACAAAAGTACTTTCCGGAAAGAAAATGAAATAAAAAAAAAAAAAACGAACTATCAAGTTTTAATTTCTGAAAATGTTGTTTTCTGGAAGGTTTCCATTTTTATTGTGTTTCATGCAGTGTTTTGGTTTCTGGAATTTTCTTTGGTTTTCTAAAATGTAATCATGTTTTTTATTACCTATTTTGCTTTTTTTGTATCTTCATCCTATTTTCGTATCAAGTGATTTGTTGGTGTGATTTACACTTTAGGGCCACCTTGGCAAAACAAAGAAAATATAAGCCAAGCAATACTATGAAGAAGTCGAAATAATAAAATGAAGCAACATTTTAAGTAAACTGCCAGTCAAGTCTTTTTTCTTTCATTTATTCTGTTTGTTGTGTTGTGCTGTTGGCAGTGGATTAGGTGTGAATTTGTGGGTTTCACACCCGTAAAAAAAAAGAGCTGCACATTCTCCAAATCCCTGGATGACAGTTATTTGGCCGTTGAATTTTCAATTTCCTTTGTCTTCCCAGCATCAAGCATCTTCATGTGTACCACGCGACTCCATAGGGAACTAGAAGTGAATGAAATCAGTCATCTGTGGTAATAAGTGCATTAACATTTCTCAAGTTTTGGCATCCTCGAGGCCTGGTTTGACACACTGCATTATAGTCTGTGTTCTCTTTGCCAAATACACGTCAATCTGCGTGGAACTGCGATCAACAGTTTTATCCAGATGGTGCTGCATACCCTTTAGAAAACACATTATTGTTGTGTAAATGGAATGACACACCTGTGAGAATTTTAAGATGTCACTGTGTTCCTTTTGAACCCCTTGAGCCAAGAGCCTAAATTAAACCATTTAAGTTTTAAGCAAAAAGTAATCAGAAAGCGTAATTGCTTCCACCATGTACATGTATCCCCAGCAGTGATTAGCTGGAGCCGTAATTCATTTTATGTCCACTTTAAATGCCTCAAGACATGACAGAGTGGATTGAAGGGTACAAAAAGCACACAGGAAAAACATTTACAGATAGATTTAAAAGATATTTCTTTTTACCTATATTAAACTCTTCAAAGGAAAGCGCAGTGGAAGCTTTTCCCAAAGCGTTGAATGCTGTCACGTTCACTTTGTAAGGAGAAGTTGAGAAGACCTCTGGAAACTCAACACGACAGCGGTTCTTGTGGACTGGATCTCTGTTCACATCCAGTGTCTGCTGGTTGTGCCTAAAATAATAAACATACGGTTAAAATAAGGTAACAAACTAGGTAAGAAAACAACAGTACTTGTTACAGATAATGAGTTCTATAATTCATCTAGTAAACACAAGCTCCACACATTGCATTTATTTAAGTATTGCAGTTGTTTAAACGACCACTGAAGGTTTGTTTCAGTAGAGGGCAAATTCCCATCAGCTCCCATTGTAAAATATCCATTCTAATACCCGCCAAAATATAGATACACTTGGGGTAAAAATGTGAATCAATGAATCAATTTATATTCCTAATAATGCCACCAAATTATATACATATTTAATTTACACTTGATTATCTTGCAAAACATACAAGGAATCTGGAAAACTCAACCTGCACTGTTCAGTACCCAGGTATTTATCTCTGAGTCACACTGGTTGATATTTTGGCTAAAAATGTCCTGGATTCATTTTAGGTCAGTGAATTGCATCCAAACGTTCAAAATGAACGTTTGTCAAACACAAATTATGATTTGAATTGTTGCCAAAATGACTTTTTACACCCCTCATTTACATTTTTTTTTTATTGTTTAAAAGTATTTTTGTATCAATGGCAACATTTCTTCTTCATGGTAACTTTGCCCAGATTGCAACATCTAGATGAGCTATAGATTTGAGATGACATGAGGGAATGTTCCTGGTCAATAAATAGTAACCCATGCTTTTTGATGAACTACTTAAAGGGCAAAGATGAAGTGTTTCCAACAAAAAGCATAATTTAAAAAGAAAATATTTCAAATCTGACAACATAATATTTAAAAAATAGACAAAATCTTAATCCTGTTGGTTGTAAAAGGCCATTCTTTAGCACCAAGATCCCCAAAGTTTGTGGTGCAAAATGCAGATGTTGAAGAAACAGTGTGAGACATCCATCATCCAAAGATTCCACGTAAGGTCACAAACAGGATGAGGAAAAGTGACAGAGGATGAGGAGAAAAAGATTGACTGATTTGATAGCAGAGACTTTTTTTCCTATGCTTTTTTTTAAATTACATATGATACGTCATTTTTTCCTTTGATACTCAAAGCTTTGGGTTACAATCAGAAAGTTGATTTCACGATATCAGCATCATCGTAAACCTTTGTCACAACTGCCCTTACTGTTGGAGATGGGTTATTTCTGGGCAAAAATGGGCAAACCTGCACAGGACACGCATGAAATATCAAGATTGTAGACCACTCAGTGAGCTCGTAGAGCAAAAAAGTTTTTCTTTTTATTATGGGCATGCTCCAGGAGACAAATGCTAGCGAATACAACATGCAAGGGGTAAGTAAGGGGTCAAGTCAGTGAGTTGTTGGTGTGTCATATAGTTTTTTTTATTTTTCTACCACACGCAAGACAATCGAACGTTCCTTCGTAATGATGTCCTTTAAGGTGGCCATAAATTTCATTTTTTAAATCACTAACAACAAAAACATTCAATCAAGCAGACCCCACATGACAAATCCCTTAATTTACAGTTGGTGAGTTCATAGGTAATCATAATGTTTCAATGATTAGAGATACGAGCCACTACATTTGCAAGAAAAGGATTGCAAAAAGGGCTGTTTTTAGGAGAAATATGCACATTAAAATACTAAAACTGTAAGGTATGCTTCTTTTCTTAAGATTCCTAAGGTTTCTCAGATGAAGTCCAGCTTTGTAATTCTGATTTTTTTCTTAAAAGTTTTGTGATTTTCTTCCATCACAATCACAACTAAACTACCTCAGTTTACTTCAGGACAACGTTTTTCTTGTCTGTCAGTGTCCCTTTTTCAGTTGTGTCTGTTTTCTGTGGTTTGTCTTAGTTTTATCACTTTACGATTGAACTTTTTGAGCTTCTGCCGCAAGTCTTTCGTCTGCATTTAGAATTGGTGATGGTTCCACGCTGCTTCATACTCTAGTCTACCGAAACAAATGTACATTTATTCTGTCACTAGTCCTATAAAATAATAACTTTAATGAGTACAGAGGCACAGTTGCAGGATTTAGGATTCTTCATCTTAAGGTTTTTTTGCACCTCCATTAAAAACCATCACATTTCACACAAACTCTTCAGAAACTATGGTTATTACCACACAAATATGTTCACAAAGCATACTTACTGCACGTCTACTTCAAAAAAAGTGGGGATATGTGTTGTGTGCGGCTCCTGCCAGCTGCAGTAGAAGCCTTTAGGGTATGTGTTGGAGCGGCAGGTGACTGTGGGTTCAGTAGGTGGTACTGCAGACAAAAAAACAAAACAAAAACAAGAGATACAGATTATCAATTACATTTAGTTCATAAGAACCTAGAATTTGTAGCATATAAGGAGACAAAAAGTATAAACAAAAAGTAGTCTACATACAAACACTATTTGTGTTGTTATAACCCATTTTACCAATATGTCAAAAATTCAAAACACATTTAAGATACACCCAAAACTATTTTTTAATTATTCTCAAACTGTGTCAGTTTGTTCCAAGGCCTCATTGTTGGTAAGTCATCAACAAAAGCATTTCTGGACATCTATTTTTATTGCTTTTTACTGACGTTTTATCACAGACACCATTTATTTTAGGTTTTTATAACAGAGAAAGAGTAAATGACAGATTATTTACCACTAATTAGGAACACATTTGATTTTTTTTGCAGGAATTTGGATAATCTTACTTTTCAAGACAGTTAAGGTTCCAAAAAGTATCTGATCCAAGAAATAAAGAATGGGAAGAATAGTTTGTTCAAGCAGGAAGAAAAGGACCAGGGAAAAGGAAAGAAGATATGAAGGAGATAAAAGTGACACAACAGCAAACGTATAAAGGCAGATGGCTTGAAAAAGTCACGTCATGCCAATTCTGGTCCCCTCTGAGATTATATTCTTTTCTTCTTGGTTTGTCATCCATGTGGCTGTCTGCATCTTTCTCATTCACACTTTGGCTTTGTACTCTTCAACTCCTCTTTTGCATAATAGAGAGTGTATGTGCATCACTAAAGCAAGGGCACATTTAATCCATAAAATCTTCCCCCAAACCATCTTCTCTTATGTGATGAGTTTGTTAATCACATTACTGCACATTGACAATATGTGGGACTGAAACAGTACTTTCGTGATATAAAGTGTTATCTGATATTCAGACAAACAGTTGTTTCATTCAGAATCAGCGAGACATCATTTAAAAAAAGAGAAGTGATGCTTTTTTAAGTCTACATATTCGAATACAAGAATCTAATTCAAGCAGATTTCTCTCACAAGGATAATAAAGGTTAGAGAGTGGTGTCTTTCTTCGGCAGGGTGTGGTAAGTAATAAAGTATTAAAAGAGATTTTTTTTCTTACTCAGAAATGTGTGCAGAAACTGAATATTTCAAAAAGTACTGCAACTCTTTAGAAAGCTCAGTTACTGAAGCTACCTTTGATAGAATGATGCAAGCCAGGATTCAGATTTTGAAATATTAATGTGAACGGTAAAAACTGACTAAACACTTTTGCGTCCTTAATCAATCCCAAACTTTAGGAATAGCGGTCAAAATTTCTTACAGAGCAAACTCAGTGAATGAAAGGCTTCACTTTTTTCTCAAAATCTTCCAAGAAATACAAATAGACAGAAGTAAGAAGTGAGATAAAGAGTTAAGCCTCAATCAAAAAGAAAAAGATTTAGTTAGCTAAAACTGACAACTTGGATCTTTTTCGTGGAGCATATTTTTAAATAAACTGTACATTATTGTATTTTCCGCACTATGGGTAGAATGGATTACAAGGTGCACTGTTAATGAATGGACTATATTTGAACCTAATGTCATACATGAGGCACACTAAACTATAAGGCACATTAAGCGAGATAAAAGAGATAGGTCAGTCAGTCAGTCAGACTTTGCACGAATCATTTGGTACACACACACACACACACACACACACGCAGTGCCTCGTGCTGGCGCTCTGGGGGGAGTTCCGTGCTTTCGCTGTATGGGGGCGGGGTGCTGCCCCGGCGATGAGTTGGTGTTGAGTATTTTAAAGATGGCAGTGCTGTGTGAATAGACCCTTTCCTTATGATCCCATAGCGGAAAAAAGATCATTATGAGAAGAGATTGCCTCTCAAACCAATTTTTTTTTCAGATCCGAAAGATACAAACAGATGCTTATTGTTGTCACACCCGTGCATGCCACTGTCTTTCCCTCCGTGTGCGAAATGTGGCACGCTTGCCCTAGGTTACTGATCCCTGATCTAGAGCAATGTTATATTTGCTGTTTTTTTTATTTGGCGTGGTCTGGTTCATTTTTCATACATACATTGTGTATCTTTTACATGACAAAAGCAATTTTTTTTGGAATTTCTACTGAATATTCTATGTATGTTTCCACAAGTTACACAAAAGGGAAAGTAAACTCGTGTTTGTACTTTTATGTATTTCTTAGCATTCTTTTGACAGTCTTTTGATCAGCACATTTCATTTAATTACAGCATCACTTATTTTTTCTATTTCAATAAAATTTTACTTTTTATGTCACTTATTAAATCAAATGAAAATCAGTCTTATGATTTAAAAAAATCAAACATTTTTATGTACACAGTCAATGTATGACTCAATTTATTGATAGACTTGACCTGAGCTCTCTCTTTCTTATTTCTTATTTTATATTATGAGAAAAAAAGGACTTCTTTTTATTGATCAATCTTTACATTCAAGAATTTTCTGCATTTTATGTTTCAACTTCCATGAAAGAGACTATCGCCACTTCTAGTTGTGCACTTCAAGCACCGGTGTAGCCCCTGTGATAAACGAGGAAACACTGAACCATGCATCTCCTTTCGCTTCTACCGGAGTGTGGGGCAAGAGTCTAAGCAAAGATGCCCAGACTTCTCTCTCCCTGGCCACTTCCTCTAGTTCCTCTGGAAGAACCCCGAGGTCTATTCTGGGGCCCCCCAACACGCCCAGACACCTCCCACTGAACAGTTTAAAAAATGTTATTAGTGAATTGCTAGAGCTCTTTTAACAACATATGTTTTAATTTTCTAAACAATCAGCTAATGCTGCAGTTGGTGACTTGCCTCTCCCAAAGAAAGCTGAAACAGGCTCAGCAACACCTTTTTCAGCTTAATACAGAGGAAGCAAATGTTTACTCTTGCGCCAAAGTGACAAAGTCATCAAGCTGTATATGAAACGGCAACAGTTTTCTTAATTATTAGCTGAAAACATTTTCTTTCATGACTTTGACACCCACAGAAGACGACTTCCTTCCAGTTCCAACTAAATTAAGTAAATTCAGTCACACGTTTTTTTTTGTGTGATATCACCAAGCACATCACCAAATTGGAATCAGAAATTGTCAGTATGCAGTAAATGGTCCAAGTTGGTCTGAGTCAACATTTCTATGGCAACCACTCTTGAGGAGTAGGCAGGTTAGAAGTCCACACCCCTACCAGTTCAAAGCATACTTGAGAGAATCTGTCAAACATTTCGAACGGTCGACGTGAGAACATATATTTTTAAAGTATATGTTTGGTCAGTTTATTATTGAATAACTAAAAATATAAAGAAACAATTGGATTAGCAAGAGCATGTTAAAAAAGTTGTAGAGAAAGAAAGGCTATTCTAAAAAATAAAATGACTGAGTAATAGCTGTTTTTTTTCTCAAAAAAAGTCTATGGGTTTGGTTTCTTTTAACCAGTGGGTACTTCCTGTTTGGAACGCGTGGGGGGAGGGGTCACTCAGTCCAGTTCTCATAAAGAGTCAATGGCTGTTCCACAAGGACCAACAATGCACTCCTTCAAATGTGTGAAACAGTGTGACTTCAAACCAACTTATTTAATGAGTTTGGTTTTACAATCAACACCATTTGATGATCTCAACACCATTTGATGATCTCACATTAATGAAGTGATCTCATTAATGTCAGTTAGCAGCTCCATCAGGTTTTAGTTGGTGGTGCGCATACACACACCCACAAGAAAGAGGCATGCTTGATTGGCTGCTATAGGGTCATCCCACTGTCACGCACAATCAGATGTGTTTAAGCAGTCGCCACAGCAACTTATTAGCCTGTCAATACGGTCTAATGATGAGGTGCCAGTGAGGACATCCAATCAAACTCAATTAATTGCAGAGACTAATTGGGGCCATCTCAATCAATTGGCTCCTCATCTTAGAGCTTCAGTCAAAGTCGCTAAAAACAACTTCCCACACAAGGGTGTAGTCTTTCCGCTCAGACAGTGCCAGAAGGTACAAACACAATGACACTATGGGCTCTGGAGGTTTAAGTCATATGAAGTCTGTGTTCGAGAAAATGAAAACAGGTAAGCGAAGTAAAGCAGGAGGAGGGAGATCAGCACTATTCTCCTTTCAGCAACTCTGTAAATTGGTTTGTTTGGCATAGTTATTCCTTGAAATCTCCATTTCAGCAATGAGCCCTGGCAAAATGCAACTACTGCATCTTAAAGAGCAGCTTACAGAGATAGTGTTTGTTATGATGGAGCATGTTTTCTTATCCATAAATGACTCCAAAGCAGGAGAGCTCAATACCTACAAGGAGACAGATATTGACAACTTTCATTCCACTGTCCCCTCCAGAAGCAAGGACAGATTTGATGCTGCTAAGATGACTAAACTGATTTGTTGAGGCATTTCTCGACATGCAGCTGCGCTGATTGGAGTCTAGCTTGATGAGGCTTTCAGGACGGCAAAGAAGTGATAAAATTATACGGTCAAATGTTGGTTTCGTCAGAGGAAGGAAGCTCAGTCTTGGGAAGGTGAAGAGAGGGTAAATAAGGGAGAGGGAACATAAGAGGTGAATCCAGACAAAAACCAAACAAAAAAAAAAAAAAACACAACTTATCCTGAAGAGGTAATAGGAAAGGTGAGAAAATGAAAGGGACTACATTACAACAGCATTCTAGTTTAGGATTTAATTCTCATGTCCTAAGACTTGCCACCTTGTGAGTCAGTAAAATCTACATAAAGTAAAAAAAATAGACTCAAGCAAGGCATGGGCATAACTGCATGGGCAAGGCAGACTGAATGCTATGACTAAATCAGGGCCTGCTTTTAAGTAACACATAATTCTTTCCTACAAAAAACAGGTAGTATAAATATGATTGGAACAATAACTCTAACTAAAATTACACTGTGCTAGCTACTTCTCTTTTCGGTGAACCACACTCCGACATGTTATTTGAGTCAATGGCACACAGGACGCTGCTCATGAATAAATGTTATTTGAATTAGTCTGCTTTCATCATCTGGTTTAAATCATTGTTTCAAATGGAAATTTGAAGATGCACTTTGCTTGATTCATGAAACATACACCTGCACGCACGCACACAGGCGCATACACAAGGGGGTTACTTTTAAGTGCTAATAGGCTACATACACACTGTGGTAATGAGAGCGGCAAAAAAATAAAATGAATAAAAGAGCTGGCTGAGGAAAAAGACATGGGTGCGAATTTCTGATACACCACAAAATCAGGCATCTTAGATTAAAAACAAGGTTTTTTTTACTTTCTTAAGATTCAGTTTTTGCTATGTAAACACATTGTAAAGACAGACCTCGTAAAAATGAGTCAAACATTCTCCAAATGTGAAAGATTTTCTCTAAACAGGCAAAAAAAAAAAAAAAAAAAGACAAGCAAAAGAGGCAAGGAAAAAAGTATTCTCAAGAATTATTATTTTAAGAAAAAATTCTTGTCACTGAGATGTTTTTTCAAAATAAGATTTATTTTTTTTGTATTTTTTATATATTTTTCTATTAAAAACTTTCTTGGTAAGTTTATTTTTCTTGCAAGATGGACAATAAGACATTTTTTCTTGAAAAATGTTTTTTTTTTTTTTCGTTTCTTAAAATTGTTTTTTGCAGTGTATATACACTGTAAAAACTGGCCCCTTAAAAATAAGTCAAAATTCTTAAAATTTGAAAGATTTTCTTTTAATTAGAAAACTTAAATAAATAAATACCACCGGAGTACAAAAAAATGCCTTATAAAGCTAAGACATGACTTTTTTTATTCAAACAAAGCACATTTCTGTTTTGACAAACTCTAAATATTTATTTACTTATTGCCGAAACAAAAAATAAGAATTCACTTTTTTTTTTAATGTTCTTTGTTACCTTCTCAAGACTGAGTTTTTGCAGTGTATGATTCCCATATACTTAAAACCCTGTTTTGTTGTTTACATAAAGCATAACCATGCCTAAAAAATAAAGAATATTTCTTTCTTTTTACACCTGATTTTTTGTTGTTAGATGTAAAACATCCCCTTCTAAAAGTTTTATGTTATTGTCACTGATAGTGGAGCTTTAGTCAAAGCCAATTTCATCTTTTATGTTCCAAAATAAAAGAAACATCTGAAGATTTCATTGATTTTGATGTTAGATTCTCGGCAGCCACCAGCTGGGTGTAATATGTGGAAAGTGGAATGGAGAATGCAACAAATCAAAAAACACTCATTAACTCATGCAGATTAAAAATAAAGTCGCGTCACTTAACTATGTTTTGTATTTCTTCACAGCATGAGAGGACTTCTGGAGGTTTATAGGAAGATGAGACCAACGATTATAGTATGGAAAATGCTGAATCTTTCTTTCCGGTTTACAAAAAGGCAACAGCTTTGACAAAAGCAGGCATGCTGAACAACAAATAATAAAATTGAGCTCTATTGTATCTGTATAAAATTGTGCGATCAAAGTCAGTGTGTAATTAGCCCCAGAGCAAAGCGTCTTTTTTCCAGACATACTGTTACAATAAAACACACATTTTTCAATCTGGCTTTTTTTCTTCTTCTACCAAATCTGTGACGGAACATTTTCTGCACATCTGAAAAGAAAACAAAACAGCAACAACAAAAAAAGAAAAGCCTTTGTCAAGGGGGGCACATCTACACACACATACATATACAGTCTCACAAATATGACATGGCACAATTACATCCAGTAGCCTGGTTGCTAGGCTGCAGACACTGTAGTAATTGCTATTTGGATGTTCTGGTCGCATCCCTGTTGTTTGTGTTGGAGGATGTGTGTTCCTCTGGATCTGAATGTGTGCACATATTTATCCAACTGTGTACTGGAAGTGTGTGCCGTCTGCACTCAGTTCTTTTGGCCATTCATAAAAAATGCATTTTTCTTAATGTTTTTACTCTTTCGATAGAAGAAGTCAAACGTAAGGCCTTGAGGTACTAAATTACAATCACACATAACATTTCTCCTTTTATTACAGTTTTGCCACCATAAAATCAGCTTGAAAGGCTAGAAATTTGGAAAACACTTTAGTCAATTGGTTCTATTGTGTTGTATTTACATCTTTTTAGTTCTTCACACAGAAAATGACTGTGGGAGAAGCTGTTAGCTCTGGGGAGTCTGTGCTCCGGTGAAAGGCATAACTGCTTTAGACAGACGGCTCTGGGCTCTACTGCATTTTCTATTAGCTTAGTTATGTGTCATGGGAGGACGACAGAATGCAAATGTTCATCAAAGTCTGAGATTTTTCAGTGTTGATTTGTTCAGATGTCCAGATGTGGCAGCTAAAGTTAATTTTATTGTAATAGATTTTTTTTTATTTTTGACTGTATGTAAGATCTGGACTAAGTGACTCACTCCTCCGTGACATTCAAAACATGAAGTACCACCGATCCCAAAAAGCAGAAGTCCCATAGATTTCTATTGTGAAATAAAGAATTACTAAGTCTTTCTAACATTCTTGCTCCGATGGCTTTTTGTTGTTTTTATTCTTGTGATGTTCTGGCTAAACTTCTTTTTCATATTTTTTCTGCATTGCAAGTTTTTCAAGGTATAATCTGGCCAATCAGATGCCTCAATAAAAATAGGTGGTTTCATGTTCAGTGCTCCAAACATCTGATTGACAGATTTTCTCGAGCCCACTTTCAAGTAAGGGTAAGGAGTTCTAACAAGGTCACTTCTGATTGGTGAAAGCAGTTGCCGTAGAAATGTTGACTTGGAACAACTTGGACCAATTACTGTTTACTGATGTCATCTGGTGTCCACATTGCAAAAATGGCGACTGAATTAACTTGGTTAGAGCCAGAAGTAAGCCATTTTTCATGGGTGACGTCACAACTTAATTGCAAGGTGCTTTCCTTGACAGCAATACATTCAATCCAAGCATTACCTCCATCTGAGGATTTTTAATACATTAACTAGGTTGTTGCAGACTATAAGTTTAGCTAACTTAGCTGTTTACTTACCACAAATGAGCATTTTTCAAAGGGTTTCAGACCAAGTTTGGGTTTCACTTTTTTTTTTTTTTTTTAAACCACTTCTGGCATATGCAGAACAAAGAAGTTGACATACATATGACAACAAAACATCTGACAGAAAATTCCACTTATTTAGAATTATGATGTTTATTAAACCCTTTGATGAAATCCACAAAAAAATGCAAAACCATTTTTCAAAGGATAAAGACAGTATTTATAATTATCCGTTTGGTGATTTGGTAAGTTTTTAGCTCACAACGTTATAAGACGCAAAAATATTGACATGAGTGTTCAGAAAAAAAGAGTACCTTATTTACTCACTGTCTCAAATTTGATCCATACAGTTTTTACATGGTGTAACTGTATTATAAATAAGAAATTATTAGCAAATTTTGCATTATTTCAATACAGCAAGTAGTTACTTAAAAACTGAATAACAATACATGAGTTAGTCCCACCATAAAGTTTTAAAATTTCCGCCAATAGTTATTTTGAGATTTAATGGAGGCAGCCATGTTGGAATGAGCAGGAAAAGCCCTTACACCGCCTCTAGTGGAATAAGGATGAACTACAGGGCAGAGAAACAAGGACCAAGTTAAATACAAGGGTTTTAAAAGCAGTTTTTAATATGCTAATGAGATAGGGGTCTCAGAAAATGCCTGTATAAAATATGATTTGAATGGTTCTATTGAGTTTAAGACACTTTTTGGAATAAACAGTGTCAAAAATGGGCTGACTTTGATCCAAATGTGTTTGACTGATCAAAGAAGCAGACTGAACTGGTGCATGAATTGTATCAGTCTGACTTGATGTACAAGCCCATTGGAACTGAAAATTACACACAAGCACATCAAACTCTCTTTTTTTTGTAATTGTTTTTTTCTTTTTTATTCTATTTCTTCAATGAAACACTTTTGTACGAGGGACTAAGGAGAGGATGGATGGAGTGGAGGGGGGGAGGGGGGTGCATGTGTGTGCATACATACTCACACTGGCATTTGAGGAATGTCTCTAAGCCAACTGGAAACAGCCGTGTGAGAGATGAATGAATGAAAAGAGGATGAATACCGTATGAGAGCATCAGGAGTTGATAGAGGAGGAGGGAGAGACGGAACAAAGGCGTTAATACGGGCCACGACAGAGCAGGTCAACTACCTGTTAAATTATGCTCTTCTCTTTATTTAAATTTCCCTGATTAATCATTGTGTCCTGTCCCCACGGGACTATTTAGATCTACGCGAACAACCAAGAAAAAAAGCAGAATTATCTTTTCAAAGGACAGAGGGAAGAAGACAGAAAGAAACGGTTTGTTGAAAGGTTAACGCTGACCTCTGCAGCTTTGAGGACCAGTCGCAGAAGAAAAAACGCAATATGTTTGAACACTTAGAGCAGTATGCCGCCTGTCTCCAACTCACGTCCAAAAACATAGTTAACCACCAGACATCATAAATTCGGCTCAAAAACGAAGAAGTAACATGTTTCCTCTCACAAGAAAAAACAAACAAACAAAAAAAAAAACATTAAAACAAACTCTCACATCAGCTGTGTTTTGCTTGATATCTCACTGACTTTTCAGCAGTTTTCCACTTAAAGGAAAATCTCTAAAGATCAAGGTTGTTGATGGTAGAAGCAGGTCGGACAAGTTCTATGACATAACTAAAAGGATTAACAGAGGTACTATGAATTCAGACTTGGATGTTATCAGACGTGAAAAGAAGAGTTTCTATTTTCTCCAAAATAAACAAATATGACTAACTGCTATGATCTCGCAATAAATTAATGATGATGTGTCTTTTTTCACTGCACTTGTCCCCTGCAGTCTGTTTCCATTAATTATTCTCTTTTCCTCTTTTTTCCATAATTTCTTGTCAAAATTGCCTGTTGAGGTGGATTCCTCTTTCAGTGGAAGTTTAGGCAATAAATAAAAACAATAAATAAAAAGTAAGAGGAGCTCTTTCTATATAGACTTTCATATATGTCATGTAAAAAGAAAAACAGATTTACTTAAAAAACTGTAAGAAGTTTATCCTGAATTTTCAAACAGGCGAGGAATGCTTTTCAGTGCAGCTTAATTCATAACTCATTTCATTGTCATTTGTGCAACACCTGACTGTAGCAGCTGTTCTGACCTGAAACCCAGGTTACAAAACATTAAAATAAGGATGAAAACCTATAACCTAATATTATAAGTAGATATTTGTATTGACCCTTGTGCTATGTTCACACTGGGCTCAGGAGCTACCAATGAGAAGTCTATGTAAATGCACATATGTGTGCATTTCAGGCTTTTGCGTTCAAAAGTCTCTTCAAAAGGCTCTGCATCCAAAACGCCATTGAACACGCGTTGAGAGTTAAACCAGGTCAAACTTTGCCCAATTCAACTCAAATTTGGTAGTTTTTTCAATACATGAAAGTGGCAACCATTTAAACATTTAATCATAAAGGAGAAATTGATCATTGTAGTTTGACACTGAATCATATGACACTGTCTTTCATATATTGGAACAGAGCTGTGAAAGAAAACACCTGGAGCAAGATTCGCACCAAGCATCTTTCAACCATGAGTTCATGCACTATAATGGGGTTCTTGAACACATGTTTAGCATATGGTGTTAACACTGGTTATGCAGGGAGTGGATTCTTCCTCTTTTAAATTTTCTTTTGTTTACTAGGACATGTCCGCTATCAACAGTTGGAAAAGGCTTGGTGTAAAACAGAGGTCGCCAACCTAGGGCACGAGTGTCACTGATGGCCCGCGGTGAAAAAGACAAATCTGTCGTCTAAATGAATTTTTCAGACTTAAAAGGAGTAATAATAATTTCTCACAATGATCTTTGTTCCCTCATGGCGTCATAAGGAAAGGCTCCAATAAAACTATAGTTTCACACAAAGTACTTTACTTTCGGCATCAGCCTTTATGACCGGGCGATTTACATTAATTCGCACCGTAAAAAAAAAAAAAAAAAAACAAGTTTTGCAGAGGTGAAATGAAAACATTGTAATAATTTCTGTGTTTTAAAACTGTCGCCACTGAGAAGACAGGTGTGGAGATTTGAGTGAGTGTGGATGTAACGTGAGTGCATGCATACATTCATGACCACATAGCTTTTTAAATTTTTTTTTATTTTATTGTTTGTCTTTAATTGTAAAGTGCTTTTAATAAATAAAGATTGATTGATTGATAAATTCAGTTTGTTGAATAATAACCAAACGAGGTCAGATTATCCCAAATTTCTTTCCGTTCTTCCAAATGTCAATATGAAAAGTAAACAAGTTTTACATTTAATATTACAGCTGATCAGCACCCCATTTACTGTGGGTGAAAAAGAAGAATGGATTTGTCCAAGTGTGGAAAATTTAAATATGATTAGAAAAACTAACAAAAAAGTAAAATCATGTCATTAAACATGCAAGAAAAGCACCATCACATAAATAACTTACATTAAGTTACTCAGGCTCTGTCTCATCATGTAACAAAAGATAACTAAGCAAAAGTATAGGCTATGCTTGCTTTCTTTTATATTAATGGTTGTGAAGTTTTATAAATATTGATGGTACTTTGTTCTGACATATCTAGTCCTGTTGCTGTAGGTATGACATGCCACAAGTGCAGTACTTTTTGTTATTAAACAAACATAGTTGCAATTACTATTCCAACTATTCCAAATTTGGCCTATTTTCTTTGTGCAATAATTTTATTAAAGCACTTTTTTGAGTTAATGCCAAAATATGTTCAAAAAAAGCTATTTTACCTGTTGTTTATGAATTATATATATTTTTTCAGATATATTGAAAATGTTGTTGCATTTCTTTGTGTTAAAGTTTTCATTGTAGCTAGAGGTTGCTGAATAGCTCAGGTGGCTGAATGTAAGACCTGGGTTCAGTTCCCAGAGCGTGCAATGAACTAAATTGCAGTGAGGGGTCCTTAGAAAAGTTCCTTCTCGCTGCTTCTTAATGCGTCTCCTGTGTCATAAATACACAGGATTGTATCAGGAAGGGTATGAAACCCTCTGCCAAACCACCTGTGTAAATCAGTGAAAGCTTATTCACTCTGGCGATCCATTGCAGGACAGGAAAAGGGTGAATGACAACAGAGTTTGCGTTATAGTTGGTGATGGCACAGTTGTTAGGGACAAAATTTCAAATTGGCACTTCATATAATAAACATTGTTGACCCCTGATCTATATCAACATTACTGCCATCAATCGGTAAAAAAAAAAAAAAAACAGATTAATCACACTTTTAGGTTTATTAGTTACATTTTATACGACAATATGCGGCTTTGAACAAAATAAATGGCCAGAAAGAAAATGTTTCCTTCATTTTTATTGTCGGAAATGCGCCTTGGGTTTTCATAAGAAGGAAAGGCGCTGTAGAACTAAATAAAGTTTGAGTTTGAGTTTAAATTCATAGTGTTCACTCAGAAGTGTAATTTGTGTGCAAAAAAACACATCAACAGTAAGATGAGCAGAGCTCTGAAGACTTTTATGTCTGCAGCATTACTCCAAGAAAACAAAGATGCTGATATACCATTGTGCACATCATATAATATAAACATTGTGTTTCTGCACTGTAAATGGTCCGGGTGAAAACTCAAATCTGGTTGGCTGCTGGGTGTTCCGGAACAAGTTCTGGTCACAATGTTCTTTATGTGCAGGCTTCTTATTAAAAAAAAAAAAACAAAAAACCTCTCTTTCATGATCTGGACTAAAACGAGTGGTAAGAGGTGAACTTTCTCTCTTAACTAATGCTTTATTGAACCTATCATGACGATCAGTTCATATACCGCTTTCCTTTGCCGCTGCAGCCGAGGTCTGCAGGGTCAGCGATGTATTGTGTTACCGTGACAAGGAGCTGCATTACGTATCAAATAGTCCGCCTCTTGTCAAAAAGCGATCTAAACTTAAAAAGTAGCAAGAATAAAGTACTAAAAATTAATTTAATATTTCTTATGTAAGTGACCGTGTTCCTTATAAGTGGAATTGTGCTCTACGAAGCGTGCATTCAGAATTTGAAGCATGCTGCGGAAGCCTAAATCAGCGGAAGATGGTTGCTTTGATAAGTGTAATTAATCAGTGTTTATATATGTTAACGCTTTTTTAAAAAAAATTTATCGCATGCATTAACCTTGACAGCCCTAATCTTTTTCTTAACCTTTTTACAAGAAAATCATGCACCAGTTCACCTTTGGATAAACCTTTTTATGAAATTACCAAATTTAGCCCCATTCTGCTCTAAAGTCAAGGACAGAAAAAAGATCTTGGTAAAAAAAAAATTGGAGAAAGTTTCACACCAAAGGAGATTAGAGAACGGTGTACAAACAAAGGCTGACTCAATAGAAGCGGACCAATAAAACAAAAAAAAAAAAGCTTCATTTTTTTACCCGGTCAGCATACCTGACATGTCTTTAATGTGATTTAAAAGTAAAAATCTATGTTGCCGGGGCAATAATAGTCTCAGTCTGTCTCACTGTTGCATGGGTCTCTCTGCTACTGTGTCCATGATGGTGGGATGACTGACAGGCTCGAATTGACGGGTCAGAGGTGTCAGTCAGTTAGCAGTCAGCCAACTGCCATCCCTCAACAGGGAGTCAGAGATGAGAAAGGCAGGTACCGCACAGGTTTCTGACGTCTGATTCCGAGCTGCTGACTCCTTTAAATTCGGCTGTCACATTCAGAGCTAGAAAGACGGACAAACAGAGAGACTCTCTAAGTGTCTGGTCTGTAAAGCTCGGGGCCATCATTGAAAATTCAGCCAGATGCTTGGTGCAGGAGGATCCGGAGCTGTCTTTTTGCATCCTGCGTTCTCTTTATTGGAGCTATGAAAGGTGTCACATTACTGCTAAATCCCCCACCCCCCACACAAAAAAAATCTGACGTCTTTAGATACACTGGAGAACTGAAAGGAACGGGGAAGAGACACAGAAGAAACAAACAAAAGATGACAGGGAGCAGGTTTTTACAGGCTGACTGTGGAGCCAGCATACTTGATTCTTTGTAATACTGCAAGACTATTCTAAAGGAGAACATTCAAGGACACTTTGTTTCAATCCAGTTGACTTTAGAGCAGCTCGGCAATAGCAAATTAAACCCTGGATCCCTGTCAGCCAAGCAGAAGATCCCCCATCTTGCTGTTAAGAGTGGGCAAACTTGCCAAAAGGCCCATGACAATGATCGTAGTATGTGTTGAATCCACACTGCATCTCTCAATTATGGTTTAGTCACACACAGAGGTTGACTGGTATGGGTGTTGCAGGTTTTTGGTTTGGTTCGTAGAGGGTCATATAGAGGAGCAGCAGCATCTTAAAGGGGGCGCAGGGGTATCTTACAGTTTCTTCAAGGCTCATACAGCCATCTCAAGGGAAATCATGACAATTGAACGTATGATCGTTGTGCGTGTGGTAAGTGCATCATAAGGTATCTGTAAGGCTAATGGAACTTGCACGTACTAATGACATATGGATGGTGCTATTTTAAGATGTCCTTTACGCCACAGTTAGACATTAGTGAGGAGCGTGCACAGGCTCCTTACTAACCTTGCTCAAATGCTGTACGAACGGGGTTTGCAGGAGATACACAAGTGTCCGTAGGATGTCCACACAAACTATGCTCTGATTCTCCAATTTTTGAATGGATGAGCACTTAGCACTTGAACAGCTGCAACAGGCTCCCTGTGCAGTGCCCAGGTTTGGGGGGGGGGGGATAATAAAAAAAATCCATAAGATTCCCCCGTGTCTCTCCAACTTCCCTCTTACTTACCCTTATGTGTTGTTTTATACCTTCAACATGATCATAGAAAAAAATGGTGCATGAACATTGAAGGGCTTACAAGAGCGGTCAACACCTTCAACATTTCGCATGGATCACCTGCGTGCCTCATACACATTTGACCATTTTTTTTGCCACTTTACCCCCTTCTTTTTTGAGGTATGGACACCGCCATATTGGAACCAGAATTGTCAGTAAGCAGTGATTGGCCCAAGTCCCTCTGAGTCATCATTTCCATGGCAACCACTCTCAGCAATCAGGAGTGAGCTTGTTGGAAGTCCACGCCCCTACCACTTGAAAGCGAGCTCGGGGTGATCTGTCAATTATATGTTTCGGTAGTTGGACATGAGACATGCTTTTATGGAGGCATCTGATTGGTCAGTAAATAACTTGAATAACTTGTACTACAAATAAAATATGATGAAACAAAATAGGACCATCAGGAAGTTAAAACAGATAGCAGAGCAAGATGTTTATTCAAGAATGTTGATTTCTCACAGTGACCGAGAAATAGCTGTTTATTTCTCAATTGAAGTCTATGGGATTTTGACTTCTTGGAGCCAGTGGTACTTCTTATCTGGAACACCAGGGATCACCTAGCCCAATTGAATGGAACCAGTGACAAGTACAAGCTGGTGGGACTTTTTAACAAAACAAGCAAAAAGAAGTTTAATTACAGGACTTCTTTTTTGGTTACTTAACTTTGAAAGCTCATTGCAAATAACCCTTGACATCTAAGCGGAAAGACGCATTATATATATATATCTTTTACAGATGACGAAATTCCTTCTGACCTTTCTCTGCAACAGTTGTTAGATCCACTTCAGTTCAGAGCGGAAGGGCCCAGTTTCTAAACATTGTGTCAATAAAGAACATGCTTCAAAGTAAAAAAAAAAAAAAAAAAGAAAGACTGTGTGAGAAACTTTACATCAGTTAAGCAGGAACAGGAAGGGAGGACAGCTTAAGTGAGGCAATAAAGCAAGAAGAGGTCGGCCTACATGGCTGAGCGATAGAACAAACAGTGATCTCATACTCGCAGCAGCATTTTGCTGCAAGGACAACAGCAAGATGCACTTAATGCACCTTCCCTCATTTGCTTGAGAACTGTTTAGTTCAACAACAAAAAAAAATGTATACACACTCATACTTACATGAAGCGTGAAAGGATTCTAAATCTTAGTCACAGTTTTTGGAGGTGCTCATTTTTCCCAAAAGAGCTTCTATTTTCTTCTGCTATCTGGATTTTGCCAAAAAAATAAATATAAAATGAATTAAAAAAAACCAAAAAACTTATGTGAGCTTTTTAAGAAGAGTTGCCAAAATAAAAGCCAAGGATAGTTTATCCTTTTGGATTTATGATTACTTCAACCCATAGGGGCCCTTACAAATGAGAACCTGTAAAACATTCTCACTCCATGAAAATCTTGATTTTGATGTTTTTTAACATGTTCTTTTGGCATTTTTCCTATGATGGAGGACAAATAAAAATAAAATTAAGCTTAAAATTGCATTTCTGAGTATATTTTTATTCAAATGCTTGTGAATCAGGAGCAGATGTAAAAAGTGCCATATGAAAAAGAGCGTATTTGTGATGTAGAAAGTACACTGGGTGGGCAACAAGCTTTCTGCTCCGGCTCATTCTGATGCATCCACTTGCAGAGGATTTGATCCATGTACATCTTTGTTTTCCTCGTCCGAGCTGGCATCTTAAAGCTGGAGAGGTGGATAGCTCCAACATTACTTGCCCTTTTTGTTGCACTGCAAATGTTAGTTTGGGGTTGTGAGGGGCTGTAAGCTGGTGGGAGAGTGTAACCGCATGGATAATGGGAAGTGGGGGCAGGCTTTCTCCGTGCCAATGGTCCCAACAACTCAAAGGTAAATTTCTACTGAGCTCCTGTCTCTCTGCAGAAATTATGTCATAGAAAACATATTAAAAACGGCATAATCATAATTAAAAAGCTACTGGGATGCTTTTACAATAGATCAAAAGATGATCGGAGTGAGTACTGCCAGCACATCCTTTGTTTGCTTAAATTCCACTTTATACGCCTTTATCTAAAATTCCTGCATTTTAAAAGGAAAAAAAAAAAAAACTAGATATTAAAAGCGAAGCACCCAGACAGTGAGGGAGACAAGGGGTAGAGGTGAAAGGCTGGGGTCAGAGATTAAAAACAACAGAGGGAGAAAAAAAGCGAGTGAGTGAAAGAGAGAAACAGGATAAATGACACTTATTGTTCCTTCCTCTTGCTGTCAGTTCTCAGTAATGCTAATCATTAGGCTAATCTGACAGGATGGTACTCACACACACATACGGACTCACACTTTACCCCCCCCCCCTCAGCGCTGCATTCCAGTGCACAATGTCAATGAGTGGGAACCTCCACATTACATGGTTGTTTGTTCCTTTTGTGCACTCGCCTGCAATGCTATCAGAAGTGTTGTGTGTGTTTGTGTGTGCTTGTGCCACTGTCTTTAGTGGGACCAGCTGGAGTTTTTGGAGCATAGGAGTTGGGGATTTTGTGAAAGTGGTCAGTTTCTCACAACCTTTCACAGGCCTGTTGGAGGTTTTTTAGACTCTGTTAGGGTTTAAAAATGGATTATGCTAAGATTTGTTTAAAAAACACAAGACAATACAACAGTTTTGTCTGACGTTGCTGGGGTGGACAACCTTTTTTGTTTGTGGGGTACAAAGGGATCTAAAATGTATCAGACAGGCCGAACCAGGAGCAGATGCATGGAGTGTTTTTTTAGTAATCCACTTCATAATAGAAATAAATACAATGGAATCTGGACAAAAACAAGCTATAAGTTAATGATTTTTAAAAACAGAGATGTTTTATTTTTTGCTTGTCTTAGTGCCAATTACACCAATGGGTGGATGTACCTCAGGGCAAAAACATACATTTAGAGTAGCTGTGCATTCGTGAGGTGTTGGAATGATTGGGAAAAAAAAACGCCTTTCCGACTTGGAAAACAAACATGAACATCAGAAAAACAACAAATCTTCCAACGCTTTCTGCACTTAAACAAAGGTCAAAGTATTTGTAGTGCCCAATCTATAGAGGGACACCAGAATTACAGTGAAAATGAAACATTATTAAGGATTATCAGTATCATTTATTCCAGTTTGGAGGGTCAGATTAAATAGGCCTATGGGCCATAGTTTGCCAACCCCTGTTATAAACAGAAAAAGAAAAAAAAAACAACTTTATTGAATATTTTCTTTGTGCAACTTTTATTCTGGAATATTTTTGGGACTTACTCTGACCTTAAAGGGGCGCTATTGGTGCACATTCCAGATAAACTAGAGGGACTGTGGTGTGTGGGGATGCAAAAGTCGGGATCATTCACTGCAAAATGCTTTTATCACCTCAAGTCAAGATTTATTTTTCAAGTTTCACAGCAGAAGTCTGAATTCTTGTGATTCAGCATAAAAACTCAAAACATTTTTTTCTTCCTTTTTTTCCTACCACACAAACAGAAAGCAAAAAGCTCTCCACAAAGCAAAATGATTCTCATTCTTTGCACAAGATGAGCAGGCCACACAATCCTAGGCTAAAGTTGCATGCAGCACTGTTGAATAAGTGTGTGTGTGGGAGAGACTTTGAGTCCTGAGGGGAAAACGGGATCTTAGTTTAGAATAGGTAACAGTGGAATGTAATTGAGCTGAAAATTGAAAAGCGGAGCCGTGGCAAAGCCGAGCTGGTGCATGTGTGTGTGCATTTCCCTGCGCGTGTGTGGTGCAGGTGGTGGCTGTTTGAATGTGTGTCTATGTGTGGTTTGCGTGCTGATTTTTGTGTTTGTCTTTCAGAATCAGAGTAGGTTGCCAGTGTAATCCCTGTAGAGTCTGACCCCTAAGGATCGCAGCATTAACCGCTGAGTGGGTGAGCCATGCAGGCACCCATATGAGAACACACACACATGCAGACCCACACAAACACACATGTCCGTGCCAGCTACCTGAGACAGAAAAGAGGAGTGAGGATGAGAACACGCTGAGCTCTCTCTGAAAACACTCACTTGGAAAATTGGAAAGAGCTTTGCTGTCCCCACTGGGCAACACTCAGGATAGTTGATTTTTAAACACTACATGCATATTAAAGCAGGCATAGATACAGATGATAAAACCCCCAGCTGTCCTAGAGAGTCTGCTAGGACACAGTCTGATATACATAAATAACCTCAATCACTACAAAAACTGAATCCTAAAAAGACCCTTGTTTCAAGAAAAAAAGTATTTTTTCTATCTGACAAAAAAAATAATCCTATTAAGAAAGTTTTACAATAATAATAATACAATAAAAAAACAATAATAATCTTAGTTTCAGATTATTTTTTTTTTAAATTAGAATTCTTGGTGAGACCATTTTTTCTTATCACATTGGTAGATTGTTTTGCATATTTAGAGACCTTTCTTCAAATTTAATGAAGTCTTCACTTAGGTCTAAGGGGGCGGTTTTTGCAATAAAAGAAATAAAAAATAGGGGGGAAAAAAATCCTGTTTTTGTCTCAGTTGTTTACAACGCCATGACAACAGTTGTGGATTTGATGCACATGGAGATCATAAAGAGAAATGAAAATTCACATTAGAGTCAATAAATGGATGGATGGATAGAAGAAGGAATGTTCTTTAAAAAAAAAAAAACAAACAAGGAAGGAATGTCTTTATTTTTACATTCATCTGTGAGAAATATTGCAAAAGTGGGAATGCTGCAACTGCTTTTTTGTTGGGTACCCTAAAAGGTTTGATAAAATCTGTTAGATATATGGAGAAAATAGCTTTGTTGAAAACATATGCAGGTAACAAAAGAGATCACAGAAGCACATTAGCAGCCAGAATGCTTCTGATAGAATAGTGGGAGTTTGTTTAATGAATGAAATTAACACAGGTTTAATTTAAAATGATGAAACCAAGCAATTTGTCATGATTTGCAACTGGGAAGTGTGTTTCTGTAGAAAAAAAATGTCTGTTGAAGAGTGTCATTTATGTCCATACACCTCATCTTCACAAGAAGCAGTGGCCACTGGCCCTTCCCATGTTCCAAAACACTCATAGCTTATATATGCTAAGCTCAAAGTCATATTGGACCTGCTGCCACAACCGCAAAAGCTACATTTTTCACGTATTTTTTTGCAAAATGTCACTTAAAAAAAAAACAAAAAAAGAAAGGCTTTAAGGTGCACCTTACGGTACAGAAATAGCAAAATGTTAAGTACAAATAAGCTATAATGTATCAGATTTGGATCAGATTGCACTAAAAAGTGGTCTGTTTAGTGCACCTCTGGTCTATCAGAGAGACAATTGACAATTTTCTTGGAAATATTCAAACTTATTAAGAAAAAAAAAACTGTTTATCACTTATTTTGAAGCTTTTAAGAACTCTGTACCAAATACTTCAAAGAGATTTCTTGTGGTGAAAAGCTGTTGGTCGACTTTGAAAACATTGAAACAGGAAATATAGTTCAGGGAAAAGACTGACAAAAGGGGCAATATAGTGTATTTAATGCCTAAATCAAACCAAGAGCAAAGAAAAACAAAAAACTCCAGTAAAAACCATGGAGAGAACGCAGAACAAAACAAGGAAATGAAAATCTAAACATTCCTAAACAGCTCTCAAACTGCGCTCTCACTTCTTGAAGTGCTGCTGCATCCTGATGTATGTGATACATGTTTACTAAGTGAAGTAAATTCCAAAGTTGATGCATAGAAGCTGCTTGGGGTTTGAAGTGGATCTGCATTTCACTCTTCCAGTCCACAAGCTTTGCCTCCTCTGCAGCAGCCTTTCTGATCAACATGAAACAGAATGTGTTAGTTTGACAGCCACAGCAGGTGGTCTTCCTAAAGAAAGAAAGACAGAAAAAGAAAATCACAGCTTTTCTCCCCCTATCTTCTCCTATTGTCTGCTTTCCGCAGCTCACTGAGTTTTGCAGCACTCACCTTACACGAGTTCTGCTATTTTCTCGCATCTGCAAGCAACTCAGAGCGTTTGTAGCTGTGCAGGCTCATTCAAGTGTGAGTGGTCTACAGAGATGGTTATTTGACTGCTTGATAAGCAAAACCTACAGGCAGTGACAGCTTCATCCATCAGCATGTCGGCCTGATGGACAGGCCTTTGCAGATGGGGTCACAATCCACGGGCATGTGTGTGTTAGCCACAGCTCCGTTACCATACCTGTTACATCTCTCGCTTTTTCTTTACTCTCTTTCTTACCCCATCCGTGTTTCCTGTGACCTTGAAAAACACTGTTGACAATTATTCTAGTTCTGCTTTCTTAATTTCTCCTGTCTGGTAACAGCAGCCTTGGGAAAACCTTGGGAACTCTGCTGTGCTCCATATTCATTCCTTTGGTCATGCACACCAACATTGGTATGTGAGAACACGCATTCCAGCTCTGGGAGAAAGACCGCTGTCACTCACTAATCCGCATGATCAGAATAGTTCCCTAAATGCCCAAGAAGACAGTTCTCCCTGAAAACCCGAGCAGAGAAAGAAAGCATGGAGGAAAATGACGGGACAAATTGACCTCGACGGTTTTTCAAGCAGTTCAATGCATTTTTTTGTCTTTCACTGCTTACTTTGTGATGAGAAAAAGATAATCTGAACCAGTTGAGGTGAAATAACTGACCAAAAAACTAAAAAGCCAAACACTTTGCAATACCTCTAAATAAAGGGAACAAAAAAAAAAGATTTAGAGTGACAAAAACCATTCTAAAGAAAAAAATAAAATCCTAATTTTACAAGTTAGTTGTCTCTGAACATTTTGTAAAACTACTATCAACATCCCAGACATTAATAGCTTTATGCCTCAAAGGTCTTAAATTCAAAATGTCTCAGTTTTTCTAAGAAGTCCAAAGAGTTTTCCTTAATTTTTAAGGAGACTGGCTTGGATTTCAGCTTCAAAACCATTTTTTTGGACATCACTATATTATTGGCGCTATAGGGCACATCAAATTACAAGGCTCATCGTAAATTAATGGTCAACTTTAAAATGTTTGTCATATATAAGGCACACTGAACATTAAGGCACATTAAACAAGTCAGAGATAAGTGCGTAAATCAGTCAGTCAGACTTTATTAACTG
>BSAI01000108.1:18624845-18666437 GCA_036245035.1 Adrianichthys oophorus | reverse complement strand
ACCATCACTACAACCCTCCTCCCCAGCAGCTCTCTCCCTTGCGGCCCTTCTCTTATCCCTTCGTCTCTGCCCTCCTTCTCTGTTTGTAGTCCTTCCATTAATCTCCTTTAGAGGCATCAGACAACAGCACCTCTTCACAAACACACAAATCCCACAGGAGAAAGTTTTTTTTCCACTCAAGCAGTGGCTGGCACAAGTTTGTGCAGTAGCGACATTAAAAAAAGGAAAGGCCAGATAAAAGCAACTCTGAGCTGCTTCCTACACCAAGAAAAAAAAAAAAGTGACATACTTTACGGATCACAAACGCACAGTTGCAGAAACAAATGTATAAACTTTCCAGACCTGTTGCCTGGAAATTCACTTGTCTTCAACAAGAATCTGCTTTTTATTTATTTTTTCTCCATCATGAAACCCAGCGGGAGTTTGATAGAAGTTCAATCCCAGTGGAGGTTTGCTGATGGTGGTGGACTCATCACCACGGTAACCTAAAAAACTCATCGGTAAGATCTGATGCCAAAATATTTTGAAAAAATGCATTTTTAGAGTCAGGTTAACATAAAATAAGACTAAAAACAAGTCAATATGCATTAAAGACCGACTCTGATCATCTTTTGAGTTCTTTTTAAAGCGTTCCCAGCGGTTTTTAAATGATGATTATCCTGTTTTGAAGCAAAATTAAAAAAACCTGTGTTGTTTTCTAGGACATAGTTTCTGTGGAGCAGAAGTTTGTCAAGTTGTGGAGCAACCCTCTCCTCCTTCCCCTCCCCGTTGCTGAGAGCTCAGAGTAGGGAGTTTGTGGTCCATCTAGCGCATTTTCTGCATCACAAATAAGATCTCCCAATGTGTCTACTCCTGATTTACAATGATTTAAATAAAGAAATACTTAGAAATGAAATTTTAAGCTTCACTATCTTTATGCATGTCCTTCATTGTCAGAAAATGCCACTAGAATATACTAAAAACCCGATGGGCTTTAAAGATTGTAAGAAGTCAAGCCCAAACAGAAATACAGTAGTAAGTTGAGGTCCAAATGCACCAATTTCTGCATGTTTAAAAAAATGTGAAAGAAAATAAATTGCTACTCCTGGCAAATTATTTTGAAGTCTAATTACTGGCTCATGCTGCACTGTCTAATATTGCCTAGGGCTGTGTAAGAAAGCATTGCTATTTTTGAAGTTTAGTTGGCCATTTGCAGTTTTTTTTTCCTTTTGTGCTGCAGGTACTTGAACAATGGTGCATGTATAATTTTGTTGTGGCAGCAAATATTATACTCTTTAGTTGAGCTAACATTTGATTACAAATGCAATAGAAAGCCATATAATTACTTTCAGTAAAGAAATATTTATCTCGACCTGTTCAGGGTGTCCCCTTCCTTTGCCCAACAGTAGATGGGCGTGCTCTTGCAACCATGAATGAATACTGAGGGTTCTGAAGATGGATGGATGAATGCATAAGAAATATTTATCTTCCCAAGATACTGAAAATGTCTTTTGCCAGTGTGCCTGTGCCTCACTATAGTTTCCAAACCCTTTAAAAACTCATGGACCTTCAAAAGTTAATAGGACTTAAAAAAAACCAAGGATAAAATATAGATGTAATTAAGTGTTGTACAAATGCATGCATAAGTTCACCCTTCTTTAGAGTTACTTGTGTTTGATTTATAGTAATTCATTGGTTTCATTGACAGTCCATCTAAAAAGGTCAACTTGACCCTGGTGTAAAGGACAGTTGCCCTATTAGAATAGGTAATGTACGGTACAAGCATGTGTGTTCACACTGCATTCATGTCCATTTAAAAAAAAATACATTTAATGCCATGAAGAAACGAGCCATATCTAAATCATCTGTAATTCTATGTAAAGTTGGTTTGATAAATCCCTAGGAATAAAGGAAACTTGAAGGAAAAAAAATGCCTCACATCTTCTCAAAGAACTTCTAAAAAGTCCAGAACTTTTTATCCCAAGTCCAAAATAATCTATACAATGTTATATTTATGATAAGCATTTTGGAAATGTTTGGCAAGCCCCCTGTTTTGACAGACATCAGTTATCGGAGGGAACAGTCAGTCAAAGGGTAGTAACAGAACTGATGAAAAATGTTCATGAAATGATGAAATAGAGCTCAACATAAAAAAAAAAAAAAGAAACTATCTGGATTTGTCAAAAAAGATTAATAAGAAGGAAGGGGTGGAGTAAAGGAAAATTTGAAGACTAATAAACTATTTTATTTACTAGTATTACAGGTACTGATACATTAAGAGAAACAAAAACAACATAATGTTTTCAACAATTCAACAGATTTATGGCCCTATTTATTCTAATCCTTGCTTAAGAAATATAGAGTTATAAAATACCACATATCTCTTTCTCTTATTTACTCCAGCTTTTCTCTGGGGTCACCTTTCTATCAGATTCACCTTTGCTTATATTTGGAGCATGGCTAGAAGTTCCTGAATGTTTAGCCACAAGCACATTATCACACCTTACAGTGAAAACAAATGATTTAAGCAATGCAAGGAAATTCCAAAACTCACAACATAGGACAGCAAATACAACAACATGTGTTAGAAGAAAGTTTTGAGGAAAAAGTGAATTGTTAAAGAGGGGTAAAAACCCTTTTGGTGGTTCTAGATGTATCTTGTCATGATTTTTTTGTTTACATTTGTTTTCTTATTTACACTACGGAGAATAACCAAATTAATTAAATAATTTTAGGAGGTTACTGACTCGAGTTCCGCTCATGCCAAATGCAATCCGCGGGGCATGAGCGTCCAGTTTCAATATTAAGTCAATTCATGGACGCAATCATAGGTCATGCGGTGCAATTTGAGCATCGGACATGGTGCGGTAATCTGGTGACGGAGTGTGTCGGGTGGCGCGAAAAACATGACTGAGTTTTGGTGAAGAATTTGCCTTGCGTCAATCAATCAGGGACTAAGCTTTGGCCCATGGCATTTCGACGATGTGATCAGGAGGTGGAGTCTGAAACCAACATGGAGGAGAATCTGACTGTTTTACTCCTGAACTTTATATTTTTCTTATCTGCATCGAAACAAGAACAAAATGATTGTCTGATTTTATTCTCATTATTATTTTTTCTTCCCCAGATTAATGCAGGACATCAAGTCATCAAACTGGTTCACAGAAAGACAGAAGTGGCGCTGAAAGCGGCTGCCATTCAGTCGCAGCTCCTGTAGATGGTGAACCTCACCCTACCAGAGAATCTCTGAATAATCTCATGAACCCAGACATGGAAACGTGTTCACAGATACTTATGTAGCATTTCAAAATAAATAAACCTGATCTCTCAACATCATCTTTCTCTTCCATGCATTGAAAATGAGATATACGGTAAATGCTTTTGTGGAGGGATAAGGCTGAAAACTTTGGACAGTAGTTCCTCTACTGTTTTTGTCTACTTTATGAACACATATTTGGACAAGAATCGAGCAGCACATTTGATGTGCGTCTAAACAGAGGCAGAGGACCCAAATTTGCTCCTGGTTTGCTGTGAACGCAGCATAAGAGAAACTGTTTTTTCAGAGGTGTGGACATTTCTTAAATTAGAAGACATATAATGTGCTCTTTTAACACCACAGGTGAAAGAAAATGATTTTTTTTGTCATTATAGTAACATGAATAACTTGTTTTCAAATATAATTGAGAATAATGTTTGAAATTAGAGGAGCAAATTTTATTTTGAGATCTTGCCTGTTTAATTAAAAAATGCAAGATTCTAAACAGATAAAGCAATTATAAGTATGATTGCTTATCATAACTTTTTTAATTAAAAACATTACTCTGTAACTTCTTTGTGAAACAGCATTAAACAATTAATGCCATGATATTCCAGTCCTCAGACATGAAAAAGTAATAATTTCCTTTTACTAACTTCCCCATTTTCTCTAAGTAACTTTTCAGAGATTAAGCAAATTCATCCGCCACTGTTTACAAGCCTTGAAAGCATAAAAGCTGTGGGATTTCATGCCTTTTAGACTTCCTATGGCATCCAGATGCCTGCTGCTGTTCCACTTACAAAATGAGCTGTGCTTAGTATTTATGGTTACAGTTATAGAGGCACTGTGGCTTTTAAAGTAGATATGCGCCGGGTCCAGGACATGAGAGCGAAACACAGTAAATCTAATAAAACCTTCATCCTCAAAAAGTGCAACTGCGACATGGATACTTGCCATCAAAGGATCAAATCCATTTATTTATGCAGTGCCTTCATCACAGGCAACTTTGTTAAAAAGCACTTGATATTATTAAAGGGAAATACAGTATTACAGGACACAATATGATCACACATTCAAGATTGTTCACAACAGTAAAAAGCAGCGTTTAGGTCCCACTGAGAGGCAACAAAATGAAATGACTGAGGCAAATTTCAGAGGAAATTGCCTAAAAGAAAATAAATAAAAAAGAGTGTGCATGCTCACATTGTTCTCTTTAAGGAAGCATTTAGGAGCTGTTGCAGTAATCACTAACATGACCGCTGGATGTGTTTTGCTGTCACGGTGGTTAAATAGTTTAGAATACCAAAGCAGAAGAGACTGGGACTTCTTTGATGATGAGTCTGTCATTGTGATGGAGGGAACAGCATGTGAAGTAAAAGAAAAAAAAATTGAGAAAATAATAATGTCACGTTTAAACAGGGCATGTGTCTAAACACGCTCCACACCCCAGATCAATTTTCAAATAATTGGCATTTCCAGGAACTAATACGTCACTACCACATCAACGTCCCTCGTGCATTCAAGGGGTGCGTCTTTTGTATGTAGAGACCAAAAATGGTTGTAGAAACATGTATAGCTAAGCAGGAATGCAAGCATTTTAAACCCGGAACCCTAAAAGGCTTGTTTACGCTGAAGTGGTCGCTAGGACATGCGTTGTTGAGGACAGCGTGAACATAGCTTAAGACGTGGGACTGATGAAGAAAATGAGCAGCAGACACATTTTCTATAGTGGAAAATCATATTCTGATCAGATGAATAAGTCATTAATCCAATCAGCAAAGGTGCAACAACAACAAAGCAAACACTGGTTTGAACTAGGACCGCATTAACGCTGATTAATTACACTCCGTCAAGCAACCATCTTCTGTCGGTTCAGGCTTCTGCAACATGCGTCAAATTCTGAATGCACACTTTGTCAGGCACTATCCTGTTTATACCATGGTCACTTACGAAATAAATGTTCAATTTTTAGAACTTTATTCTGGTTATTTTTTTAGGTTCAGGTTTCACAAAAAAGATATTGTCACGATAGCAAAAAGCGTCCCTGAACCGGCAGACCTTAACTGCAGCAGAAAAGGAAAGCGATATACACACACACACACACACACATATGTGTGTGTGTGTGTGCTGATAGGCTCAATAAAGCATCAGGTCAGAGACAAAGTTCACCTCTTACCGCTCGTTTTTGTCTACATCATGAAGGAAAAGTTTGTTTTGAAGAAGCCTGCACACATAGAACATTGTGGCTGGAACTTCTTCCGGAACACTCAGCAGCCAATCAGATCTGAGTATTCACTCGGACCATTTAAAGTGCAGAAACACAATGTTTTTTCTTATGGCTGTATATCAGCATCTTTGTTTTTTTGGAGTAATACTGCAGACATAAAAGTCTTTACAGTCTTTCTTATCTTACTGTTGATGTGTTTTGTGCACACAAATTACAATTCTGATTTAACACTTTAAAAATGTAAACATTTCAGTCAATACAAATGAAGGGAAAATGTTCTCTCTGGCCTTTATTTTTGTTCAAAAGCCGCATATTGTTGAATACAATTTATTGAGTAAAACATTGTGATTAAGTGTGATTAATCACAATCAAAAAGTGTGATTAATCTGATTAATTTGTTTAATCAATTGATAGTACTAGTTTGAACCATTGACTGTATATGAGAACTCCACTGAGTAACTGTGATGTCAACCATAGAAAGTGACTTGCTTCTGGATCCAAAAAAATAAAGTCAGTTCAGTTCAATTCTTCCAATATGACTGAGGAATAGCTGGTTATTTGTCAATAGAAGTCAGTGGGTACTTCATGTTTGGAAAGCCAGGGGGTGGGGTCACTCAGTCCAGTTCTACTTCTACAGCTTTCTACAAGCATGGGCAGCTTCTTGAGTCAGTGTTGGGGTTTCAAGGTATTGAGTAATTGGATGAAATTTTCCAAATCTCAGTGCTGATGCAGAAAAATCCCTTCACTCAATTAAAAGCTGCAGAGCAGCCTCAGCCAAACTAATTACTGAGATTTCTGTCAAATGAAAGAGACGATTAGAATTGTAAACAACACTCTCTCTGTGTGTGTGTGTGTTTAACCAAACAGGAAATTTATGCTGTCGATGCACATCAAGCTAACACCAAGCACAATCCATGAAATTTCGACTATCTTCATCAAATATTTTACTGCTTGATTCATGATCGACTAATCGCAGAAGGGTTGGTTACTTCAAAATAAAATACCTGCAGACACGGCTGATGCAAAGCCCTTTGATGACTGCTAATCTGATCACTAAAGACAAAAATAAGTGAAGGGGAAATGAGAATGACAATTAGGTCTGTCAGTGAGAAGAATATTGGATTACAAGTAATAAATGCTGTTGTAAAACCAATATTAGTCCCCCTAATGGAGGCAAAGGGGTGTTAACAAATTCATGGTAAACAACTGTAAATTAAACCATAGTTCTGATTACATCCAGGTACAAGGTAACTTTACAAAACAAAAACATATCTTACAAAACAGCCTTTATTTATTTATTTATTTTACCATAAAAGCAAACTGTGACTTCCTGTTTGGTTAGACACAAACTAGGCTTTGTAAGCAGGAAGAACAACATCCAGAAAGATGCATCTGATGAGTACTAAGACCTAAAAGCAGATTAAGATCAAGTGTCCCATTTTAGCCACAACACAGCACTGAGCCAGCATGTCATTAGCGGGTGAGTGATGGTGTGTTGAGTTTGAGCTGACTCCCAGTTTGCATCGGGGTTGGAGTCAGCGTCTCTGCTTTGCCCCTTTGCTTCTTGATTCTTCATTTCATTTTCCAAAATTTTCAAGCCTGCCAGCATCCTCGCCCAAAGTGTAACACTGATGCTTTTTGTCAGAGCTTTCTTTCCTCCCGTCCCCCCTCCAGCTTCTTTTTATTTTTCCTTTTATTGCTTTGCCGCTCCCCTCTCCGCTCCTCTCACGTCACATATTTGTTGTGCTTTGTAACCTTTGAAAGCCATTCTCAATCTGGCTTTCTTGTGCCTTTCTCTTTCCTTGCTTTCCTTTTTAAAACCCTTTTTTTCCCTTTGGTTCTCTTTTTTTTTTTTTACACCACTTTCTGAATCACCACCTGCCTCCCTTTAGATGGACATCTGCTCCATTTAGAGGGAAGGTGATTACTTTGCCAAACCAAAACACAGCCTGTTAACACAGTGTGGACAAGTACTGTGTTCCATGAAATGCAAATTATTTTCATCCATGTACAGCAAGACAAAGAAACTGGAAAGGATGAAAAAGATGAACAGCACTTTCACTAAGAGCGTGTCTCTTTATTTTAGTTTATAGTTTGAAATATCAGATATTTGGTTTACAATAACGGTGAGTGGTCCGGGCCTGAGTTATGGCTTCTGTGTTTGTTTTCTTGTTTATGGTTTTGAAATATTAACCTTTTGTTGAAGACTAATAAGACTAAGTGGTGTGTGTGAATGAAATATGGTCTGCACACAAGCTACTTTCTGAAACACAGACCACATCTCCAAGCTGTATCAGAGGACAGATCTGACATGGATCATCTGTTTCTGCCCCCTTAATCCAGTCTTTGGAGACCAGACGAAACACAAAGAAAGCATCAAATATAAAACCTATAGAACCATTCAAACCATATTTGATACACACTTTTCTGAGACCCCTATCTCATTGATCCAAACTTTCCTTAAAAACCCATTGTCTCCAACTTGGTCCTTGTTTTTTGTTCTATAGTTCATCTTCATTCCACTAGAGGCAATAGAATGGCTTCCCTGGTCATTTCAAAATGGCTGCCTTCATGAAATCTTTAAAAATATTTTGGGTGGGAAAAAATCTGGCAAATTTTCAAAATGTTATGGTGAGAATAACTCATCTATTGATATTCATTTCTTAAGCCAACATTATTGTGAACAAAAACTTAAGAAAACAAAACAACAAACAAAACAAACATAACAAAACTATTAAAATGTATTTCCACATCTCATCCTGGTAATGTACAGCAACAGCTGAGAAAAGACTTAAAAAGTTTTATTAATTTCTAAATACTTACTTTATATATATATATATATATATATATATATATATATATATTAGTCCATAAAACAGTTTCATCAGAAGCAATGATATAAAAAAAAAAATAAAAAAAAAATCAGAATATTTTATATCAGTGCCTTAGCAGAGCAATTAACAAAATAAAAAACAAACAAAAAAAAACTTCAGATCAGGTTAGATGTGAAAACTACCCATCTGTTTTGACATTTTCAGAAGATGAAAACAAACAGTCGGTTTGTTTATCAAAATTACCCTTTCCTGTGGTTAACAGCTCCAAAAAACCCTTAAACACCTGCTTGGTATCAAGTAATGAGTTCAGAGTGTACTTTGGAGCTAAGAGCTAAATTCAGCAGGACACATGTCATCTAAATGTGAGCTTGTGAGGCCGTAACCGCATGAGCATCTTTTGAGTCTGCCTAAAACCATTTACTTTTCTTTCCACTCCTTTCAAACCACCATAAATTATAGCAAGACCTAAAGATAAAATTTCTATCCATCCATCCGATCCAGCACTGCAAGAATTAGGAGACCTTTTTGATCAAAAAAGCTTGAACATGATGAACCGCCATTGAACCCAACTTAATGCTTAACAACATCATCAAAAGAGGAAAAAACTAAAGGACAACAAAAGACAAACATGATTTAGTGAAAAACAGAAATTTCCATGAGAACACAACACTGTGCAAAAAAAAATAAAAAATAAAAAAAACTCTTGTCATAAAATCTATCACCCTCCTAACCTTTAACCAGCCCCTCTACTGAAGAGAAGTTACACAGTTGGATAACTCAGGGAACACTTTTTTGTGACAGAGACTGTTGATTGATGAAATCAGTGACAACAGCCTGCCAGTGAAAGTGTTGCTATGTTTCCAGAGATGTGAATGGAGACGATGTCTCCGCTAAATACTGATAGTTTTGAACTTGCAGTTCTTTTTTCCACTGGTGTCTCCAGAGAGTCAAACTCAGAAGTAACCAGTGTGCCTACCTACCTGCCTCTTGATCATCTTTAAAATGCCACGTTCCCAAAATCACTTTCTTTAAACTACTAAAGCAGGTTTTACTTTCAGCTAGTCAAAAAAGTTAAAACAAAAGCCTTAGCCACAGCAGGCTGAAGCGGTAGAAATGAAGGAATCCCTAGAAACCTCTGTAACATTAGATTGCTTCACCTCTGTAGATCAAGTGGAAGTAACATCAGTTATTACATCCTCCAAAACATCAACTTGTCTCTTAGACCCAATCCCCACTGAGCTTTTTTAAAGAAACCTTCCCCCTAATTAATGAATCAATTTTTACTATTATAAATGCCTCTTTAGAAACAGGTTACGTGCCACAGTCTTAAATATGCAGTTGTTAAACCTCTTCCAACTATAAACCAATATCAAATCTCCCCTTTATTTCAAAACTACTGGAAAGAGTTGTAGTTAAGCAGCTTTTCTGCCACCTACAAGACAATGACCACTTTGAAGATTTTCTGTCAGGGTTCAGACCTCACCATAGCACTGAAACTGCACTAGTTAGAGTCACTAATGACTTGTTATTGTTCTCAGAAAAAAGGACTAATCTCTGTTCTATTAGACCTTAAAACAGCCTTTAACACTATAGACCACAGTATCTTACTCCAGAGACTAGAGCATGACATTGGGATCAGAGAATCTGGCCTTTAATGGTTTGAATCCTATTTGTCTGATAGGTACCAGTTTGTCCATGTAAGACTGTAACGTAGACTGTATTATTGTAACTCTTTGCTAGTATGTCTTAAAAGTTCTCTAAAAAGTCTTCAACTTGTTCAAAATGCAGCAGCTGGACTGTTAGCAGGAACCAGCAGAAGAGAACATATTACTCCTGTGTAGCTTCTCTTCACTGGTTCCCAGTTGAATCTAGAATCAAGTTCAAAATCCTCCTGCTAACTTATAAGGCTAACTTAAATGGTATGACCCCATCCTACATTAAAGATCTCATAGTGCCTTACCAACAAAACAGAAAACCTCACACACAAAATGCAGGACTGCTTGTGGTTCCTAGAATTTCTTAAATCACAATTGGAGGTAGAGCCTTTAGCCACCAAGGCCCTGTCTTATGGAATAACCTCCCAGCTCATGTAAGAAAGGCCGACACAGTTTCTACATTCAAAGTTAGACTTAAAACAGTCCTCTTTGGATGGGCTTATTACCAGGCTAGCTAGTAATCAGAGAATATCTAACTTACTGCTCCTCTACCTCACTTACTGCAATGACGTTTGGGGGAATAATTATAATTTTCATGACATCCATTATACATGCTTTTACTCGAAGCTAAGCAGAGTGAAGATGGTTTGATAAGCCAGGCCACGGTGGCCTATTCCCTCTGCTACGCGAACTTAGATTAATTACATTTTTAAATTGACATGCTAAAACTGCAAATACTATATTACTGTTATTATTACTGTCTGCTATCTGTGACATTTTCATTCTCTTACTATTAACACGTTGAATTAAATTTCAATACCAATTAGTTGCTAGCAGGCTACTAAAAGTTAGAAGCTGGGGAAAGTATGGTGCACTGGGGTTCTGTCCTCTATTACTTCTCCACTACTTCTCTTTTTTTATCATTTACCCAGTACTATATTTTATTTAGTTCATCATGACTCTGTTTGGTGCAGGGCGATTCATTTGTTGTCCTTCTTTTCCACTCCCCTATATGAGGGAGTGGGAGAGGTTCCAAATGGATTGTCTGTGCTCCTGTTTTTGGCTGTGGACCTCACCTCTGGCTCATCTCGCACCCTCAGCTGCCCCACAGTTTCATCTGGATGAAGCCCATCTGCGACACTATTCATGCATGTAGTTGTTATTCAAATATGTAGTTGTTATTCAAACATACAGTTGTTGTGCAAACATGTAGTTAGAGTTAGATAAGCTAATTCTTCTTTAACAGTTCTAGCACATCACCTGTCTGTCTTGGGAGAGAATTCCTCCTTCATGTGGGCATCCCTGAGGTTTAAATTTTTTTCCCCCAAGATATGTTTTTTTTTATGAGATTTTCCTCACCGAGAAGGAGGGTCTAAGGGCAGGAATGCCTGTATAGCTTAATCTGTTTAGTTTACTTTAGCAACCAGCTATTGTTTATATTTTCTTTGCATAAATATGCTATATGAATAACATTGAATTGAATTATTTTACAAATGTATGTGGATGTCTCATACAAAAATGGGTGGGGTAGGGGTCAAAATAAGGGGAAATGAGAAAATAGTGACTAATTAGTGGGTTAATTAAACAAAAACAAAAAAAACAATCTGTGTTTTTACAATGAAACTTATCAATCTCTTCTCTCCTTTTGATTCATGACAAATAAATCCAAAAGTGTGAGGTGGATGTCCCACAGTCTCCGACTCCTGCTGTCTCACTTGATTACTGTGAATACTTTTCAGGGTTAGGATTTGACATCCACTGAGAAGCTCAGGGGAGCACGCTGAGGTTTGGTTGAAGCGGAGCTTGAATCACTGTTCTGAGGGTACACCCGAGACAGTTTTGCTGCACTGCACCTGGTTTTGACAACACCTGTCACACTTTGCCAAAGCATCAACCTTTCAGTGCAAACGGTAAAGGTGTGAGAAAGTCAATGATTCTTTAAGCCAGGGGTGTCAAACTCAAGTCCTCAAGGGCCGGCCTCCTGCTGGTTTTCCAGAAATCCTACTCAATTTGCTGCTGATTACCGGGATCAAATGTATTTAGGCAATAAGTAGCTTCAATGACAAGTTGGTTGAAAAACACGTAGGACACTGGCCCTTTAGGCGTGGAGTTGGACACCCCTGCTTAAAGCCATGGCAGTCAAAACCCCCTCCAGAGAGCCAAAAAATGACATGCAACCTTAGGTTTATCCTTACAGGTTTCAGTAACAGTACAATCATCTGACCAGAGTCAGAGCTGGTATGTGTAATAACACTTATCTTTACCTCCTTCTTTGCTCAGTACCCTGTTTATTACCACATCCTGCAGGACACACTCGTCTTTTAGGTTTTTTTTTAATTTTATTTTTTTGTTCGTCTCAGTGATTTGGTGCAGTTTTGTAGAAACAACAACAAAAGTGAAAAATATAGATGTGATTTTTTTTTTTTTTGCCTCTTTGCCCTCACTTTTAAACACTCCCAACAACAACCACCACTGTTGACCATTACTGTTATTTAGCCCAAAGTAGCAGAGTGGACAAGGCCATTGGCGGGCCCAGTCCAGACCACAGGTCAGCAGATCTGTTTTCATAACAACACAATTTCCTGTCTTTCCTTGTTTGGACAACTGTGGTGAGACTGTTGGTTGTTACAGTCAAAACAAAATGCAAGGGCTTAAGAGAGTTTTTTTTTTTTTTTTAATCTGTTTAAAACATGGAAAACAATTTTTCAAAAACCTTTAAAGAGCCCCTCCGTGTTTTGGGGTCTTTACCATGTTCTTGTGGGATTTTTCTGTTGCTGGAGGACATACATATATATATATGTGTGTAAGATTTGGCTTAAAATTGCATTTCTGAGAATTTTTTTAGTTAATTACTGTGAATCAGGATCAGACGAAAAATATTACAAGCTTGTGTGACGTACAAGTTATGGCAAGCCACAAGTTCTTTGCTCAACTCCATTCTGATGCATCCACTCAAATAGATCCATTGACGTCTTCCTCTTCCTGAAGAGTAAGAGTTGCATAATTCTGAATTGTACCTGGTACACAAAGAGTCATAACCCACCTGTAAATTTGCAATTAAAAAAATTGTTTTTTTAACAAAAGTTCCTTCGGTCGAAACAAGTAAAACATGTTAAGTCCACCTGGCAACAAAGAAGTTCTTCACAAAATGTTTTGAACGACAGCTACTTTAAAGTAGGGTAAAAACAAAACAGGCTCAGCTGATGATTCATTTAAATTATTATTCATTCATTGTGACATTTGTCTTCATACACTTGTTCCTCATTATAAACACATTAGTGCGCATCTGGCAGCAGGAGCAGTGCTCTGGGTCTGCACTTCATTAGCCGTCCAGAACACTTTGTTATTCTCTGGCCCATTTCAACGCTGAATATTCAAGTAGAATCGAGAGGTTCAAATTGAGTTTTTGCTTTAACCCTGTTTTATAATTAGATGCACATATACAAAAAAAGAGTTGCATGAGGGAAAACAAAGTCAAAGCTAATGTTTCACAGATTAGTCATTTGCTCATTTCTCTATATATCAGCCACAAAATAAGATACGGCTCTTGCTTGTGTTTTAATACCTACCTTTCATAAGGCATTTTTTGGTAAAAAAAAAAAAAACCCAGTTATGTTCATTTACAGTGTTTTCTGCAAAATAAGGTGAAGCTTTCTTAAAAAAAAAACAAACAAAAAAAAACAAAGAAAAAAACAGTGTGCCTTCTAATTGGGAGTGACTTATTTATGAATTACCTCTAGTTGTGCTTAGTGATGTTGAAATAATTTTGAGAGGTACATGGTGCTCTCAAAATGTTTGTCTGCAATTTTTTTTCCCCGAGTTGCAAACAAGTTTGTGCGTTATTGTGAATAAGCTGACATGGCTAACGTAGTGGTATCAGACCGCGCTTTTATACATGTTTCTATAAAGGTTGGGAGTTAGCATAGTCACAGTAACGTTTGTTTTTAGAGTATCAGTCGGTATTTTTACGTTGGGAGTTATGTTGGGAGTTACAGGTATTGTGAATATGCTAGCGTGGCTAACATGCAACATTTTACAAACAAGTTCTAGTTTGTGTTACAGTGAGCGCAGCTAATAAAGTTTGACTGATGTAAAGATTTATCTCTCACTCTTTTGTTTCGTTTGGTGCGCTGTTTTCTAGTTTGGTGCACCTAATATATAAAATAATTTTGAAAATATAAAATTAATTGACGGTCCCGTCTTCTTATCTGGTGTGCCCTATATTACAGAAAATAGTGCACTCTTCCGCTGTAGCTAAATACAACAACTCCAGAGTCAAGCCTCACTGCATGAGAGAATTGTCAGAAAATTAAAATTTTGGGGAATTAAGATGTTTTTAAACTCTTTGGTGAAATCCACATAAAACATTTACTGTACCTTTTTTAAAAAGAAATAGATTGTATCAATAATGATGTGTTGGGTGGTTTGGTACGTTTTTTGTTCCTTTTAAGATGCAAAAATATTTTGCATGAGTGTTCAGGGAAAAAAAAAATCACCTTATTTTCCCACGGTCTCATATTTGATTCACACTTTTATCATGTTGTTACTGGATTATAAAGAATTACTTATCAACCCATGAAGTTTAAAAAGTTTGCTAAACTTATCCCACCAAAAGGGTTTTTGAAATTTCATGGAAGCAGCCATTTTGAAATGCACAGGAAAAGCCCTTCTACTGCCCCTAGTGGAATGATGATGAACTAAAGGGCAGAAAACATAGACCAAGTTATGGACAATGTTTTTTTGAGGAAAGTTTGGATCATGCTAATGAGATATGAGTCTCATAAATGCCTATATCAAATATGACATAAATGTTTATATGGGGTTATCTTGGTTTTCCCCAAATTTAGGGATGAGAAAATTAAACGGAATCTTTTAAAAGTAGATAAGAGGTAAGCAATTTGAGTTGTACCATTGGTATGTCTTCCTTTCAAAGTAAAAATTACTCAAAAGTAATATTTCTTTTTCTTTCTTCTTTGAATTCAAATTAAGGAAAAGAAAAGAGTCCTTGCTTGTGTGTCTGACTGTGTGTATTTATGTTTATGTGTCAGAGAATCAAAGGGCAGGCTATGGTGCTGGCTGGATGTAGATGGAATGTGACATGGCTAACCGCTCCGTGCTGTGGCAGACAAATACCACCACTGTCACCAGCCAGAGACCTTTTCTCTCCAGTTTGCAGACAGAGACGTGCAAAAGTACAGCTAGATCCATTCAGACAAGTACAGCACAAACTGCAGGGAGATCTGACACTGAAGAGAGAGAGAGGGGTGGGGGGTGGGGGTCTGAATGCTGTGGCGCTTCCTTACTCAGAACAGCGCTGCGGTTGATTGTGCGGTTACTTTGAAGGGCAATTTCATCTGGCTGACGGAAACGTGAATGAGAGCGAAGGAGGGAAGTGTGTGTTTTTTCAGCACCAGGGGTCCGTCACCTGGAGTGTTAGGGAATTTTCTATCCAAATATTCCTGTGTAATTGAAGAACTCTGAACACAGGGCCAAAGGTGTGCGTGTTCATCGGTGTGTGCATCCTTGGAATTATTCACAAGTGTGCGTGCATGTGCTGATGCGTTTCAGACTGGCGAGATGCCAAAGTGAATAGAAGCTTTGTTAGTGTTGAAAATGCCTTCTTGGATGTGACAGGACATGTGCAGGCATAAAAGCATGCAGATGAGGTGTGAATGTACGTGAAAGTCTGAATGCACTTACTACAGGAAGCTGGGGGGATCCCCTTCATCTTTCACAGGTTTTATTGTCTCACTTGCATGCATGTGTGTGTGTGTGTGTGTGTGTGCTTGTCTGGAAAGAACAAATTCAAAACTTTCAGTGATTTTTTTATTTTGGGCAATTCAAAAAAATTAGAGTTGTAAAAATGACATTGAGTAATGCTAGGTTCACACCTCCCTCGGTAACGAAGCGACCACTTTCGATGAAAATTCTATGTGAACATGCGTTTCAAGGTTCTGCATTCAGAACTCTCAGGCTCACATGTTGCTACGCAAGTTTCCATGACTATTTTCAGGTTCTACATACAAAACGCATGGCCATTGAATTTTCATCAAAAGGTAAACCAAGTCCAGTGTTGGAGGTAACGGATTACAATGTAACAAATTACTGTAATCTAATTACTTTTGTCAGGAATGGAGTGACATAATGAATTACAGTTCAAAATATGCATGTCTGCAGAGTTGGGGACCAGTCAAAGTACAGACATGCCTTCATTGTAGCAGTCAAAGTGCTTTCCAAACTGGCTCAAAGATGACACATAAAAAGACGCTGCAAGGAGTCCTGTCATCCCCGTGGACAGCAGGTGAGCAGCAGAGCAGAGATCCGCCCTGTATACTGATGTCCATTACGAATTAAACGACTCTAAAGCCGCACTCTTGTGAAACTCAAGAGCCAGTTCCTTCTTGGGAGCCATTTTTTTGGAGGAAGTGAAAAGCAACTGCGGGCCATACAACACTGCTTGCAGCTTTAGTTTGTCAATATTTCCTTTTTTTGGTGGAAATACCAACAAGTGGAGGTTTTCAGTAATGTAATCTTGGCGCAGATACATGCATCTTTTACAATATTTTGGCCCTCCCAATCACATAAAACCTTATGTTAGACATAAACTTTGCAGCTATGGGAAATGTTTGCATTTTCCAAAAAAAAAAAAAAAACATTTCATTTGAAATTAGGCAATAAATTGAGTATGACACAATTTGCAGAGGGAATGTTAAGAGGTAATTTTATTCAACATGTCAGAAACTCTTTGTTGATTACACCCTTGTGGTTGTCTAATGGCAGCAGAAATGGTTCCTCCATCTGCAACACTTTATTAAATGGATGTGGTGTTTACATTGGACTCACCTCGCAAACTCATTTACTGTTTGGTGTATTTATGCAGCAGGCATCTTCAGCAATGTAAATATTTACTTTTCACAAGGAATAAACTAATAATGTGTGGAATCTCCCATGATTCACTCCACATTGGTGTTGGTAACAATTGATGAATTTTTGTTCTGTTTAGAGACATTACTTTAATGTTTCTCCATTTTTATTTAATGTTCTCATTAAAATTTGTAACCAATGTTTTTTTAGGCATATGACTTGTGTAAAAATAATAATAATACCATGGTCTGGATGAACACTTGATTCTGATTGACTGCAGGCTGTCCGTTCAAAAGTGAAAATGGACAGTAATAATGGTCATATAGCCTGAATGTTCTTTATTATTGCACTGGCCTAAACACCAGTTAATAACTAGAACAACAACAACTTGGAACAGCTGGACATACACAATGTATTTTTCTTGGACTAAAAGCAATCTAGGAAACTACTTGTGGATTTTGTGTCTTTAAAAAAAAACTTTTGCTTCTGGATAAAAACAAGCAGTAAAAGGTGAACTTTCCCCTCTAACAATGATGCTTTGTATCACTTAACATAGCGTTCAGCATATAACGCCTGAATGCCTATTGATACAAAATACATCAAACCACTTTGAATCCAAAATTACCTTAATATAACATCTACATAAATGTTTAAATAAATAAGTGTTTTTTTTTATAGCGTCAAGGGGATAAACTTCTTTCCTCTGATTCAGCAGAGCAAGGTAAGTGCATGCTTGGTGGCTGTTATTACGTGTCGCAGCGCATTAAATAGTCCACTTTTTGTGAAAAACAATTTGAACACGAAGAATAACAATATTGAAGTATTAATATTAATTTATTTTGCAAGTGACCATGGAAAAAGCTAAATAGTGCCCTTTGAAGTGTTCATTATCATTGCATCAGATGGTTCACGCATTCGCGTCCTCAATTCATTTCCAATAATACACACTAAAAACTCTATAGTTAAAAATAAGTTAGGTTGTTTTTGACCCAACTCCAAGGTTAAAGTGGCAATAGCTTTTTTTCTGTGTTATTTAATTCAGGGGGGGGAAAAAAAAAACATAAACCGGAGTAAAATAAAACCAATTTAACCCAAAAAATTGTATTGCTGCCAGAAATAACCCAACATCCCAACAAAATTACCCCAAGAACTGGGTTTAAGAAATAACCTAAGTGTTTTAAGAGTGTGGACAGCTCATCGAACCATATCCTTTCCATGCACCTAGAGGGTAACGATATGAGGTTTAAAAAAATTGCTATAATAGGACACAACTATCTTTTTTTGTCACCCAATCTATGCGGCTGATGGATTCCCTTTAGTACAGGTTGAGTTAAAGAAACCACATGCTTGCAGGATTGTGTCCTTATGGTAGCACATATTTGTAAACTAAGTGAAAAGTTTGATTGGTGCTACTGCATCAATTTGCAGAATGCGAGGGAAAGTGTGAAAGACAGCAGACAGGAATAGATTCAGAAAAAAAAAACATACAAAAGAGGAAAGTAACCAAAGAAAAATAACAGACGGAAGACATAATAATAAAAAAAAAAAAACTTAAAGTAAAGGTTTTGAACTTAGAACCAAAATAAGTTTAAGAAAAAAAAGCAAATAAAAACAGCGAGAGCTGAAGGTGACAGGGGGGTGTAGGGTGGGTGGCAGAATGGAGTGTAAAGAAAGCTGTAGGACAGATATGAAAAAAGAGAGGGATCATGGGAAAGAAGCAAAGAGTGGCCGTGGGGGAAAAAGATGGAGCGTTTGAGAAAGCCTGGGCAATGAAATCATGAATGACCCCCCACTGTGGATCTCCCTTAGAGGGTGCGTCCCTGCTCACTCACACACAGATTTGCAGAGAAGCAAACTCAAAGACTCGCAGGCAGACTGGTCAGAGACACAACCATGGAAACCCGAAACACCAAATCCCATCTCAGCTGTCATCCTAAGCTCCCACACTTTTCTCATGCTTTTTTTTCATGCACAGCTTCCTCATCTCCTCTGTTCCTTTTGACTTCTTTTTCTTTTCTACCATGCTCACTCTAAACGTAAGGTGACAGTCCGTAGCCGGAGAGCAATGGATTGACAGAGAGCAAAAGAATAGACAGCTGGAGAAAAACTAGAGGGCAGGCAGCCTCTTGACACCAGAAGGAAATGGAAAGACTTGAATAAAAAGGGGGTTTTAGACAAACGCATAGCAAGACAGCCAACCTCTGAGATTATTTTAATTGTAGTCATTTCTTTGTCATGAAGTTTTCCCAAAATTTCTGAAAACTGGATAAAGAAAAAAACAAAACAATGTGGAACGTTACAGGCCAAACTTTAAGAGTCAAATCAGGATCGGCCCCTGTGAGGGGCTGATCCACTGTTGAGGTTTTTAAAAAGAAAATAATGATCTTTTTAACTCAGATTTTAAGTAGATCCCTTATTTGGAATGTGGCATTTTACTCTCATATTTTATATTATATTTGATCCTGTATTTATTTGTTTTATCTATTTTACTCAAGTTGTACTTTTTACGTATTAACTTATTCTATTTTCTAATTTTACATTGTAGCTGCTTTTATATTTTATATTTTAGCTGTTTTATTTTTCAATTTGTGTAAGAGTGTCTTCTTATTCTTGGCTGGAGTGTTTGTGTTCGGGCTCCTGCAGGGGTGGCCCTACTTGTCCTCTGACCTCTCTTGTTCTGGGTCCTCTGAGCCTCCTGGCCTTGCCCAGGTGTTGGGGACTTTGAGGCAGGAGGTGATGAGGATAAGCGGGATGTGCTTTTGATGCTGACACCCCAGCTCAGGAGGACCGAGTGGACAGCGCCTTCAGGTTACTCTTCAGGGAACAGGGTTCAAAGTCACACCCTCATGTGAAATTAGGCCCAGAACCAAAAAAAAAAAGGCACATTTTTTTTTTCTTTTTTAACATTTTCCTCTTTTCTTATAATTTCATTTTTTTATTTCCAATATTTCAAGTTTCTTTCAAATTTTTTGTTTCTCTTTTTTTGAGTTTCTTGGCTTAAATGGTCCTGTTCTGTCTTTAAAAGCTAGTGAAAATTGCAGTTGGTAAATATTCAGGTCCGATGGTCATTTTTCAGTTCAGACAATGAAAACTTTTATCATGTCAAAGAGCTGCTAAGACGATTTTAACAGCAGTTCACAATTGACATTGTAATTTTACGTGAGATTAAAGAAACTAGAAAAGAAATCCATTTACTACACAAAAGTTTATGTTTTGCATTTTTTTTCTTTTTTTCAGAAGGACACTAAGGCAAAAAAAATCTCTGCTGGCTCAAATTAAGGAAACAATTCAGAAAGCAGCATTCAGTTGAGCTGGGCAGTGGATGAATTATCTCATCACAGTAAGATGCAGGGACATGGATATGAGTCCAGATGGAATATTCACTCATCGGCTCAGTTACAGGTAAAATAGAGGAGTGATGCCTCTCTGATGCATCTCAAGAAACCACATTAATAAATACTGAGCTTCCACAGACTGATTATGTCTGTATGAATTTATAATCAGCATCACTCTTCTTATCAACAGTTTAGGATGCAAAAACATTGACATGAGTGTTTAGGAAAACACGCTTTTTTATCTGCCGTCTCAAATTTGATTCAGACATTGTAAAACTGTATGATTAAGAATTGTTATCAACAAATTTTGCATTTTTTTAAATACAGAAAATATATTGGGTGAATAACAACAGATGAGTTATGACAACAAATTTTAAAAGAAAATTAACAAAACTTTTCCCGCCAAAAGTGTTCTTGAGATTTCATGGAGGTGGCCATTTTGAAATGAGCAGGAAAAGCCCTTCTACTGCCCCTAGTTTTAAGTAAAGTTTGGATCACGCTAATGATATAAGGGTCTCAGAAATGCCTGTATTAAATATGATGCAAAAGGTCATATATGTAGGGTTAAATTTAATGTTCTTTCTGCTTTCTTACTTGTTTCCATTTATAGATAAAAATATCCAAAATGCAATAAAAATTCTCAAAAAATGTAAAAATGTGTAGAGAAACCTTTGGTGAAATGCATGAGATTTAATTCCAATTTATTGGTGAAACTATTTTAATTTCTTAAATGTTTTTCAAAAATGCTAATAAAACTTAAGGTAATTCTAAAAAGCTGCACTTTCTGTACAAAAATGCTTTTTTTGAGCATAAAAATGTGAACGCCTCACATGAAAGCACGTGCTAAAATAGTTAGGATTTTTCAAATGGGATTCAAAGGGGCAACTGCCTGTGCTGAAGCCTAGCTTTAAATTGAAAACTGTATATACAGCTCTAAAGATGTGAATTTCAGCCTGATTCTCAGAACATTTAAGCATCACTTCTTTTGTAGCATCTAAATCCAGCGAGTATTTTACGTGTGATGTAGAGTGGGATGAAAAAAATGGATTGAAAAAAAAAAGTGAACAGTAAATGCTGAGCTTACATTACGTTCAGTGTTGCTTCCTTAAGTCTCTTAAATCCTCTTATCAGACATGCACAGGGGACAAAGCCACTCTTTATGATGTCTAAACAGCATCATGCCAGGTAAAAAAAAATGGAGCTTTTTCTTTTCTCTCTGGCTTATCGAAGATATTTTTGTGTATTTATATTAAGCTTTTTTCATTCATCAACCCTAAATCTCTTTGATAAAGGTATACATAGTTTTTTTTTTACAATTTCAATATATTAATCCATTGAATTGACGCAGACACTCTCAGTACGAAGAACTTATGTTTTCCTTGCATACATTTATGATACAAATCTGAAAAAGTAAAGTTTATGAAAAATAAATGTATGATAAAAAAAAAAAAAAAAACATAAGACAAACTCCTATTTAGAGTTTTTGTCACTATACAGAGACCGATCCGGAGGCACACAGCTGAGACCACATTATTTCAGGAATTCAGAGGGTATGTTCTCATCTTAGCTCATTATTTGGAAAACCGTGACAGTAGGCAAAGTGCTGTGGCACTACTTCAAGGTGTCTGAGCCTTAATTACATTTTTAATAAACTCTCTGGTATGGATTTGCATGAAGGTTCGTGTTTATGATCCACCCAGTGTGCATGTTTGTGAGCATCTCTGCTTTCACAGAGGGGTAATCTGTAGACTCACAGGCATGGCAACAAAAATGCAGAGATACAAGTTGCACACAGACACACACGTAAACATGCACACTCGCCCATGGATGGCCAGATGCTACATGGGCCGTATCTGGTGAACTCTGAGATACGCTGATATTGAGGCTTGTAATGGCCATCATTAATCACATGATACTAAATCACTTTAGGGATGAAAAAGGAGGATGGGGTTAAATAAAACAGCAAATGAAACAAGGAGATCAGAAAAAAAGCTGAAAATGACCTTTTGAAGGCAGATACGCAAGACAGGAAAAAACCCCATCAAATTGATGACTATCTAAATAACTCCGGAGTTATCGATCTAAGAAACTTAACTTTTTCTTGATATTTTGTGCAATGTTGTAGCACAATTTTTAATGAAAAAAAAAAATGATTTAGTGGAGGGTTCTGACAGTATTCTTGAAAACATGTTTGAATATATCAACACAGCATGATACACTCAAAACATAACATATTTTCCACACTATAGGGTACACTGGATTATAAGGCACAGCACCAATAATTAGTCTTATGTCACATTTAAGGCACACCGAACCTTAACGGGCATTAAGTGAGAGAAAGGATAAATCTACCAGTCACTCATACTTTAATAACTGTATTCACAGGAATTTTAAAGCTTGATTTGTGACACACTACATGTTAGCCACGCTAAAAGCAATAGCCATGTTAGCATTTTCACAAAACCTGTAAATCCCAACTTTGTTACATGTAAAAAACAGACTGATCTGCTACTAAATATTACTGTGAGTACGCAAACTCATCCTTGTTAGTAACCCCCCCCCCAATAAATAAATAAAAACGCATTCCAACACAACTACATGAGCCACGTTAGAAGCGTTAGCATATTCACAATACTTGTAACTCCCAACTGTATTTGCAACAGTGACCTCGCTACAGTATTGTCTCGGACCCCCAGCTGCCCCTCAGTTTCATCTGGATGAAGTCCATATGCAAAACTATTTAAATATGTAGTTGTTATTTAAATATGTAGTTGTTGAGTTAGATAAGCTAATTCTTCTTTAACAGTTCTAGCACATCGCCCGTCAGTCCTGGGAGAGGATTCCTCCTTCATGTAGGCATCCCTGAGGTTTCTTATTTTTCCCCCAAGATAGGGTTTTTTTTAAGAGGTTTTCCTTTCTGAGAGGAAGGGTCTAAAGGCAGGGATGCCAGTTTCGCTTAGTCTGTTTAGTTTACTTTAGCACCACCTTTTCTTTATATTTCTATGACTAACCTTATGTTCTTTTCATAAAAAAATGGTGTGAAGCCCATTGAGACGACTGTGGTTGTGATATTGGGCTGTATTAAAAAAGAAAATTAAATTTAAAAACCTGACTGATATCACCAAATACTGTAACCACGCTAATTCTCAACTATTTTAGTAACACTTAAAAAAACACAGTCAGACACTATTAAACATCAGCTGTGTTCGAAGTGTTTGCGTATTTACAGTACCTGTAACTCAAAACAGTGTTTGCGACACAAAAAAACAACAAGAGCCACAACAGAAACAGTAATAATACATTCTGCCAAATGTGGTTAATATAAATGCAGGCCATCAAAATTTTGCTCTGAAACATTGATCTCCATGAAGGCAGAGCAGCACCAATATACTAAAATCTGTAATTTTTTGCAGATCCTCAGACCCCAAGTCTTTTTATTGTTCTCCTTTTGTACGGTTTATAACTTTCCTTGTCTCTGTTTGGGATTTTGAAAAAAACATATATTTGTTGTTGTGACCACAGCTGAACCCTCGCTGTCTTAAAGGGCTGCTGGATTCTTATCAGATAATGGTTATTACAGAGTCCATTCTGCGAGACTTTCAGCAATGTGATTTAAACCAAACATTTTCACTCGCAGTGATGTTTTGGGGGAAAATGTTAAGCTCTCAGTTTCAGATGTCCAGGTGACCACTCTAAAGAATCATATTGCCTCTTAAAGTTTTGCTACATTCTGCTGTGTCATCATTAAATGGAGAATTTTTTTAACTTAAATTCCACAAAATGCGTGAAAAACAAAGATGAAGAGATGGGAGAGATTCCATCCTCTATTAAAGAAAAATCAAGGTTGGAATAAAAAGATGGTGGTTCATTCTGCAATAAAAGTTAAGTAAAGTTACAGAATCACAAATGCTTGGTTAAGGTTGCAAAAATTCACCACATTTGGATTTATAAGAGTTAGAATCAGATGAATAAAATGTAACTGGTGGCAAGATATCAATCAGTGTTGCAAAAAGACTAGTCAGGGAAAGTAATCAGAGGCAACGGTGAACTTTTACTTGTACCAATTTAAGTCCAAGGTTTCTTACTGTTGATCTGATTGATTCAAGCTGACACAGCCAGTTAGTTGTGGGTGACTTCTTTTAAAGACGTTTTTTTGCAACCATCTCCCACAGAACAACATTTTTGTTTTGTTTTAGTAACGTATGCTGCTAGAATCATTACTCAGTATCGTAGAGCAAATATGGAGGTGAACCATAGCAACATCTGCAAGAGCTGACCACTATCATGAACCATGCAAATGTGTGGGCTTCAATGACAGGGTGGAAGAGTGGCTGGTGGTTGTGTGGCCAGACCAAAGGTTGCACATATATATTATAGTGCACATGTTACAACACATGCAATGTTGTAGGTTTTGCTAACTTTAGGTCAGGACAGCTCAACCTAGAATGTGACCCAACACAAAAAAGCACACCTCAATAAGGCTGCCGCCACAATGACTCAAGTATCATCCGCCAACCAAACCAGTACCAAACTTGTATTCCAGACCAAAAAAAAAAAGAAAGCTGGAACCACTTTAGTGGTAGAGTGAAGTTGTCCTCTCCTCCACTCTCTGTAGTTAAACTGAAGGAGTCTATGAATGAGCCAGATTCAGCTACATGTGTTGCTGTACATTGGGGCGTGGGAGGGGTTGACTGACCAACTTCATTACCCTATAAAAACACTAGAATCACTCTGCTGTTTTCATTGCTACCTTTTGATAGAGTGGGTCAAAAAATTCTGAAATATAGTGTTTAAGTTGTTCTGCAGTCAAAACTACTAAAGACAAACATCAGTTAAAATGGTGATACAGTTTACAGAATAGTTAAACAGCAAAAAAAAAAGACAATTAAACACAAACTTAGAGTTGTTTTTTGGTTTCACCTTTAATATGTATAGCTACCTTATTTAGACTGTCACTATGTACAATTTTTGTCCATGTAACATCGAAGCCTCTTAAATGTTTGACCTGAATCCTTAAATAAAATGAATGAACTCAGCAAACACATTCATCAAAAACACAGCCTCTTTTTTGGTTATTGTTTATTAATTGGTACATTGCTCAAACAAGAAATGCTCTTTGGCTTTTAAGCTGCAAATGGGGATTAACTGGCTGAGTTAGGAGTAAATTGTTTCATATTTTGCAACATGTTATGCTTTTCGCATGTTATTATGTCAAAGCAGGTAATTTATAACAAATTCAGCTCAAGAGATTTCTCCTTTAAAACAAAAGCAAGGTCAGGTGCAGAGTAGGATGGGTTGTAGAGAAAAAAAAGAAGGGTAAAGAGATTCTGCAGGAGCTCCATTTTATATTAATGAGCAAGGGCAGGCATTGACTGTTAGACTAGCTTCAGTGAGACGGCTCTCACTCCACTGAACAGCAGAGGTTGATTAAAAAAAAAAAAACGAGGAGCAGTGACACGCTAGGTACTAAATACAACTGAGACACACTTGACAACTTACTGCAATGAAATATAAAGCTTTGGTGAATCAAACTAGGCATCAAGTGTAGTTTATCATGTTAATAAAAATGCAAGATTTGTTAGCAAAGGGGTTTGAGTGGAAACTAAAGGTTTTTATCTTCTGTCAGTAAAGCGAAATGTTCACACCAGGCATGTATAATGTATTCTATTAGTCCATGGTGTTCGCACTGGACTGTTGCTACCCGGGACGTCCTCTGGTCCGCCACCTACAATTTGGAGAAGCTTGTTGCGAAATGTCAAAGAGCTACAAATATTGTGAATCTTGTGCCAGGATTTTCCTTTCACAGCTCTATTCCGATACATGAAACCTGGTGTCATTTAATTCCAGCCGGGTGCAAACCACAATTATTTATGATCAATTTTCAAATGGTTGGCACTCCCATGGATTAAAAGGGACGTACTTCAAACGTCACTACCAAATCTGAGTCAAAGTTCGACTTGGTTTAACTTTTGTTGTGCATTTAATGGCAGTGCTTTTTGTACGTAAAGCCCAGAAACAGACTTAAAAACTTGTATCTACATGTGTTTACATCGACTTTTAACTGAAATCGGTCACTCGAATGTGTGTTTCCTGATGTGCCTGGTGTGAACGTAGCATGATACGTAAGTGCCCGTTGGATGCCCAAATCCTGCTCCAGGCTTTTTTTTTCACTGCTCTGTTCCAATTTGGTATCATATAATTCTGGCCGGGCAAAGACTTCAATTATTTATTTCTCCTGCACAATCAATTTTCGAACTGTTGGCACTTCCATGAATTAAATGGGACGTCATCCATACGTCACAACGTCATACGTCCTTGATTGCTCAAATTAAAACCTGGTTTAACTTTCAACGCATGTTCAATGGTCATGTGTTTTGTACGTAGAGCCAAAACGATTGTAAAAACTTGTGATTGCAAGAGTTTTGAACAAGGAAGCCTGAAACATGCATTCACATATTTTTTTTCATCCAAAGTGGGTGCTTTAAGGCGTATTGCCAAGGGTGACGTGAACATTTCTTAAGGAATGTAAAACACTGAGAATTATATACTACATATTTTCATGTACATGTGAGGAATGATTGAAGTTTCAAGTTAAGACCAAAGCTAACAAAAAATAAAAATCTTCTTGGGTGTCCCTACCAGATACAGCAAGTTTATTACAACTCAAAAAAACAAAACAAACAGTCATTGAGAAGCCGCCTTATGGCCCATAATCTCTTGCTTTGGTCTAAAAGATGTTCTAACAGAAGTACAGCCAAAGCGAACAGTGCCGATGCTCAGAGTTTTAGTAGCCATTAAACTAAGGATCAAATGACTAACGACATCCTGCATCATATTACCTTGCAGCCTTCAGCCTATGACACCAGTATGTAATCGAATAAATTATGTACCATTTACCCATGGGGCCATTAATCCCTGTTTAATGGCTTGGCTTTGCATCAGAATTGCATTTCAATAGCCTGTAAAATGCTCAAAGGACAAGGGTGGTTAGTAATGTTCCCCAAAGTCTGAGTCTCACTTGAGTTCCAATGAATGCACGCATTGCCCTTGACATTGGTGCAGCCTGCATGGCAAAACATATAACAGGCAGCTGTCTAGTTTTATGTATCAAAGGGATATCCATAGATGTGAAAGATTGTTGTCATGTGGAGAACTTATATGAATAATTCATTCTTGCTCAAACTGCATGGAAACAAGTTTGACCACAAAGATCAAGTTCTGTAATGACACAAGCAGGCTGATCTAATAATCTTGTCTAATACCTTTTTCTGAAAGGGTATTTGATGCTGGCGGTGTTTGATGTTGGCCCGTCATTAACCTGGAGGTCAGAAGATCAAGACAGGAAGAACAAAGCAGGAATTTTCCACACAACGCAGTCATTTTAAAGCAGTCCAAGTCACAAAAGGGACGGTATGTTTTAAAAATCCCATTATCTCAGAAAACATTCAACTTAAAATCCAAAGATTTATTGACTATAAGTCAAATAATGTGAACATTTAAATGAAAAAATACCCCCTGTTAGATACCCTGACAAGCACACAATGAACAAAAAAAAAACAGCTTTGAGCACTTTGTAATGTCAAAGGAGTAATCATCTGCAATGAGAGGCTGCATTTCAGAGACATATATTAAGTCTCTTTCTCATTGAGTTTCACATAAACAACAAAGCCACCTATAATTAGCTTTGATATCATAACTACAGGGTGATGCTTATGCATGGTGGTTTCCCGTGGATTTGTCCATCCGTGTTTGCTGGAATATGCCTCGAACAATTTTGAGTGAATCTGAAAATGTGACTTCATTGTCTTTGGATGCCCAGCCAACTCTGCACGCTCAGATTGCATGTCTATGTCTCCCTGCGGGTGTTATGTATCTAATTGCTGTATGCTTTAATAATTTACATTTCCCACTCTCTCATGCTCATCATTAAGAAATTGAGGAATTAGCTCTGTGAGTGCATGATGCAAATGTCTATGCATGTGCAAGTTTGATTGTGTTTTTGCATGTGGGGACATGCTCTGTTTGGCTTGAATACGTTGTGAAACAAATATTTTGCATTTTAAGGTATTAGTGCATGTGTGTAATCTCTCATCATGGGATATTTGAATTGATTTTGATTCACCCTAAATCAGTGTAAAATTGGTTGTCATGCAGAGGTAGATGGCAGACTCAGTTTCCCCTTTGCCTACCCATGTGTCCAAGTGTCCATGGGGAGGGCACCAAACCATTATGTGTTTGTGCCCTACGCCTTCCCCTTAAAAAAAAAAAAAACTATTTCAGACACAACTAAAGCTTCAAATGCCGCTACAATTGGAGGAGTAGGGAGAAGCTCTAGGGGTAGGGAAAGAACATGGATTCGGCCTAACAGATGGCACTTCTGTGAAATCAGTCTGTGAGTCAAGATTTGACCTGGTTTAACTTTCAACACGTGTTCAATGGCCACATGTTTGTAAATAGAACCAAAAAACAGCCTTAGAAACTTGCGTGAATATGAATATTTTCTTAGGTCTGCAAAGTTTTGGACTTGGGTTTATGTCAAGTTTTGGGCTGAAATTCATGCACACTTTTATAAATGGGACATTGTGTGAACGCAAGAGTTCTTTAAAGTGCAAGCCAGAAAGGCTCATTTATGTGCATTTACAAAAATGTTTCATTGGAACCGGACACTTAAATGCACACAGCCGAGGGTGGTGTGAACGTAGCATCGGAAAATGCCAGAAAACCCACCGTGCAACAATTAACTTCAAATCAAACTTTTATTTTCTTATAAAATTTTATGCAATAATGAAAATATATGCATACATTTGACATTAAATGTGTCCCGTTCTAAGATGTTATTTATTTATTTTTCTCTTTATGACTCGACCTCATGTTGAGTTAATGAGTTGCACACTTGGTGCAAGGGTGCAATGTTATCATTAACTCTCTGTTCATTTCCCAAAAGTATCTTCATTCAGCCCACAAGCCCTCATTTCACAGCTAGAAGGAAAAAAAAACAAAAACAAATGAATAAATAATATGGCAGAAAGCTCCCCAAAGCAAAAGTGAAGAAAGTTAATTATTTCTTAATGAGCTTTTGAAAGATAATAATACCGAAATGCAGACACAAGATGGTCCTTTTCGATTTTATGCTCCAGCTGATGACTGTGGCACCACTGTTGGTGATGGACAGGCACAAAGCAAAACAAAAAAGGAACTGAGCGCAAAAACAGATGCGCTGTTTCAGGAAGAAGTTTGTTGACGTTTCAATCTAGTTAGCATTTAAAATTTCTATGCTAAATGTTGGAGCTGCAATTTGCAAATGACTTCTTGCATGCTTCAAAACCATGCTGCTCACACACACAATAAGAAAACAAATCGTAAACGGAATGCTTTGCATAATTTTATGTACAAACGCTGTTTCTGTTATAACCACCATAACTCTTGAATGTGCACCAAAGGATGTTTTGGAACAGTTTTGTCTTTTTGATTGATATGGTACCATCAGTAATCCTTTCTTTGGCAGACGGCAAATATCACAGAAAAATACCACGACACAAGCAATTGTTTGGTTTTGACAAAAAAGCAGTAAAGTGTAGCACGCATCACCGGTGCAAATCAAACTTCCACTTGACAATAAGGACACCTGGATCCTACGGAAAAAAATGGAGCAGAGTGAGTGAAGAGAATTAAAGAGAAGGCAGACTCTAGACTGCAGCATCACTTTGATGATTTCATCTTTCTGTCTGATTAGCACACAATAATGTTTCTCTCCAGAGATGCTTTCCCAAAATCCAAAAAGATTTTTATGAGTTTTTCAATAAGGCTAATATCTCTTCCTCCCTTTGTGGACCAAAGGGGGTAGCGACCTGTTAGGTTAGAGGAGAACACTGTTGGATTCCACAGTAAATAAAATATTTATTATTATATTCTCTCTGTTAAGACCTCGAGTTGGGCTATGATTTCTGCTGGCGGTTTAATGATTTTTTTGCTTCATGTATCACAGTATGAGTGCCAAAAAACAAACATTATTTCTAAAATGCACAAAAATAGAAGCAGCTGGCACAAACACTTTCAATAATTTGCTTAGACCTTTTTGCAGTCTTTTAAAAGAGCCTTTTTAAAAAGAAATAAAAATAATCTGAATAGAAAAGTTAATGAAAAGGTCAACACTGTGAAAACAGATTGCATGTTACAACTAAAATTAAAGGTTCTAATATTTTGCATCAGAAATAATTCTTGTTGAATTGCTGCAAAATACAAAAAAAAAGTCACAATGACTTTATCCACTTATACACAGGTAAAAAATAAATGATAATGTTTGATGATGTTTTCATGATCAAATTTCCACATGCAGGTGCTTGCTCAGCATCTAAAATCCCACTCCGACCATCTTTCAATGTTTTTTAAAAGCGGTCTTTAAATTATGACTGTACAATTTTTAGCCAAAATCCCCAAAACCTGTTTCAGAGCAGGGAGCTTGTGCCACCCCCACTGTATTTGTGACATCACAACAACAAGTTTTTTTTTAAACCGCATTGTTTAATCTGCTCCAATTTTAAATGAAATTCTCAGAAATGTAATTTTGAGCTTAAATTTCCTTATATATGTTCTTCACCATGAGAACATGTCACAAGAACATATTAAAAAAACCCACCAAAACCACATTTTGTATTGGAACGGGTCTTGCAGTAAAGCCTCCAGAAACACCTGAGATTTCACTTGTGACTCACACACAGGGCATGCACACACAAACATGCTCACAGTGCCGAATTCAGCCCACATTCTTCCCCACCCAAGACCAACATCTCTGTTTTTGCACAATGCAAGAGGTTCATTCGACACAGGAGCTGTGTTTGTGTGAAACTCCTTTCATCTGACCACTGCGACATGTGGGTGTCTGCCTGAGCGCATGAGCATGCGTGTGGTGGTGTGTTTGAGTGCCTTAATGTCCTTAATGTCCTGTTTGTTTATACCGAGTGCTCCTTTCCCCCCTTTATGTGAAGTTTAGAGCTCTATGCCTTTTCTACTAGCTCCATTCATGATGAATATTTGAACAGCCAGCATTAAAAAGTTATCATTTTCACCATGCTGCTGTGTCTTTGTGAACAATACTGTCTTCAGGGACTTCCCCCCCTACAGATGCTTTGTCTCCTGAAAGCAAACCAAATGTTTTAATGGAATTGAAACATTTTACATTCCACAGTTGACTTTTCTGTTATCTGATGATTTATAGTAATTCTTAGACAGCATGCTCAGTTGAGACTGGATGCAATTTTTGTAATATTTCTTTTACATAAGTGAGCGGAGTGTGTTACTGATAGAATGTCTTAGAAAATTCTGCACAAGCCGCTAAGAAGTACGCTTGATGGCACAATGAAAACCAGCTTAAGATTCCAGAAAGATTTATAGAAAAATAACATAAACTCAAAGGCATCCCTCCCTGCCACTGCTATCAATTCATCCAGTTGGTGGATGAGTGAGAACTACCATATCTTACACACTATAGGGCACACTGGATTGTAAGGTGCACCTTCAATGAATGGTCTCTCTTCCAACTTCTGTCTAATTTAAGGCGCACTGAACTATAAAGCCAAATTCACACTGCCCTCAGTAACACGAGTTGAAGTGGCCACTTCCAATGAAAAGTCCATGTAAACGCATGTTTTGGGCTTGCGTGTTAAAAGCTCTTGTTGCTACGCAAGTTTGTATGACAGTTTTTGGGCTCTACATACAGAACGTGTGGCCATTGAACGTGTTAACAGTTAAACCACATCCAACTTTTAACAATCAAGTACTCAGATTTGGTATTGAAGTTTGGATGGAGTCCCTTAAATTCACAAAAGTCCCAGTTGCTTAAAAATTGATCATGAAGGAGAAATTAACAATTGTGGTTTGTGTCTGATCGGAATCATAGGACACCAAGTTTTTCATATTGGAATAGAACTGTGAAAGAAAAAATCTGGAGCAAGATTTGCGAGAGTTACACCACTTTAACATTTCTCACCAAGCCTCTTCCAACTGTAGGTGGTGTAACAAGTAAAAAAAAAGCCATCCATCTTTGCTCCATCTCAAAATTGCTTCGACATCAGTAACGACAACAAGAATTAATCCAAATATAATGCCCTCCTGATTATTAAGCACAATCTGAATTGAAAAAAAAAAAGCTTTTAAGTATGCCTTATTGTGTTTAAAATACAGTAACTTTTCTATGAATGCAGATTGGTTTTCTGCATCAAATGCAAATAACCTGAATAAACTAAATGGAGATGTCAGTTTTATCCTGAGGCATTTAATGATGTTCCCGACCTAGTCAATTTGATATGCTGGGATAATGCATAGGAAGCTCACATGCAACAACTGGTGAATAAACACAAAATATGCACAACATGTACACACATTTTGTTATGAATGCATTCCTGATTAAAACCTTTTGTGTTTAACAGAAGTTTGTTGCTCTAAAAAATGTCTTTCAAACCCTGCACACTCTTTTCTAGCAGCTGGCCTGGCTGACCAAACAACCAACATCATCAGAAAACTTGCATCTTGTACTTCATGCAAATTACATTTTAAGCTGAACTCTATGTTCTTGTGAAATAGAAAAATCTTTGTACTCTCCAATTCTTCATTTAACATTCCCTGAGGCCTTGTGAATGTTTATAAAATTGACTACAAGTACTCTGTTTACTGATTGTTCCTGTTTGTCAAAAGTGTTTGAAAAAGTCAAGGAAAGGTGAAATAAAAGGGACTAAATTAGCATTTTGCACTTGTTTATGTGAACGCTTCATCTGTGCTTCTTTACAACCCTATAGGCGGCAAACGTGTAAAATGTCAGGAAATGTCACTTTTATGTCATTAAATCAAACCAAAAGAATGAAGGATCACTGTATTTCAGAATTGAGAAAGCTTCATGGAGAGGTGGCAACACATCTTTAAATATAAAAGATAATCCATTTCTAGTTGACTTTTATTTTTTTGTTTTTTTTGTACCTACTACTTTGATAGAATCAATGTGGATGAATGAAAATTTACAGATAATCAGGCTTTATGGGAGTTTCTTAAAGCATCAGACTGAACAAATGTGACATCTCTGGCTAAAGAAATCTGCAGGAATAGACAGTTTCAACTCTTCAATCATTTGACATTTGGATCTGTTTGCAGAAACAGACATTTATGCACACAGGAATGGTCAGTGAGCACATTTTTATGGATGTCTGACCATCCTTCACTTGACCGACGTCATCCGAGGAAACCGCTCAACCTCACAGCTGAACTATGAGCCAGAAAAAAATACTTTCTGGTCAAAGTTTTTCTTTTCCACCATTTTTTCCCTTGTGAATCTACACCCTAAGATACACATGGATAAAGGGACAGACACTATGCTGTTTCAAACAAATCTAGAGTTACTGTAAGAGCAGTTAATAAAGTCTGACTTTGTGACTTATCGCTGACTCTTTTGTCTCTCTTATTGGGCCCACTGACTGTATGTTAGAACTGGACTAAGTGACTCCTCCCTCTTCGTGTTCCAAAGAGGATGTGCCTGCTGGTCCCAAAAAGCTGAAATTCTATAAACTTCAATTGAGAAAAAAAAAAAAAAAAAAAAATATTCAGTCATTTTATTTGTCAGAATAACCATTCTTGCTTTGCTACATCTTATTAGCATCTACTTGCTAATCCTAATATTTCTCATGATATTTATGCTATAGCGCAAGTTATCTAGGTTAAACACTGACCAGTCCGATGCCTCAATAAAAGTAGGTGGTCTTGTGTTAAATGTTCGAAACATTTAATAAACAAATTCTTCTGAGCCCACTTCACTAGAATAGGTGTGGCCGTCTATCATGTTAACTACTGATTGGAGAGAGTGGTTGCCATGGACATGTTGAGCAAGACAGACCAATCACGGCTTACTGAGGATGCCTGCTTTAACAATGGCAACAAACATAGCGGAAAAATGACGACTGAATTGAAGTCATTTGGTTGGTTTTATATGGGTGACGTCTCACTCGCTCAATCCAGATCTCTACAGAGGAGTCTAAGGGCAGGGATGTCCATGGTCTGTCTAGTCTAGTTCAGCAATTAGCTATTGTTTATATTTTATGACAGATTCTATGTTTTTGTACAATTATTGGTGTGAAGCCCGTTGAGACAACTACATGAATATTGTGATATTAGGCTTTATAAAAAATTGACTTAAATGACTTATATACAATGAATGATCAGGCCTTATCGTTCAGTGAACTTTATATGACATACGTTAAAAAAATAGATAATTTATGACTGCGCACCTTATAATGCAGCGTGCTGTATAGTGCAGAAAATGTGGTTCTTGAAGTAGTTGGCAGCTCTACTCAGTTCCCCCACACAAGGCGTTATACTTTCAAATATAGTGATTGACTCTTTGCCAGGTTGTGCTTTTTACCTTTATACACACACAACTGTAGCAGTTTTGGTCTGAATGTTCGCAGCTAAGAGTCCTAGAGCCTTCTCACAGCAATCCATTCGTGTCATTTCATGTCAATAATGATACAGGAGGGTTTGACTGCTTACAGCTTTCGGCTCCACTCATATAATCCATGTTATGGAACCACTAATGGACTCCTGATACAGTGGAAGACTTTTTTTTCTAAGCCACCAGTCATGTCCCACCTTGTTTTTTTCACCAAAATGCTTTATATTTTTCTCATCATATCAAAACCACACAAAATCAAATCGTACCAAGAATTTAACGTACACCTGCAAGTTTTGTGTTATAAATCTTGATTTTAAAATCTTAATTTTTAGCCTCTTTTTATTAAATATATACATTATTATTTCAAAAAACATAAAGTTTCATATCAGTCAATTCAGAGAAAAAGATTAATTTTGATTCCATCTTTGATTAGATCAAAAGTAAATAAATACTATTTTAAAATAAATAGCATTACATTGGAAATGCTTTTATTTTTTGTAAGATTGAAGTGAGCACTGCCAGTATGTGCCCTGTGTTTGGGCTTTAAAAAAACGTTTTGTTTTAGGGTTTGTTATGGGACTTAAAGACATTGAAAATGTACTAAAAACCAGGAGTTAAATAAATAAACTGTCCTATTGCTGAAAATCTGGCTAAAGAAAAACACCACTTTGCCTCAGATTTTGCCAGCCTTGTTTTACAAATGCAGTGCAAGTTTTAAAAACTTTTATTCAACAATTAGCTAATGCTAGCTTAATTACTTCAAAAAATACTTAAAAAGCCTTTAAGTTTCCATGAATAGTTCTCAAGTCAATTAGGTTTCAGTTTTACTAAGTTACTAAGTCACAACTAGGGGAAAGTACAACACTTATTTTACATTTTCTCACACGCTGTACTCACTTTTCCTTTGGGCTAAGTTCTCAAAAGAATACAAGAGCCTTCTTTTAGCCTGGTCTATTCCAGCCATGTTCTCTGAAATAAGCTTTTCTGTCTCATGCTGATTTTTATTCAACCTCCCTTCAACTTCTCAACAAATCATTTTCTTTACTAAGTACCCCGATCACATTTATTAACTTCACTTTGACGCAGATTTGCATTTACAAAACATGTTCTTTTACATTTAGCTAAAAATCAAATTTGGGGTTTATGTCAATAGTTTCTTCATCTAGGTGTCTCTTTCATTTCTGGTTCTGATTTAAATGTGAATCTGTCCTGTTACAGTCAGATAGCAGCATACAAGTTGTACTGCAAATCGAAGCTGCAGCACAAAGTCCCAGCATGTCTTTCACAATAAGCCTGTGCAGATTTCCAAAGACAACAATGGAAAGACAGAGTAATATGTGAGATGGGTCTGGACGGTAGACTGTAAGAGGATTAGTTAAGAAAAGAGAGAGAACAGACGGTTCTTACGGAGTTGGATTTTAGGATAAGAGAAAAAATAATTTACAGCTGTGCAGAAAAAAAATGCTACAAGTGTGATAAATTGATCCAATGAATCACCAGAGAAGTGGTAGAATAGGGAAAAAAGATGAAATCAAAAGGGGGATGACTGAAACACAATAGTGGTGTTAAGAATAGTTGACTGCGGCTCAAAGCCTTCCAGATTTGGCTATTATAAGAGAATTTAAGCAAACTTCAGAAAAATCTCTCCACAAAGACGGAGTTAAGATGTCAAACTGTGTAAACTATGGACACACCTATGGTTTTAGTAACATTGTCTCCACTTGACAGCTTTGAGAAAAGGTAAGGAAAACAATCTGCGTAGACAGATTACTTCTGATACCCAACACTTTTAAAGCCAATAACACACTCTCCTTTTGCTCTATTCTTTGGTTTCCCTCTCGACTTCCCATTGACTTCCTAAACCGAGCCAATTTTTCCAATTCTTATGGCTGTCTGTTACAATAAAGTGATGGGAGTTGTTGCCCCTAAGTGGGGCAAGAAATGGAGAGGAAAGGAATTGAAATAGAGTTGAGCAACTGAAGAAAGAAGCTGGAGACAATAAGGTTTGTGGAAAGAAATATTTGATTTTCATTCTAAAAAATAAGACAGAAGCACAGAAAAATAAGTGTTTCTTTTCCTAAGCTTTGCCAAAAATGTTCAATAAATGTCATTGTTCTAGCAGCCAAGATTTTTTAGATGACCTTTAGTTTCAGTCTCCTGCAGATAGGAGCTTTGTTCTCAAAAGTCAGAGGTTTTCTATGGTGTAATTTTGAAGTAGAAGTAAAAAAGAAAAAAAAACTTCTCAAAAGCCCCTTGAAAAAGAAAACTACAGCCTTTTTTGTATCTATTTTTCTTTGATTAGTTTGAGATATTTATTTTGTTAATTCGTTTTTGGAGATGCATTTAAATTGGTCATATTGAAAATGTGCATTTCCTAACACAAAAAGGGTTTTGGTTCCCAAAATCTTCAATATTTCCCAATTTTAAATTGTTACAACGGAAACGATAGATTTATATAAAAGCTTGCTGGGTTCGTCAGTGGCTTATCAGTGGACACTCTACTTTTCAAAGGAGGTCCCTCAAAAGCAGGTTTATCGCCTTTCATTCCAATCTAGGAAGACAAGACAATTCCATTACCCAAGGTTGTAGTACAAGTCCTTTGGTTGTGTGTGCATGTCTGCAGGCAAAGGATGCAAATCAGCCTATCAACAGCAGTCATCCTTCTTTGTATTCTTAAGTGAACAAGGTTTTACTCTAAATTTGGAAGAAACTCTCTTATTTGAATAATTTTTAATTAAACTATTATATTTTTTAAATTCCTCTCAGAACTCTACTTAAAGTTGTGCAACAAAACATGTCACATGGTGGTTAAACAAGTACAAGTTAGGGACAGAAATGGGATCAGATCAAAAATATCTTCGGAGAATCAAAATCACATTAGTTTCTGCACTACAGGGTTAAAAATGAATTTTGCATTTTTGAGCTTGTTTCATATATAAGGTGCACTACATGAAACAAAAGTGTCAGAGATAAGACCATCAGTCAGTCAGACTTCACTGCATTCACAGTAACTCTAGAACTTGTCTGTAGCATGATATAAGTTAGCCACATTAGAAGCATGAGCTGTGTTAGCATACAGGCAATACCTGTAACTCCCAACCTTGATTGCAACATGTAAAAAAAAAAAAAAACAACTAACTGATATCGCCAATTCAACTATTACTGTAACAAATGTTTTGTTAGTCACACATAAACAGACAATCCAACACAGCTACGTGTTTGTAGTGTTGGCATTTTCAGAATAACCCCTAAACTTGTTTACAACACGTAAAATATCATACTAGTACTGTCAAAACAAATGCTGCTGCGACTACACTACTCCCAACCTCTCAGTAACATGTAAAAAAAGACAGGCTAACACTGCTACACGTTTGAGTATTTACAAACACCTAACCTTGTCTACAACTTGTATAAGCTGCTATATGCTAAGTCCAAACTTGTTAGTACCACGTAAAACATAAAAATAAACAAACAACTAAACAAATAGAATGCATTTTTAGCTTTTTTTGAAAAGCTCGCTGGCTAAGAATCTGACAATATTACCTAGAAGTAATCAAATATGCATGATCAATTGATAAATCCAATTCACTTAAAATAACAATATTTAACAGTCCTTCAGACTTTTCAAATTGTAGTTTTTAATTGGACTAAAAGCCCAAACTATGCTTTTGCTTATTTTTTTTCTTCTTAATTTGATATAAAATTAGATTTGAGATGGAATAAACTATGCCATTGTCATTACTTCACCTTAGGTTTAATTTGAATGATTCCCCATTCTAAATCATCTTTTTTTTCTTTATATAAAAGCATCTGCATTAAAGAGCTGGATTAGAACTCATTTGGTGGCGCTCAATCCACTTTCAACCCACACAAAATAAATAATCATCTAATGCAGACAGGCCTGAGTGCATCAGTTCTAACATGTATACATATTTCTGGAAAGCACCACTGTTTAAGGGCTGTGAGCTCATTAGTAAAATGATGCTTACATTTCCATGATAATTGCTGCTGCAGCAGCAGCTTCAAGTATTTTTTTTTTCTTTTACCACAGGTTCCTTCCACTGGTCAGAAGGAAGACTGGCTAGATTTATGACTCTGTGCATTTATGTTTTGTTCACTGCAAAGGTTATAAAATGATTGGCTGAGGCCCATGGAAAGAAAAAAAAAAGGAAAAAAAGCTAGAAAAGAGCTGAAGATCAAAGTAAAGGATGTTGTATATGGTAAAGGACCTCTTGAGGATCATGGGCTTTTGTTTTTGAAAAAAATATATATATATATTTATATTGTATTTCCGTGATTTGACATCACATCGGGAAAAATGACTTAGAATCAAAGTGTTAAAGTCTTGCTTTGTCATTGACAAATGCACTTCTTTGTAGAAACTGCAGGATAAGTACAGAAATTGACCCACATGTATATGTATTAGTCCTGGACTGCAAGCACCATCATGATTTTACTCAATTCTTCTTACTGTGCCTTTGAGGAAAAATGTCCCTCCTGTTGCAAACTCAAAAAATCACTATAATTTGCTCACAACCCCAAAATGTTGACATCCCAGCAGGCGAAAAATAAAAATAAAATCCACTAATGAAACCAAAACACACGCGTTGGGGTATCCAAGGGAAGCTTTCAGATTATTATAGGATAGCCACAGGACTATTGGTGGCTATTTTGGGACAAAGTGTAAACATTTGTGATTTTCACATTTTCCCACAAAATGGGAGAAGAAAACTTTTGTTCAAGCAGTCTTGACAAAATTGAACACACAACTGAACACATGCTGCTATCTTAAAGCCCGATTTGCACTGGTTTGTCTACAGCGCGTCGCTCTTGCATAGTGTTGGGAGTCCAGATTATGACCATCAGTTAGTTTACATCATCTACCTTGTGTCTCTGGTCTTTCCCCGCTGGCTTTTTCTGAAATCCCGCTTTGATTTTTTTTCTGTGTGCAATTTTTAAGCAGATCCAGTCTTTGTTTGTCTCCTAAGTGTCGGGGAGTGTAAAAGCATCCCAATGGTGAATGTTTGAAAAGCTGAAGTTCTATTTGCACGCAAAACTCCTGTACCTCCCTCTGGATTTTCATGTGATACATTCTACAGGAGAGTCCATTGTTGATTACACGAGCTGGAGAACAAACAGATTTAACAATAATTCAAGAGCAAAGTCACAGACAGAAGAATGATGCATCAGAAAGTTACACACACACACACACACATTAAACAGAGATAAGAAGATAGAAAAAAAAGATGAAGGATAATTACAGTTTCAAACAATCAGAGAGAAAAAAGCAAAAAGACAGATGGCTCTATGTTATTCTCCTGATCACACTTCTATTTGTGCAAAACATAACAAGCCCCAATGCGAGTCGTAAACGCTGCATAAAATCAAAATATCATCATGGCGGTAATGACAACAAGCGTGGCAGGACGACAGTTTCACCGCGTCTGCAAAACCCTTTCCAGCTGGATATGAAGAAGAACCTCAGCAGAGCACTGCCATGAAACCAGAGGAACAGACAGCATATAAAAAAGGAAGCTGATATAAATCTCTGGTTTGAAATGCAGAGTTAAAGCTGCTCCATTTTGTCTCCTTAACAAGTCATAAACTCGACTGTTAACAAGGCAATTACCCACAATGCCAGGCTACACCACAAAGGTTTTGTTCTCTCAGACTGGTAATTGACCCCTGATGAATGGTTACACAATGCAAGGCAGTTTCCTAGCACATGCTCTGTTTGAGACCACCAAAAGTGTCGCTGCAAAGAAGAAACAATGCCAATGACGAAAAGAGAAACACACCCTTGCATGGGCGTTCATGCACACGCCCGCTTCCCATCTCCGTTCCCGTCTTTCACACACATGATCTGACCTGTTTATTCGTTCCACCATTCACCATGCTGACACAATCTACCATTGCATAAAACTCTCATTAATTCAGCATTGTTTCAGCATTCAGTAATTCATCATTGCCAATATGATTAACCAAACTGTCACACTCGCATATAGTCTCATTCATCAAACATTTGCTCGGAAATGTTACATTGAACATCAACGCTGCTATACAATCTTGATGGGTGGGGGCCTGGAATTTTATCGGCTATGCTGACAAGTTGATGCAATCACACACGCCGGGGAAAATAACACTGGTGAAGGGGATGGCCACTCATTTCCATTTTTCTTTTTCTCTAAAATTTAAACCAGTACACTATTATACAACTGAGTAACAGGGCCACCATAAAAACAAATAAATATGAAAATAATGTCAAAAATATACCAGAATAAAGTCATAAAATTATGAGAGAAAGTCAACATCTTACAAGAATAAACTTACATGACTGTCAATACATGACTAAATCAGTTTAAATTTTATAAGAAAAAATTATAATTTCATTGGCAAAATTTGAGAATTCATGATATTATTTATATCTAGATTTGACACTAGATACATTTATTTCTAAGGCCGAAGACACAAATAGCAACAACAAAAGTAGTGTTACTTCAACAATGATTTCACAAATAAGCCTTTACCTTAATACCTTTAATGAGTCAACAGTAACTTATTAGAAGTGTAAGGACATTTTAAGGAATTAACAGGAAACTGGGCCTTTTCAAGAGAAGACTCTAGACCAACAAGGAGTGGACGCACCATTTACGAAGTCAAAACGCATTATGACACTTGGATACATATATGATAAACTAAAGCCTTATGGCATCACCATAAATGACTGCATTCATTAATATAGACAGTACAGTGTGGATGGAGGCTCGCGCAACCAACTTTTTTTTTTTTTCCAAAAACAATGCCTCTTTTCTTGTAAAACTATGACTTTTTTCTCATGATTTTACAACTATATTCTCATACAATTGTGACTTTTTTTTCCTTGTAATTTTGCAACTTTACTCTCAAAAAATTAAGACTTTCTTTCTCACAGTTACACATGTATATGCTCATAAAAATTATGACTTTTATACTTGAAAATTAAAACTTTTTCTCAGAACATTACAACTTTTT
>BSAI01000108.1:18601491-18624445 GCA_036245035.1 Adrianichthys oophorus | reverse complement strand
TTACAACTTTTTATTTCTAAAAATTACAATTTTATTTCTCACAATTTTACGACTTTATTCTAGTAAAATGTTGAGTTTTCTTTCTCATACTTACACGACTTTTTTTCTCCTATGTTAAAGATGATTTATTTTTGACACTAAAACCTAAAAAAGTGAAATACAGTTTCATCAAATATAGCTGCCTAGAAACCTAGAAACCTAGAAAATACTAAAAGCAAAATTTTATTCTGGATTACAGAGGGTTTTTTTTTTTTTTCTGATATCTGCTATTTAAGAAAGAAGAGCTATCAGTCACAGCACATTAAATTAATGGAAGCTTTAAAAAACCGGACTAATGTTTCATGCACAGATGGAAAGAAGTTGCTCAAAAATAATTTACACAAGAGGCTTTTCTAACAAAGAAAAAAAAATCTAATCAATAAATATACTGAATACAGTGTTCCCTGTTTTACTAATGAGTTATATTTAAAAAAAAATAACTTGCAATACATGAAATTCGTAGATTAGTCATCTTTATTTTTTAAGTTAATTTTTCAGATGTTTTAAAGCTGTCCAACCCCTCACTACAAGCTTTTCACACTTTTCTCAGACAAACATTAACGTTTTTATGCTTTCCTCTCTTGCTTAAACTCTCAAAGTTCAAACTTTAGAACAAACACTCAATGTTAAAGAAAAAAAAAAAAAACAAAGATCTGCTTGCAATTGAAGATTTACGTAAATTTGTCAAACTGGACACATTCTATAAAGAAGATAATTGATTGACAAGATCCACATCCAATCAGTACACAGAAAACAATGTACTGTTAAACACAAATGGGATGCAGTATTGTTCTAAATATATCAGTGAAATGGAAACAAACACGAAATAGTGAGGAAATACTTTTTTCCAGTATCGTTTCTACAGATTGGCATGTTTTATATTTTCATATTTATACTGTTTTACCACAGACTGAAAGAGCTGAGTTTATATATTTAGTCTAATTTCTGAACGTCATTTTTGGCAGTTGAGGACAAATTTAATTTTTTGACAATATTGCAGTTCATCTGTGACATAGGCATAATAGTCGTGGGATTACTTGCAGTAAAAACATTTCTCCCACTCTCTTTCAAGCTAATAATTAAACTAGATTTGACACATTTCATATTGAATGGAATTAGTGTGTCAGGTATTGTATGTACATGTAAAATATGTGTATTTATGTTTAAGAGTAATAATAACAGCACATTTACATGTTTATGCATATGTGTACATATGGATATGTTTCTTCTTTACTCTTTTTTTTTTTCCAAACGATTACATTTGTTTTTGTGTTGTTGTAGAAAATAAAGTTTGACAACAATTAAAATGTATTTTTCCAATTTTTTTGTCAGCAGAAACGTTCATCAATGATAATCCCATTATATTTTCACCGTTGTTTCATGTCTGATATGACAATCTGGTTAGATGACTCATAAATGTTTATGAGATCATTAAAATGTCGGTCTAAATAGTCAGTCATTTAAGAGTTTACTGAAACTTTCGGCTGCAGGTCGTGTGAGCTTAGTTAACATGACAGTTAATTTCTAAAATTGTAAAAGGATACCTTATTAAATAATATTCATCAGCTATTGGGTTTTATCAAAGATTAAATAGCAATGTGACAAAATAATGTTACAGAATATTACACAATGCAAATAATTGATATTGAAAAGAAATCTTGATTACTTACGGCCGACGTGCAGCGAGATGTAGTCACGCATTTCTCCAGCTGGTTCCTCAAAGCAGCTGTAGCGTCCATTATGGTGCAAGTCCACCTTGCTCAGAATCAGTCTTGGACCTTCCAAACGGTGCTGGGCCATCACATCTGTCCCGTTCACCTTCCATGACACCGATGCATTATTGTCCAGTTTGCCGCATTGCATGGTGACATCTCTACCCATCTGCTCATACTGCGCCCTTGCAGCTATGAAGACACACATAAAAAGCAAATATGTTAGGATGAAAAGGAAGAACATTTTGGTACATCGTGTTCAAGTGAATCTTTTTTTGTGCCGCAAGAAATTATCCTACACTGAACAGGAAATGAAAGACAGACTGTATCATGTGCTTTTATCTTTCTGTCTGCTGTCTAGTCGCTGATGCCAAAAGCTCCTTGTCAGAAAAGTTGTGGAGACTGTGACCTTTAGGGTTAAGGGATTTATGTGAGCCTAATGGGAGTTTGAGCAAGGACACAGGGGTTAGTTTCCCTTCTTTGCTGATAAGTCTCAGGGGGCCTGTTGCGACCACAAGAAAAGAAGACCTCAGATTAACACTGAAACACCAAGGATCAGCAATACAACTAGAGACAACAATAAAATATTGACCCTTGTCTTAGGAAAAAGGCTCACAGCTATGAACAATAGAGAGACCAAGAAACAAATAGGACCTCCTCTTAGTTTGGATTAAACGTCTGATGCTCTTCACCGCGGCATGCAACACCCATTCTTGAATACACTAAATGCACACTATTGAATGCCGATGGTGTTTACAGTGGACAAGCGGGGAGGGGCTTCTTCTTCTTTTACTCTTGTTTCCTAGCGCATATCCACACTTACAGCTGTGTGAAAGGTCCAAGTGGTGCAAATCTCACAAATCTTCCTCCAGGCCTTTTCTTTCAAAGATCAATTCCGATATTTAAAAGACGGTGTCATATATTTCTGGTAGGACACAAACCGCAAATATAAATCTCTCCTTGATGATCAATTTGAAGCCAGAGAACAGTCGTAGGAATGTGCACGGCTACTCGTCAAAGTTTTGAACGCAGAAGCCTGAAACGTGGATACTCCTTTTTGATCAATTTTCAAATGGTTGGAACTTCAGTAAATAAAAAAGGAGGCCTTCCATGTGTCACAATCTAATCCAAGTCCCTGATTGGTCAAAGTTGGTTCAACTTTCAACGAGTGTTCAGTGGCCACGCGTTTTGTACATAGAGCCCAAAAATGGTCGTCAAAACCTGAGTAACTACGCGAGAATGCAAGAGTTTTGAACGCAAAAGCCCAAAACCCGTGTACTCCTCCTTGATCAATGTAGCATGGGTTGACACTTCTGTTGATTAAAGAGGACGCCACCCATCCATCCCTTCCAAATTCGAGTCCCTGATTTGTCAAAGCTTGAGCTGGTTTAACTTTCAACATGTGTTCTATGGCTGTACATACAGCCTGGAAACGGTCGTAGAAACTTGAAAAGCTACGAATGAACCCAATAGTTTGGAGCTTTCAAGCTCAAAACATGCGTTTACACAGGTTTAACATTGGAAGTGGTCGCTTGAACAATCGTTGCCCAGAGCGTGGTGAACATGACTCCTTTCTCGTCCCCTCCATCATACTGTTTCCTTCAATTCCCCTCATTTTTAATGTCACTCTCCCCATCTACTTAGACCCACCCCTTAACACCACAAAAAGATATCAAGCCATTTCTTCATGTATATTTCATGTCCCATAACAGAGCCATCCATATTTAATGGAACAAGATCCTGTCCCCATTAACATGAACTTGACACTGTTTGCTCTTTCTGCTTCTTCTGCTTTGTCATTCATTTCCTCTCAGAAGCCCCAACATGCACGGGGGCTCACCTTCTCTGTCATTCCTGCTTCTCTCCCATTATTGTTTGTTTTCTCTTGTGTCCATCCCAGTTACTTCCACGTCTCTCGGCCCCACTTCCCAAAATAATGAGTGCACACATGCACATTAGTGGCAAAAAATGGCAATTTCCTTTGATCTCTTTCTCTCGCCTCACATTGAATGGGCCTGTGTGACTTTATTTACATAAAATTCGATTTGCATTAGAGCAGAAACCATACGGTTTGGCTTTGATGTTAGCTTTGATGACAATGCTGGTGCTTCTGTGATTTCTTATGATGAGTAAGAGAAAAGACAAGAGTGTTGGGAAATCGTGCACTTCATCAAAGCAAAATAAAATGCACTTCCAAACATTATGATTTATTAAAAATAACTCTTGTCTAAAAGAAAGCCGATGTTATAATGTTATCAAACATATAATGCTGTGTGCACACCAAACGCAAATCGAATTCGGCAAACTTTCTGTCCTGCATTAGTCCAAAGAGGGAAAAATGTAATTATCAAGAAGATTTGAGGACCTTTTAATTATTATTGCATGCTGCAAACAATAAAAAAGTTAATTTTCTCCTCTGTTGTGATTGCACCATTAATGCATCATAGGGCAAAGCTGAGTCCCTGATTGGTTGATGCAAAGTCTCTCCTTCACCGAAGTTTAGACTTTTGAACCATGGATGCGCTGCATCACCCAAGACGCACCGTGACGCCCGAAATGCGCTGCTACCAGACCCTCACGCCCGAGGCTCAAATTGTATCTCAGGACCTCTTATTGCGTCTCTACAATGACTTAACATTAAAACTGACCCAAAGATTTCATGTAAATACAACAAATCAAAAACACTTATAAGTACTTTAAGTTTTTCAGATGTAGTGCAGGCCACTTATTTCTGTTTTTTATTATTCCGATATCCTGGAGGCTTTGGCTTGTCTCTTTTCACCTTTCAGTTTTTTCCCATCTGTTGCATATTTGTTTCTCTCCAAGATAAAAATCTGTCAAAAAAGGTGACAGATATAATTCTTTTTTTTTTTTCTACAATAAAATATTCAACAAACATCTGTAAGTCTTAAAAAGGCATAACAATAGAACTTGGACAGCAGACTGCTTTCATAGGTGGATCTGTTGACGTTTGGTGTGATAGAGGAGTCTTAAAGGATGAGAACTGGTGTGATCTGTCCTTCTAAAAGGCTCAAAGACATACATTATTTGTTAAATTCAAACTATTCAGCTCTTTTTTTTTTACAGTATTTTCAAGCTTCAATAAACACAACAAAGACACATGACTTTGGTTAAATTAGAGTTCGTTTTCCTTCATTTTCTACACTGATCAGTATCTGTATTTCTCCCTTTATCAATTTAAACCACTTTGATTTAACAATGCTAAAACCCTTAAACGCCAGAGATTTAGCTCCAGTGCTGACATTTTTTTGACTAGCGCAACTCTTCAACCGTTTACACAATTAATGCAATTCCAGTGGATTTTGAAGTAAAAGAAAGCAGCCTTGAGCAACAATCTACAGTAGTGAAGTACTTATGCAATTAACATGAATCAGCTGATTCATGATGGTTGTGTAAACGGTCAAAGAGCTACGACATGTTAAAGAGTGTGTTTTGTTCAGATGTCACCGTGACATGGTGTTAAAGGGTTAGCTGGTTTGCTTCCAGCATTGTCATATTGCTATTTGTTGTCCTCTTGATTATTTGTTCATGAAACCCTGAAAAATGTCCCATTGTTCCCTCTGATACAGATAAAATATATGCTTTAAACAAACTGTGATGCATTATCTATTAAGTGACAAAAGTTGAAAAAAGAGTTTCAATGAAAACAGATGAGTTCTTGGCCTCACCTCTCCATCTACCGCTCCCTTTCACCTTGAAGCTGCTCGCACCATTTAAATTGTGAAGACACTTCAATATTCATCAGTTGTACATGACCGCTCATCATTAGTCCACTCACATGCCATTCATGCATAATGCGCATTATAGCAACAGCGGAAACACAAGCGAATAGTTATGATTACACTCGTGTACTTGCTCACACATGAGCATGCTGCCCTGCATAATGTCCTCATTGCTCATGACCATGCAGACAAGCAGGCTTAATGACCATAATGACATTCAACTGAAGTGCTATTGATCTCTTGGTAATGGACTAGACACTGTAAGCAGCATGAGAGCACTCTGATTCTTGACCAAAATAATGATTTGGAAAAAAAAAAAAAATCAACCATATCCTGTTTTTATTCCTTGATGTCTTGATTTATATTCTGGCTGATGCAGTTGTATTTGAAAAAGTTTAAGCCTTGGTCAAATGCAAAGCAAATGCAAATGCAAGGCTGCTCCTGTTTCTGAGAACCTTCATCGATTCCTTGTTCTTCCAACCAGATAACTACAATGTATAATAACAGAGGATCAGATTTACTGTATTTTCGAGTACATTCTTTTCGTCTTTCCAGGAATCTAAACTTTGCATTCAGCGTGGGAGTCTGCGGGTCACTTATGGTATAGCAGCTCTTACGCAGCTCTGTGATCTTTTCCCAGACAGGTGCATTACCATTAGGAGGATAGGTAATGACATTTGTTGAGGTCAAATGAGCTGAAACCAGCAGAACAACACAACCTTGTCTACTGCTTAATTGGGGAGTAAGGAAAACAGAACACACAAACATTTAAAGTCAACAAACTGGGGAGATTTCGGGAAAGCTGAAGTATCCCCAAAAATTCTATCTACTTTTTTTTTTTCCTTGTCCTGTCCAACAGCTGAGCAAGCAGATAAAAGTTGAATGCCTCTCATGTTGGAAAGATTTTTCTGTTACAACAGAGGGTTATACATCCTATGCCACACAAGGTGTATATTTGTATAAACCCCATTTGCAAAACAGTCTGACACAGCTACATATTAGTCGCTGTGGTGCATTCACAATAATGCCCAACCTTTATTGCAACACGTAAAAAATTATAATATCGCTAAAACAAACCCTTGTGTTAGTATGCTATCTCCCAACTTTGTTAGTAACATAAAAAAGAACACAGTCCGACACAGCTTTACGGTAGCCATGCTGTCATATTCACAATAACACTCAACCTTGTTTGGAACACAAGCAATCTAGACTGACATTTTGACAGAGCACTGTGTACCTCTCAAAATTTACTTCAACATCAGTGCGCACAACCAGAATTAATTCATATTTAATGTGCAAAAAAATGAAGGTTTTTAGGACCCGCTAAAGTGCAGAATATACGGTAATTTTAGATGGACAAATACTTGTCAGAGCAAGTTTTCAAATACTGATAAATGTCTTTGTTCATCGGTACTGTATGCACACCCACAGTAAAGAGTGCACACTCAAGCCCTTATCATACATGCATCATCAACTCCATTTAGCTGCTGTAGTGTTGGCTTCAGTCACCCTTACACTGAATTCAGACAAACCCAAGAATCTTATGGAAAGGTGGAATGGAAATGTATTTTTTCTTTTCACCACACATTCTGAAGATTTTTTCCTGATATTCATGGTTCACACTTGAGCAATTTTGAAGTGACACGTATAATTCTAGGTGTGATAAAGAAAGAGTTCTGTCACAAACTCCACAGCATCGGAGAGATCATTTACAAATTTCAACAGCACATTCTGTTGCTGCTAAAGAAAGAACAAGTGCGAAAAAAGTTTGTTTGGGAAACTAACACATATATAATACAGAAGATGCAATAAGACAGAATGTTCAAAAAAGTATCAGACAGGATTCTGGAGATCTAAGTAAGGCTAGCAGAAATGTTTATTTAAATGATGCATGCTAAGCGACTAAAGAAACAAAAAAAGAAAAAGTAAAGTGGATTTTTTAAATCAACCAAATAAAAAAAATGCAGCCAACTAGATTTGTGTCTGATCTATTTGAACATTTTACTTAGAAAGTCACATTAACGAAGATGACATTTCACTGCAAAGCAAATAAAAAAATATGGTTAAAATGGATGTGAAGCATCCATAAGAGCTCATTTGTGTATAATAAAAGCCATTCTGTTTGTTTAGATGATTAAACGTTACTTGTTGAAACACCATAAACCACAGGAGACAGCATCATGTTACTACACCCCTCCAGCGCAGAATCATCAAAAGCCTTTCATGAAGTGAGCTCAGGTACTTAAATAATTAAGCCCAGTTCAGGTGCAAAGAACTGAGCAGCAACTTCAAATATCTAACTTAACAATAAGACCTCTAATTTCAGGCTAACAGGCTATACTTAACATAAAGCAGTTCTTTTTTTTTTTTTTATTCAACATGAAAATGTGTGAGGATTTTTAAAGTCTACTTTTCCAGGGGGTTTGATGTTAGGACCGTAAAAACTCTGCTCTGCTCACACAGGCCTCGTCAATGCACGTTCAAGTGGCCACTTCCAATGATAAGTCTACGTGAACCCTCGGGCTTTTGTATTCAAAACTCTTGTGTTCACATGACGCCATGCAAGTTTTTAAGTTTGTTTTCGGGCTCTACAGACTGTACAAAATGTGCAACCATTTTACGTGCGTTGAAAGTAATAGTTTAACGTTGAACAATCAAGGATCTGGATTTCACGAAAGTGCCAATCATTTGAAAATTGATCACAGAAGAGAAATAACTGCAGTTTGTGCCCAGCCAGATCAACCTCTTCTGACTGTGAGTAGATGTGCTAGTATTGGAAAGCAACAGTCCAGTGGAAACCCTGTTTGCTAAAAGCACGTTCAAGTACTCGTATTCAACGCATTCTGCGACAGAAGCCCGATGTGAATGTCACATTAAAGGGCAAAATATCCCTATTTTTATAAATATTGAATTTATCTGAAATTTTGTCGCAACGTCAAAAGATAGAAAGGAAATTATAAAACCTTTGAGATTTGTTTCTGGGGAACATATGAAATTTTAACAAAGACTTACATATATGTTTTTAATGGATATTTGGCCCCACTAATTTTAAAAGCACACCTTAAAAAAAATGTCAGTGAAGGCTTAGAAACAGTAAACACACATGCAAGTTTGCTGACATGCATGAGATGCAAGTTGGTGACATTCAGACAGATTCATGCATTCAGCAGTCACACGACCAATTAAAAAAAAAAACAACTTCAACCTCTTGAGCTGATTAGATCACCGATGAAGTCTGATTATAGACTGCTGGCAGTGGGAGCCTGAGCGTGCATGTTTGCAATTCAATCAACCCCGTACCCTTGCGCGGCTGAAAATACGACCGTCATTTCGCATCTACTGCTCCACTTGTACATGCTGGTATCCAAAGTACTTCTCTGTGCGAGCAACCACCTGTAAGTTATGATCTGGTTGCGCAGCGGCACCTCGGAATGAAATGGAAGTTCGGCGTTGGCATCTTGATTTAACCTCTCAATATCTTTTTATTGCTTTTGCTCCTGAATCTGTGAAACTACAAGCTTGCGTGCAAATGCCTGTGTATATTTATTTATTTATTTTTTATTTTTGAAATATGATTTTTTTCATGATGATACAGTCTGCAAGCCACACAGAGCAATCACAAAATAAACAGCAAACCAGCTGACAAGTAAAAGTTGTAATTTTAACAGTATTTGATACAATTCTATACTCTTATGGGCAATGTTTTGCTTTTGTAAGGCGTATTAAGCACACTTTCGTGACAGCATTAGTCCCTGTAGGCAACTACCTCCTCCAGCTTGACACACGCACCGAAATGTTGACCTGCGCTCCCAGTCTAATTGAGCATTCGTGGGTTGCATTAGAACAAGCCGGTTCCCACTGGACCACCCACACATCCTGAAGGATCTGCTACCAGACACTACAAGATACCCCTAAATATCTCTCTGTGCATGCCTGGTTTCATACAAGCCCTTTTAGCGCTACATGGGGGACCTACACAGCATCACAAAGGTGGGTTAGTAAGTAGATCAGGTCATGAGGGAGTTTACATTTATGCCCTGACTTTGAAATACATAAAATTTTTTCAACTGACTGACAGTATTGTGTCTGACAAATATTGAATAATGAGAACACGGGTTATTACAATTCAATGAAGGGAACAAAAAATCGCAGAAATGAAGATAATGAGTTCCTTTACGGATGTGTACTCTGGGCAGATTTCCAGTGGTTGATGTTTGGTTGTTTGGCTGTGCGCACAACAAACCTCTAAAGATCAACTCCAACCAACGGAAATGGTGTTGTTAACATGTTGGTGTGATTTTGTTTTGATAATGGAGGGTAATGCATAAAACTATTTAAGCTTAAAACTAGATTTTTGAGTATGATTTTGGGACACGTTTTGAGTGAATCAGGAGCCAGTAAATAAAGGAAAGTGGAAGCTAGGATGTTCCACACCAGCGATCCGCCTACAACTTAAAGGCAAAGTTCTAATTAACTCCCACTGCTCTGCAAAAACAATATTCTAGAAAACAACACAGGTTTGACTGTTGAGAACACTTTTAAAATAGATCAAAATATGATCAGAGTGGGTCCCAATACGTTTTTCAAAAGAACTGTTTAATTCAAACAAACACAAAGTTAATCTTTCTCTGCGTATTCAAGTTACATTAAGAAAAGTCGAAACCAGTTGACAGATGATTTCAGTTAATCTGACTGATCGCTGGTCTTCTTGGTTAAAGTGCATTTATGTCGGGAAGAGATCCCATGCAGATACACTGACATGTCAGAGAACGAGAAGCTCATTTCAAAATCATATGTAGGTTGTCTCCCCGTCAGGCTGCTTGTAATCTGCATGCCTCCTCATCACTGTGGCTTGTTTAAATAGATGCAAGGAATGGAGATAGTGGATCTGTCTTCCCATTAGTGTCAGGAGTGTCAGATTACTGCTTTTTGGGTAGGAAATGCCATCTTATTTAAGAAGGCTAATTGAAATGTGTAGTTAAAAGAGGAAGCTCCCATGCATGCATGTTCTTTAGCTCAGCCAAAAACTTTAAAAACTAGTTCATAGTTTAAGATACCTGATAAACTATTGTTATATTGTATTATTTTTCCCAGCTCACACTTTCAGAGCTATTATTTCAGTTTTTGTCCAATAACAGTTCTGTTGTATTGTGTTTGCTTTTGTATGACATTTGTGCTGTGTAGCACACATTGTGTGCCATAAGGAGGAAAAGTGTGAGGCTTCTAGGAGATTTACACCTGAGTTCTTTGCAAAGTATTTTTACAAGCTATTTTGATGTTGTATATATGTTTACTTCGGAAAATAGAAATATTTTCCTGTCTGCCTTGAGACAAGAAAATTGTGGGTTTGAAATTGGGTTAAAGTCCCACTCCAATCATTTTGTGATCCATTCTAAAAGCATTCACAGTGATCTTTTAATTATGATTATGCAGTTTTAGCCCAAATTTAAACGTGTGGTTTTCTAGAACATAAATTCTGCAGAGCGGCAGGAATTCTTTTGAAAATGGTCTCTGAGTTGTGGGTGGGAGTTGTAGCTGAGCTACCCCACCCTCCATACATAACCTCAGTTTCCTGAGAGCTCTCTGTTTAGCTCTCTTTTTTAAACAGCATTTTTTTTTTTTGCCTGCTCCTGATTTACAACAATTTGAATAAAGAAAGACACAGAAATTGAGTTTTGAGGTAAATATTCGTCATATCCTACTGAGAAACATCCCATTAATTTAAGTTCCCCATATCCCATCCAAACACTAGATAGCAATGGAAAGGTCAAGATGTCCTGTTTTAAGCACACCAGAATTTAGCAGAGTACTTTAAATAAGTCAAAGGAGTCAATTTAAAACCAAACGTTCCCTACAGAGGACTAATGGGTAGAAGGAGGATATGTCCTCCATCATCAGAAAAATGCAACAGAACCATGTTAAAAACACACAAAAAAAAAATCATCAAAATGAGTCTTGAACTCACCAGATGGGTTAAAATAGGATCCAAAGTTACAACATTTCAAAAACTGCTACCCAATCATCTTGAAATCAAGCTAGCAGCTAAAAACAAGATTAGAAGAATTCTCTGGTAAATGCAAACTGGCAGCGTTGGAAGTATCTAAGTATATAAGTAGATAAAATGTATGGGTATTTTTTTATTTGCCTTTTATTAGTTTGTTTATTTTTTACTGTTGGCTTCTTGCTCCTGCTAGCTTGCGGTAGAGCAGGTAACCGAAGTTTCATGTTCCATGAGGTAAGACACGGCAAATGCTAAATCCAGCCTGCACTTTATAAGTCAGAGATCCTATTAGCTGCTGCGCTACATGAGTGTCTGCTATAAAGTCTTGTTGACACTTTCACAACTGCACTGATAGAGACGCCCTGGGCCCACGTGTGCTGTAGTACACACTTAGGCTACGCACAGCAAAGTGATCTGGGTTAGAACAGTGTGTGTGAGCGTGTTCACACACACACTCACTTCCTCTGCAAACATCTTGGAATGAAGTTATCACTTTATCCTCTCCTGTCTCTTTCCCACAGTGAGATTAACATTCACCCCCCCCCACACTCCCTTCATTCTGCGTTTGCCTTTCATGTGAACACTGAGGCAGCTGCAGCTGTGTGTGTTTGTGTGGGGGAGTGTGTTTTCCCCGTTCATGTCAGGACGCTGATACTTAAATAAATCCACTTCCTGTTTCCTGCCATATTATCTTGTAAACGTGTGGCGTGCTTGTGTGTGATGCTCTTATCACTCTGAAACCCCCCCTCCCTCCACATCGGAAGTTGCAGGAGAAAACAGAAGATCAGCTGATCTGATCCTTTACAGTTTAGGTGTCTGGGAGGAGCACTGAGGCAAGACAGATAAGAGTGTAAAACAGATAGCAGGAAGAGATGTGGAAAGGCAAAGGCTACGACAGGGGGAAGGAGAACGAATCACAGAGAGCCAGTGCAGGGCTGTTAATATTTTACAAGCCTGGATTAGAGAGGTCGTGAAATGAGCGATGAGAAGAAGATTCTTGAGAGTCAGACACAGTCAGAATGAAAGAACAGGAGTGAGACAGCTGAAAAGCTTTGATCCAAACCATCTGCAGGTTTCTCCAGAGGAGAACAGCAAGAGGTGGGAGGAGAAATTAGAGCATCCTGCTTCATCTGTTTGTCTGAGCAGGTTTCAGTTCACCCACAAATCAGATGAAATAAAGCCTTTTTGGGGCAAGAAGGCTGCAACTCTCATTTTTCTTCATTTAACACCAGACATTTCATGTTTCATTTATTAAAACTAATTTGAATTTTGCATTCAAGCATTTCTTTATGTATTCAATTCAATTCCATGTTAATTATATAGCTCAATGTTACAACACAGTTGTCTGAAAGGGCTTCACACCAGTAGCTGTACAAAAAACATAGTCAGTCATAAAATATAAGCAATAGCTGGTTGCTAAACTAAACCAAACTAAACAGACTAAGCTAAGATGGGCATCCCTGACTTTAGACCCTCCTTCTCAGTATGTATGGTGCTAATGATACCCACGTGGTGCAAAGTTCATGGGTTTTTTTTTTTCTCGTAAATATATTTATTTTGATGGTCGCCCCTAATACTCTGTCAGACTGAATGAAAGTTGAAAGAAAAATAATCTTATCAATAAGGTTTTTTAATAGAGAAATAATCTTAGTTTGAGAAAACATGTTTTAAGATTTTCTGTTCTTGGAAAAAAAATCTTGCTAAGACTATTTTTCATACTTTACTGGCAGTTATTTATTTTTTATTGTTTTTAGTTTAAATAAAATCAGTCAATGGGTTAAGAATGTTTCCCTTATTTCAATGGGGTGTGTTTCTACGGTGTTGGTGAGGTTCCACAATTTCAAAATTATATTTGTAATTACGTTTATTTCCTGCTCAGGAAGTGTTTTCTCCTTTATTTAGGACTTGGCAAAAACATGGAATTTTCCCTGGAAAAGGTGACCATCATACAAGTCCCAAGGACTTGATGTCAACATCTAATTTGGATGGTGTTGAATCATCCTAATGAAAGGGATGCAATCTTGTCTCTCAGCTGTCTGTAATTATTGTTTGTTTTTCTGCATTGAAGTTTAAATCCATTTCCGTTCTTACTAACAACCACTTCTGTGGCTTACTTGGGCCTGACATTGTAAAGCAACACACAATAATATCACTTTAGAGTAGGAGATGGTGAACAAAGTGTGTTTCCAACTTTAATTTTTTTTTCCCATCTTGGAAGATTATGACAATAATCAGATATAGGATGGCTGAAACCTCCCTCGGAGTCCTAATCTTATTGGTTAATAACACTGCTAACATCTTCCTAAGCCTTACCCAAGAGCTAAGCTGAGAAGGTCAGCGCTAATATCAAGCATCTCATTTATTAAACCAAATGGATGAACGCAGGCAAAAAGAAAGTGGGGAAAAAAAGATAGAGATAAAGGGAATATAAAGAAATTGCCATAGAGAGAATGAGAGAGATGGGAACGCAAAGAAGGTCAGAGAAGGGGGGGGGGGGGAAACAGAGGAGGAGACGAGGGGTGTGAAGGGGAGACAGAGGAGGAAAGAGTTTCAGAGGGAGACAAGAAGATGGGCATGAGAGAAATGATCAGCTTAATTAATGGACTGTAATATAAGACAATATTTCTGGGTTCCAAGATGATAACAGAAGTTTCCGCACAACCTTGACAGGGCAGTTGGAGCTGCAGACTTTTGGAACTCTGGAACAGGGACCAAAAGTGTTTTGCCTGCAATAAACTGCAACAATGGAAAAGTCTTGATTTGTTGTCATTTTTCCTTTTTTCAGTAATGGCCCATATACATCCACAAATAACTAAAGAAATAAAAATAAAAACATAGCTCGTCCCAAGCCTGGTCAATGCACACATATATATTTATATCAAATTTATCAGACACATCAAATCCAATCAAAGGAGATAATAGAGATATGGGTAGCTGAACTGACATTTTCAGTGGCTGGGGTGGCTTGTGATTTTTGACAAAGAAGTGTCCTTTGGCTCAAAAAGGTTGAAAAACACTGGCCCTCTATCATTGGAAGACAGGTTAAGGAAAAAAAAATTCACTATTTTTAATTTACTATATTTAATAGCTGGTAAAATGAGCAATCTGTTTATGCTTACATCTGAAAAAAGAAATCATTGCTGTTTTATAGTTGTGCATAAGCTGCCACAGAACTATCAATCACTTATATCTTTGAGCAGCAATCAGTTTGTCAAGCTGCAGCTACAACAGTTACAAATGTCTGCACTTTTAGCAATATTTTTTTCAGTTTTTAAGTCAGCAATCACAGCGTTACCATTCCAGCTGGGACTAAAGACCTGTTTTTCTGTCACTACAGAAGTTCAGTGAAACTCGAGAATGATTTTTTTTTTTTTTTTTGCCTGACAGCTCGAGTCCAGCTTTGCAGTGCAATTCGTTTCCAAACACATGTAGCTACAGTTCCAGGGGACTTGAACATGACTAGTTCTGAAGCTGCAATCAATCATGTCTGCTTGCAGAAGCATAAGAAATGCTCACAGGTAGCATGCACACAACTTCTAAAACATGCACACCTGCTTTTTACATTTTGATCTCCTATAGAAGTGCACTTAGAGACACAACAAGTGTGGTGTAATGGGAAAAGGGCTTTCTGCAACTGCAAAACACCTCATCTTGTCAGTAATCCAAGCAGCCGAAACGGTACAGATTACACCTCACACTCCTGAGCTCCTCCTGCCATTCTATGAAGGAATGCAAAAAGAAGTATCAAAATAAATCATTTTGCAGCAACCCACATTTATTTGAAGTGTAGCAAAGCTGGTTCACTTGCAGCAGTTTCCATTTGCAATAATAAAAGTCATTATCAGCACTTCATTTCCAAACAATGCCGCCCCTTTTTCCAGCATTCCTCGTGAATCCCCTTGACTTCAAAGACAATTTTAGCAGAATATGTGACGTTCTGTCTCTGTGAGTTCAAAGAAACTTAGGTACATGACTGCAGCTGCTAATTCTGATGATTAGGAACAACACCCATGACAATTAGATGATCAAAGTCAAGCTAATAAGCAACACAAAAAAGACCACTTAGTACAAGAATGGCGGCGTAACACGGGAGTGATGGCAAATGATTTGTGAAACAAACATTGGTACGCATCTGTGTGCTGAGCGTCAGCATGTTTGCCAAAGACCTGTAGCTAACACACACAGACACATCAGCAGAAAAAGAAGCAGCTTTAAACCCAAAGCTCACACGGCCCACACGCTCCGCTGAAAGGAAGGAAGGAAGGCATGTCACCATAAAACCATTGTTTTGTTGCTGTGCATGTTTCTTGTGCACAAGCTAATATTTGATGCAGTGTTCCATCAATGTGTGAGAAAATGGGCACATTCATATTTGCACAGCAGTTCACAATTACAAAAACTCAAAATGTATGACAGTATCTATATTTAAAACAAGCAAGATGTGACTGGCAGACACATGGGCACCTATTTTACAGGAAAAACGCGTCCAGTAACTAAACATATTTGCTTTCTCTTGGAATACAACGTAGATTTGCTTTTCCTTTTTCAACCCTGTAAAGCCTACTACATCAAAGAATTGAAAGAAAATAATATTTTTTCTTTTAATTAAGATGTTTTTTTTTTTAATCTTTTGATAAAATCCTTTTAGTTTTCGCTCACAACAATGTTAACCTAAGATGCAAAAATATTGACAGAAGTGTTCAGGAAAAAAGCACCTTATTTTCTCAAGGTTTCAAATGTGGTCCACACATTTTTAACATGGTGTGACTGAATTTAAAAAAATAATTATCACCAAAATGTTCATTCTGTCAATGAAGCAAATAGTCTTTAAAAAATGATTAACAATAAAAGAGTTTTTCTGCCCATAAAGCTTTGAAAATTAGCTAAGCTTTTTCAAAAGTGTGTTTGGGATTTTTTTGAAGCAGCCATTTTGAAATGAGCAGGAAAAGCCCTTCTACTGCTCCTAGTGGAGTGATGATGAACTACAGGAAAGAAGACAAGCCACTTAAATATACAATGAGTTTATAACTAAAGTTTTGATAATGCTAAGGAGATAGGGGGTCTCAGAAATGCCTGTATCAAATACGAATAGTTCTGTAGGGTTAAACCAGTAATCCCCAACTTTTTTAGGCCACAGACATGGAAGCACAAGTATAATGGCCTAAAGGTCAGTCACTTGCACTTCTTTTCTTTAGCCCTATTAATTTCTTCCCTTCGCTTAGAGACTGGAGATAAATACAAAAGCTCCTAGACAATGTAGGTCAGTTTTTTTTTTTTTTTATTCTGTCAATTAAAATCAGGTATGAAGCAGTTTTGAGATATGGCTCAAAAACAAAACCTAAAAAAAAAATTCCTTGACTCCAATTAGCCAACTCTGAGTCGACATTGTCTCACCTTTCAAGAATTGTGCAAAGACACACAAACGCACACTTGCGCTTGTGGCCACAGACAGGTCAGCCTTTCTGCCTCAGACTGTGAAACCGCAGAAATGCAGAAATGTCAAAGCTGAAACAACAGCACAACCAAATGGGAGAAATTACGGGGCTTTGTTGGTGCTTAGAAGGAATGTCAAAACACATGTTATGGATGACTGTGTGTGGCGAGCTCTCTTTGAACAGAGTGAAAGAAAAGGCGAGAAAGCGGAAGAAAGAAAGGCAGGACACAATGGAGCAAATTGAAAACAAAATGGTAATGGATAAGGACGGGGAAGGACAGATTTAATGGGTGAGTGAGCAGGAAAGACTATGCTTTTTTATATATTTGCTTTTCTGAGTCAAATTCTCCGAACGTGTGTGCAGAAATGACTACATGCCATATTTCTAGTGCAACTTTGTGTATTTCCACCTAATGAGATAAGACGAAAAACAAGCACATTTGAGATTTAAAAAAAAATATGTTTTCGATCTCATGGTATGTTAACTCCAGGCATTTAACGTACATTCATGTACATGCTAAACACATACTTTTGAATGCCCATGGTGTTCACACTGGACTGTCGCTACTCGATACTGGCGCACATCCGCCATCCACAGTTGGAAGAGGCTTAGTGCGAAATGTCAAAGCGGTGCAAATCTTGCGAATCTTGTTCCAGGCTTTTTCTTTCACAGCTCAGTTCCCACATATGAAAGACTTGGTGTATAATTCATAGAATTCTGGCTGGGCACAAACCACAGTTATTAATTTTTCCTCAATGCTCAATGTTCAAACGTTTGGCACCTTCATGAATTTAAAGGGACACCATCCATATGTCACTACCAAATCTAAGTCCCTGATTGGTCAACATTCACCTGGTTTAGCTTGCAACGTTTTACGCGTTTTGTAGCCCAAAAACTGTTTGTCGTCCAAAAATGGTGGTAGAAACTTGTGTAGCAAGTGTTTTGAAAGCATGTTTACATAGACTTTTTATTGGAAGAGGTTGTTTGAACGCGTGTTGGGGGGAGAGAACATTTCTGTGCACACATTGTATCCATTTGCACATCTACACACGCCAGTGTGATACGTGTGCAAAAACTTTTGTCTTTGCCGTCCGTGTGCATGTACACACACACATCACCTCCTCTCCAGCTTGTTGACATTCCAGTAGCTTGGCCTCTTTGTCTGCTCCAAAGTCTCCTCATTCAAAACAGACCTCCCCTCTCTTGTTCACACACATCCAGACACACAGTTCCATCCCGCAGGTTTACCTACCATGTTCTTCTTTAAAATAAATGACACAAGTAAAGACATGGAAGCTCAGCAGTTTCTCCATCAGCTCAACACTGCCTACCAAACCTATTCCCACCTGTTATGGGACCAAACATGCTCCGCACTGTATAGTTCTGTCTATTATTAATAATGCATGTGCTTTTTTTTTTTTTTTTTTTTTTAACTTAGTCTCCCCAGGGCAGAGGCCCCACCGCCCGAAAGCCAACCCCCCAGGCCCCCCACCCCACACAAAGAGAGAGGAGCCCAGAGGGGGCAAGCCCCAGCCCCTCCCCCCCAAGCACCGCCCCTGTAGCTACCTGGTCAGGTACCAGTGGGCCCGAGGAAGCCCCTAGGGTCCCGTACTGGTAGTGGACCCCCCCCTCTTGCCCACAGACATCCCCTCCCCTGGCCCGCTCCCCCCAGACCCCGCAATGGTAGGCTTTACCTGGAGCAATCGCAGGCCCCAAGAGGGTTGCCCCACCCCATCCCAGGGCCGGAGGAGTGACCCCAGCCCCCAGGTGCAGCCGGGCCGCCCATCCAGCGCAGGCAGACCCCCCCAGGGCCAGGGCCCCGTGCAAGCCCCCCCAGCACACGCAAAAAGACCACCCCACCAGCCAAGCCAGACCCCCACCCAATGCACCATCCACACCCCCCCGCGCCCAGGCCCGGGAGACCATGCGGCCCCTGCGCATGTGCTTAGGCACTCACAGTTGTAGTGGAATGTTAATGAGTGTTTTTTGCAACAACATCCACTGTTTTAGGAACTTCAATTTTTAAATCTATTTTTAAAAATATTTTCTTTATATTTTCTTATGTGTAGTTTTGAATGCATAATGAATGTGGTTAAAGTTCTTAAGATTTGGATTAAAAAAAAAAAAAAAACATGAATCCGGTATTTGTGCAAGACTTAGTGTTAAAAATCCACACAATCATCTTTTGATCCATTGTAAATTATTCCCAGTAGTCTTTTAACTATGTTTATGTAATTTTTTGCAAAAAAAACAAAAGCTGTTGTTTTCAGAACACAGTTTTGCAGAGAGGCATAAGTTCATTAGAAATTAATCTCTAATTTGTGGGTAGGAGTAAGTCTGCCCCTACTTCCTATTATCCATGTATTTATATTCTTTCCCACTATCTTACAGTCCCTCAGATTCCCCAATCTAACATTACTGGTGCAACAAAAATGGCAGCCCATATTGGAGCTATCTAGCTGTACAGTTTTGATCCAGATGTCAGCTCAGACAAGGAACACAAAGATGTACATGGTTCTATTTATCTGCATCCATGCGTAGCTGGGGGCTTTTGGCCCACCCATCATATTTTCAACTTCACAAAAACAATCTTTTTCAAATGGCATCTTTTTCATCTGCTACTGATTCACAATGATTTGAATGAAGAAATGCAATTTTAATAAATAATGTACTTTAAAAAAGTCCCCATCATTAGAAAAATGCCACACAAACATGTTAAAAACTGCATTTGAAACATGTACTTTGATAACAGTACATTTGAAATTGAAAATACATTTTAACATACGCAATTGCACAACTATTACCAAGTAATTGCACATTTACAGCCTATGACCTATTTTGATGGCCATACCATACCATGAAAACACAAGTTTTTCAGGTTTTGAGTGTATTAAACTGTTCATCACTATAAACAACCTTAAATCAGTATTTTGATCTGCTCACGCATTTCTGAGTAATCCTCGAAAAGCCTGTGCTCTCTGCAGCAGCCCCTCCCCTACCCACGGAAACAAGTGGGTTCCTCTTGAGTTGATGTCATGGATTGAGGACCGCCCCTTCCAGGAAGAGTCTGCACTGCCAGTACCGCCCCCAGGCTAACACACACATACACAAACACTTTCTCTGCTGAGCTAGTGGTGATCTGTAAAACACTTTCATTTTATATGCCCAATATGCACATCCATCTTTGCAAAAAGTTCTGATGTTTTTTTTGTTTGCATGTGTGGACACGCGCAGGTGTGCTGAGGTTGGCTCTAGGATGACATCATGAAATGGGTGGGACCAACAAGGAGTGAAAATAACTCATATTTATTTTTTTTTTTTTATGTTTCCAAAAGTAATACATGATGTTATTTATGGATATAGTTTACTCTGAAAAGCTTTAAAAAATCATGGTATGGTCCTTTTAAAATAAATAAATGTGATAGAAAAAGAAACATTGTTCAACTTATTTGCTCAGGTTATTTAATTTTTCAGTTGTAGCTTTCTGTTAAGTCGGGTTGTGGTATTTAAAAAATGCATGTATGGTCAGGTTAAATATTAAAGCTGTATGGGCAAGTTCATAAATTACACATATATGGTTTGGTTAGAGCGGGTCACATGTGTCCCAAGAAAAGAAAATAAATCGAGAAGGATGTTAATGTTCCCCAATTTTGATGTCTTTTAAAACTTGTTCACTGTTATTACAGGTTGCAGCAGTGATGCAAATCAGGCTGCAAATCAGTAATGTTAATAATATTTATGTCAGTGTTCATGTTAAATTTTTACTGTTCAATTTCTGTAAGAAAAACACTCGAATTCAACAATCTGCCCCTGACCCAGGCTTTAAAGGGCTGCTTCTGGCACAGTCGTAAAACAACATATTTTTCTTGCCTTTTTCTGCATGGCAGAAATACATGTCAAAATTTATAGCAACCATAAAACACAACTGAGATGAAGTAAATGGGGTTGTCAACTGATGGTTTATCTTTCTGTAGTGATATTTTTCATATTGCTACCACTTTCTTCGTCATGCTGCCTCCAGTTTTCCCATTTTTATGATATTTTCTCGACATGCTTTTACATTTCTACGTTCAGTTGGATTCTAAGTTTCATTACATCATCCTCGCTGCCCAGCAGACTCCCACATTAAATCTCTGGGAGCTCCTTCTGTTTTCTCATGTGTTTAGATATTATGTATATGTTGAAGCAAACAATAAAATCCCTTTTAAGCAAAAGCTCCAGAACCACATCGTTTTCTTCACCAAATGACACCCAAAAACAGTTGCCATGTTTTTATTCTTGATTGCAAATAAAGACATTGGCTTACTATTACAAGAAGCAAAAATCTCCCTATTGAAAATTAAATTGAGGCTGTACAGTGTGTAGTGGTAAGCACAGTAAGAAGACCAGAGTTCAAATCCCAGCTGGGTCCTTTCTGTGTGGAGTTTGCATTATCTCCCAATTCATGTCTGGGTTTTCTCCAGGGACTCGGGCTTTCTCCAACAGTCCAAAAACATTAGTTGATTGGAGAGCCACAAACTCACTATCACACCAGGGGCAACTTAGAGACACCAATACACTAGCGTCTTTGCCCGATACCAACTCCCAAAAGGGGGACAGTGGGTTAAAAAGATGAATGGATTGATGTCTTATCATTTCCCATTTTACAGTAGGCAGAGATTCACTTGTCTATGTAATTAATGAAAGCCTTTTACCTTTTCAATAAATTAAGGTTAGAACCAAATTCCAACAGTTTACTACTATTTCTGTAAGTTCAATGGATTTTTTATGAAAATCACCACCAAATTTATAAAAAGCTTAAAATAAAAAACAAACTTTACACCTTTTTCTTCTTGCTAAGCATACAATTTGAAGTGGAGAAAGTTACACTGTCTTGTTTTGATAAATTGAAATTGACAACACATGCTGAAAGATCCAACTGAGCCTAATAAACATAAGCTGTTTTTACATTAGTCTGCAAATACACGTGTCCAAACTTTATACAAGTTCTGCCACTAAAAGTACAAAAAATCCAAAACTTTCAACTTCATGAATCAAGTTAATAATTGTATTCTAAACTTTACCATACTACTTTCCTAAAATGTTTCATTCCTGACTTAAATTGAAGGTATATGAATACAGAACATAATCTCTAATGTTTTTTTTGTTGTTTTTTTTTCGTTCAAGGTGATGATAAATTAACTGGAATGCTGAATTATTGGAATGCTACTACGTTGTGAATTAGCGACATATGACATGAAGGGGTTATGGAGTGACTTTAATGCTTGACCAGATGCCAGAGATGCTGAGGCTGGTCCATTGTTTGTATGCGCAAAAGTCAGAAAATACTCCTTTTCCAACAAAGTTCTTGTGTTTATTCTGGAGGATAAGAAAAGCATAAGAAAAGAAAAGCTCATTTTCACAGTTTTAAAAATCCTTTTAGGCGAAAGTGTTAAATGAAGCTATCAACAAAAAATTTAGTAGACGCTGCCCACCCTCTCCATACAAACCACAAAAAAAAAAAAAAAAACCTGTTGGCAAACGGGCACAAAGTCAAATTCACAAACCAATCATGTGACAACCATGGCGACTGCAGGTTAAAACTGCAAAAAAACGAGCAGTTCAACAACTTGCCTTATGTCTATTTAAACAATTGTAGATTTGCTGATTTGCCTCCCATCTCAGTTATGAGAAACAGCATTTGGACTGATGGCCATAATCCGAGAAACTCCCCTCTGTGTCAGTGGTGTTCAGTTCTTGTGTGTTAGAAACAGAGCTCACAAAATCACCTCTGAATTCTCCTGCTTGACAGTTTATACAGTGCGTGCTGGATTTGTGTGAGTACATCTTTGTGTTTTCTTTTCCAGAGGTGTAAAGCCAAAAACACATTTATTTTGATACTACCTGCCCAATAAGCACTGTTCAAAGTCTCTTGAGGTTTGTTTCGATTCTATGATCTTTTTGGAAAAAAATTATTTTCTCAGGCTGCACGGTGGCGCAGTGGTTAGCGCTCCTGCCTCACAGCAAGAAGGTTCCCGGTTCAAG
>BSAI01000108.1:18540337-18586491 GCA_036245035.1 Adrianichthys oophorus | reverse complement strand
AGGCCTGGCTCCAGGGTGAGGCCCCGGTAACGCCAATCCAGGCGACGCAACTGGATCTGTGATGTTTATTTTCATAAAGGGGTTTGTGAAAATGTAACTATTGAAATGTAAACAAAAATGGAATACAATTTTATTTTATTTATTTATGTTTCTGTGTTAACTCTATTTGAAGTTTTGGTTTGTCAGTAAATTTTTTCAAAATTTCTTCAGTTCATGAAATGTTCCAAAGAATTAATCAGTATTTTGCTGGTTAAGTTGTACTTATCAAAAAAAAAAAAAAAAGGAAAACATAAAAAAGGCTTAAAAATCATAGTCTTAGACACACTGTTCGTATACAGTTGAAAGCCTGTTTCATTTGAGTTATATTCATTCTGCTTCTGTTTGTTTTATGTCATTTTTTGGAAGATTAAAATTGTTTATTGTATACTGTACAGATTTGTGGTTTCAACTGAAATTGTAGTATGAAGGACAGTGACCTCGGATCCTGTATTTAAGGGGCCGCTAAAAACGGAACACAGGAAACATCTATTAATGCTTCCATTTCCTTTGAGGGTTGTCTGCTGCCGTTCAGCAGCTCAGCTGCGGCTGCACTGCTGCGATTTACGGTCTCCTTTCACAGTTTCATGAGGGCTCTGGGATTGTCATAGGAAAGGCTTTTTATGGGATCTTTCCTGACTTCTTTGACTCTGGCACGGTGACTTTGAGCTCCACAAGGGTTAGATCCAGCTTTCAAGGGGAAAAAAAAAGACATCTATGCAACTGTTCAAGAGCCAAAGGCTGGGAATGCTGACAGTGTTCTTCGGATCACAAAATACAGCCCGATGCTTGGCGTTAAGACATTGTTATTTTATAACCTTTAAAACATACTTTTTTTATTCATGATGCTAAAAATCAATCATGTGTTATTTTATTTTTTATTTTTTATTCCAAGAATGTAGCTAAGATAAAGAACAATCAAAGGGTCATTTTTATATTTTTAAGCCACATGAATTATTTTTTATTTTCAATAGGGTGTAAATTATCATAGTTTTGACCCTCTCCCTACACATATAGAAAAAAAAAGCCATGATGCTAAAATAAATACAGTTTGGTTTAATCTGGTTTTGAGAAGACTAATGGAAGCCAAGTTGAAACTACATCAAGCATAGCCTTCCCAATGGCAGATGTGCTAAAGACCCACTCTGAGCAAATTCTTCTTTTTGGTGTTCTAAAGTTGTTCTTGTAGCATTTTTCTCATGATGGAAAAAATATATAAAGATAGTTAGGCTTAAAATGACATTTCTGAGGATTTCTTTATTCAAATTGTGGTGAATCAGGAGCAGAGGAAACAATGCAGTTTGAAGAAGATTGTAGTAGTGACATAGAAACTACACTGAGCAGGCCACAAGGTTCTTTGTCCACTCCATTCTGATCCATCCACTTGTAGAAGTAATTGCATGGAGTAGTAGTCTCAAACAGAAATATCAGAATAATCAGAAGCTCCATGTAAGTTCTGCAAAATTTATGAAACTCTATAGTACTTGTGGCTTGGCTACCCCCCTCACCCCCAATTAAACATGGGTAAACAGGCTGCTTTTTCACCACTGACTTGACTGCCTCACTTGCAGCACAGTGAAATAGTGTTCTTCCTCCCACTAACACACCCATCTTTTCATGCTACTTCCAGTGTTTTACATCAACACTCAAATTAATGCCTTTGTTGAGTTGAATGTTTTGGAACACTAAGTCTTGACTTGGCTTGCATTTTTCCCGCCAGGTGTGTTGGCCAGACTGAAATACAGCATTTGCTGCATGACAAGTGTGAGATAATGGCCTTGTGAACCTGTGCCAATAAATAAAAAAAAAAAATGGACAGAGGTGAACAAGGGGCAACCGTGTTCATTCGGCATTTTATGTTTTTCCACTCAGCTGTTTAGCTACTCTGGAAAATCAACCTTTTAAGCCCAAACAATTATTGAAAATTGTTGGTGTTTTTTCTCGTGTACTATGCAAAATGCAGTAAATGCATTAGAAAGGAGTGTATACTCTAATCATTATTCTGTTAAAATGTAAAAAAAAAAGGAACTAGTTATTTTAAATGCACTGAGTTCAATCACATGAATTCCATAGGCAGCCCAATACAAATCTATATCTGCTGCTGTGTTTTGTCTTTGTCATGGCACTTAATCAGACAAATAATCACTCTTTTCTAGTCTGTTTCTCTGAAACTGGAGCAAACCTTCCTTAAGCAATGCTAAAAAAGAATTCGTCATAAAAATGTCAGACATTCTAATCATCAATGACTTTGTTCCTACCTACTCTTTTCAAATTATCATTTTAAAAGCTGCTGTGCATCTTGTTTTGCAACAACTGAAATTGTCTCTCTATTTCTTATCTCTTTTTTTTAAATTCCAAGTTTTGCGTTAATATGATTAACATCACTTTACTACTCCTGCCTGCCAGTCATCGAATCAGTCGCTCTGTAATGCATCTGCCAATGCCGTCAGTCAATCAACTGGCCAAGCTCCATCTTGAATTTAATACAAGGAACAGTCCCAAATACAACCAATGCTGATTACATTGAGTGCTACTCAGGCTAATGAGTGCAACAGAGGCTCCCCTGACAGCATCTACGGCACATGGCTTCAAATCAACAAACAGAAACACCCACATACATTGGAGTGCTCGTGTGTGAGATTAGTAGTCAGTTTTCCTTCATGAAAGATAGTAAAAACCAAATTACATCAAACGTTCTTAGATCTATGTGTTCCATTATCTATTTTGGTCTTATAATGTGTATTACATTTCCTGGATTATAAGACGCTTCGTCAATGAATGGTCTATTTTCAAACTTGCCATAAATAAAGCGTACCGAACAATAAGGCACATTAAGAGAGATAAAAGAGTCAGAAAGAAGTCCGTCAGTCGCTCAGACTTTATTAGCTGCATTCACAGAAACTCTAGAACTTGCTTGTGACATGCTTCACGTTAGCCACGTAAGAAGCGTTTTGAGTTGGATTTGGATATGGTTTATTTCAAGAAATCAAAGCAAGAAATGTTGTATAAACAGTATAATCAACAAAGGTTTAAATGCATACAAAGATGTATCAAGCATAGGATAATTGAAGATTGCTTGAAAGGGAGTGGAAGGAAACAAACTTAGCCCGTGTCTCCCTAACCATTTTTTTACATGAGTTATTATCCAGTTCATTACATCTAATCAGATATTTATACTTTACCAACACAGATTCAGGTCATTAGGAATTCTTAAGTATCAATAAATCATATGCCAAGATTAAGTACATGATGATCATGGTACTAGACATAAGATTATTTCAGAATTCATCACAGAATATGCAGATCAAGTAACAAAATAAAAAAAATGTGTTCAGATTATTTTTCATTTGAAAAATCACTATTATAAGTCACCTTTTGGGAAACCAAGTGAAGTCATATGATAAGAGATCAATCATTTTAACCATCATCAATAAATGACTTAGTAAGTTTATTGTTATGAATACATGGTGATGCTGTGAAATAAAAAGGTCCATATTCTGTTAATTGTCTGAGGATGATATTCCTTCTTCTGTTGCCTGATTAACAGCTAACCTTCTGGGTTTAAGAGAGTTTATAAAGTTCTCTGAGCTGTAATGTCTACAGACATTGTTTGTCAGGGTCCTTGTCCTTCTGCAGCTAATATCACAGCAAGCATGTTGTCTGCAGGTCAGAACTCTGCCGTAAATCAGGGTCACGGTTGAATTTTGGAGGTAGTGGAAAATCCTGGGCGCCGTGATTTTCTTGAACTCATCGTCAGCTCTTCTATGACTACATTTGTTTGTTCAGACGTCTGTGATAAAGCACTTCTCAAAATCTTCCATGTTGTTGACAATCAGCACTTTGGACCAGTCCTAGGTTCGCATGGTTTAACAGGGATCCTGCAATTCATCACCCAAGTGTTTAGCATTCTTTTGCACCGTTTGAGCATCCTGGTGATTATGGAGATTTCAGAATTCTATTTTGTTAAATGGTTATTTAACTTAACTGCTGCTCCTTTCAGATTTTTCCTTTGCTTCATCAGGTCCATCTGGTGCTTTTGATTCACAAACCTGATACGAATCACCTGCATCCTTTCCCCTGGGGAGCGGGTGGCAGATCTCAATGGTATTTAGATCCAGGGAGATCCCTTTAGACTTCAGAAATGATTCAGTTTGACATTCCACGCTGTCACCTGGATCAGAGGCAGCACCGGCATCTTGAAGACAAAGATCTTTCGCAGAGTTTGAGACATGTGTACGCTCGTTGACCCAGAACCAGAAGCAAACATACCTTAATCCTTGTAACTCTCAACCTTGATTGCACCACAAAAAAAAAAAAAAAAAACAGACTGATACCAACGAAACAAACAATAATGACTACGCTAACTCCATACCTTGTTAGTGACTATTAAACACATAGTCGAACACTCCTACTTGCTAGCTGCGTTAGAATATTAAAAATACCTGTAACTCCCAACTTTGCAACATGTGAAATAACCAACTCATACCACTAAAACAAATGCTGATGTGACTATGAGAACTCTCAACCTTGTTAGCAATACTTTTTTTATTTTTTAGTAATAATCCTTTAGTATTTTTTTCTGGTGTACATATAATGGCAAACAATGTCAAATAAAGTCCCATTACTGCCATTTTCAGGCCAGAAATTCCACTTCAGTGAAACTGAAGTTTTCCTCACTGCTGTTTTTCAACATCATCTTTCAGATTACTGCACAGCAGAAATGCTGCTTTTAATAAATTAAAAGATAATCACCTGAAGATAAATATCCACAGAATAGATCTAACACTGCATATTTGCCGTCTGACATATTGCTTTTGGAGCGTTGCATCTATTAATCCTAATTACGTCTGTCTGTTTGAGCCTCGGCACATGAATTCGATTAGACTTGGCTGTCAGGCATGATGGGGGTGGGTTTCAATACTGCAAGGATTAATTTGATTTAAATAATTTGCATGAGCCATTCACAAGACTGGACAAATAAGGCTACAATAGCATCATTATGTTGAACCGAAGATGTCGAGGAGTTATGGCAGCACGTGTTGAATGCTCTGACAAAAGGAAATAGCTTTGACAGCTGTAATACTGCAGAATTAACCTCTTAAACACTTTTACAGGAGAACAGGAGACAGATGCAAAAGACACATAAAGTGGGGGGTGGATGGAATTATGAAGTTAAATGTTCACCTCTCAATCTGGATATGGACTCATAAATCACATGCTCTTTCAGTCAACAATATGAAGTCACTGCAGACACACTGTGACTCCTACTCGCAAACACACATATACAAGTATTTTAAGGAGGTGTTGTTGAGGGACATTGCTGAAGCTTTTTTTTTCTCTTTGAAAGACTCTTTGAAAGATCAAGTCAATGCACCAAGCAAAAAACTAAGTTCAGGTTAACTATACTTGTATGTCAGGGGTCTGCAACCCGAGGTTCTGGAGCCACATGTGGTTCTTTTACTCCTCCATTCTGGCTCTCCGGTTAAAGAAATGTAAAAAGATTTTAATTTTAAAAAGTAACAAGCTAAAAAAGTTAACTACAATTTTAGAAATTTAGGAAAGAGGTGGTGAAGGACCCAAAATCCAGGAGACCCGGCTTGGTGGCAGAGACGTCAACATTTAATACATAAATTTGAACATGATAAACTACGTGGCAAAGCAAAACAGATGACCTGACAATGAAGAACTGAAAGTCAGACACTTCTATATACTGAGGGCAATTATCTGAAATGAAAACAGCTATGGATGATTAAAATGACCAAAGACAACATAAAAAAAAAACCAAAACAAACTAAACCGCTGAATCCTCACAACTTACCACCCCACAAGGTTCCTGACTTTGAAAGCCGTATTACTCCAACAATCCATCAGTCCTTTGTAGTTCATCAAAGTTATACTAAAACACTCCGACAGATTTTTTAGCTCAATTTTAAGTCAGTTAGCACAACTAGAATGCATATTTACGCCACGAGTTGAATTTTCAATCTTTCATGTGAACAAGTTTAAAGATTTTAGGTGTTTCTCTTATGGTTCAAAAACTATGGTGAAGGTCAGTGAATAATTCTGCCTTGACCTGGCTGAGATGCACCACTAATTGTAAAACAAAGTTATTGTTTTCGTATTATATATATATATATACTATATATATATTTACGCTGACATTACACTACCCACTGCTACATTCGCTGCACTGATATGAGCGGTACAGTGTCTTTTATTTTGAAAGGAAGTCATGTAAATGTCTGTCAAAGAGTTAAAAACGATTTCATATTAAAAAAAAAAAAAAAACTCCTCAAGCATTACTTGTAAGCTACTTGGAAAAAAATTGTTGAAATTATAAGTTTTAGAGTTTGAACGTGGTAAGCTCGCAAAAGTGGCGTTCCCTTGTTGCTGGCATATTTTTACTTGAAAATTGCGAAAAACAAATATCAAACAAAAATTTGCTCAAACTGAACAAAACAATATGACGTATGGTGCGAGCATTTTAGGAATGTGGGTGTGGTTAACATAAAACCCCATCTGCCTAGGAAATCCAAAAATCAACTTTTGGCAATTCCTCTAAGTTACAGAGATCCAACCATTGCTATAAAAATGAAACCAACAGATGAGCTACCATTTTGTAAAAGTTTTATTTTTCATACATTTTTCACGTGCAGTTCCGACCGGGGGGTGGGGGTAGGGGTGGGGAGTTGCAGCCGCTCAGCCATTGAAAGTGGGTCAAAGGGGGCGGCGAGGGCAAGGTAGGTTAGTTCCTGGGAGCTCCACGCTCCCGGCTTTAATTTTTTTCTTTATGTCTTTAACCTATTCAATAATGTCCATCTCTATGCACAGAACCATCACTGCACCTCTTTTTTCCTCAAGCAATACAACTGAATTCACATTCCCAAAGATTTAATTGACGTTTCTTTAGAGGGTGACGCTTTTCCTTTGTTCTTTGTCATTTCAAACATTGATCGATAAAGAGACCATCGTTTGTGCTTTTAGGATCTCTAGGCAAGTTTTCTCCCAACATACTTGTCAATGTGAATCATTCTCAAAACTAGTTTTTTTTTTTTTAAGTTAGATCATACATTGAGCCATACATGACTGCAAGGAGGAGAAAAAAACACTTGTCTGTAACAATTTGATTATACTGACTTTCTTTTTCTTCTTTCTTTGCTGCAACACACAACAGTTGCCTTCCCTTTCTTCTCATTTGTACTCGCATAACTTCGGACTTGCCGCTGAGTCCCATTTTGCCCCACCTTTTATCATTTCCTCCTTATAAATCCATTTCCCATCTCCTCGTTTTCAGGACAACATGCGCATCTGCCGATGGGAAGCTTGTGTCTATTTGTTCTACTCCGACTGCAGATGTTTTCTATCAGTTTCTTATTGTTTTTGCTCTTTGTCGCACTGCTGTCATTAATTACAATGTCTTTAAAAGATTTCCTACATCGGCCATGTCACAGACACACAGGAGTCACCCAGGCAGTGTTTGCTTTCCTCTGTATGTATATTTCCCACCAATTGAGTCCTGACTTAACAAGAGTTCACCCCACTGCGATCCGTCAGATTGTCCTCTAAGTGTGCGAGCGTGCACAAGCTTTGCGCTGTATTTGTCCGCGGGTGTGGGTCTGTGCGCTTTGGTGCTGCATACTGTTTGCCAAGTGAGACATACCCTGGGGAATCCTGTCAATCAAACAAGCTGGCAATTTGTCAGTGAAACTAGGCACTTTGTGAGACAGACACATGTGTAAATGTATATGCGCTGAGTTTGTCTGTGAGTCAGAGTTTGGATGCCGGCGTACATACTAATGTTGCGTTGTTACTTGCTGGTCTTCATGCTGTCAAATATTCATCAATTTAGCAGGAAATGAAACCCTAACAGAATAAATGTAGTTTGAGAAATAGTAAAAAAAAAAAAAAAAAAACAATCTTCCATATTTTTTGGACTTTAAGTCACTCTGGAGTATAAGTGACAGACGAGAAAAGAATAAAGCATTATAAAGAAGAAAATAATCCCAAATGCACGTTTCGGGCTTGTAGCTATGCACATTTTTGAGACCTTTCTCAGACTCTATATTGTACAAAACGCATGGCCAATGATTGCAAGTTAAACCATGTGAAACTTTGACCAATCAGGGACCCAGGTTCGGCAGTGACTTATGGGAGGTTTCCCTTTTAATTCACAAGTACCAACACTATGACATTTGATCATGGCAGAGAAATGAATAATTACAGCTTGTGTCCATCCAGAACACCAAATCTTTCATATATTTGAATAGAGCTACGGAAGAAAAAGCAAGAACTATGAGATTTGCATCACTTTGGCTTTGATTTGCAGCTCTTCTAACTGTAGAAGCCCCTCCCTGCTTGTCCAGTGTTAACACTATGGGTCAAGTTTGTGTCCTTCAATGAGTGCACATGTCTAGTGTCCGTAGCTTTGGTCATAACCCCGACCAAACTATGCAAGAAATGTGACTTATACTCTAAAATCTATGGTAATAAATCATTTTTCTAACCCTGTTTAACTATTGCAAGCTCTTAAAAAAGAGTGGAAAACTTTAAAACCCTGCTTAAGTTTCCATAGCAAAGCATTTTAAAAATATTCATCTTTTTTTTTTTTTAATCTTCTGCACATGCACTGCAGAATAGAGGGTAAGTGCTTTGTTTTTTTCCCCTCTCTGTCATTTTTAACACATTGTCTATCTGCCAGCATCCCATTTTCTCTGCTTTCTATCAAACTAAATCAGCTTTCTCTTTTTTTCATCATGTCCCTCCTAAACTTACCATCTCAGTTGTTTTCACTTGAGTCCAAGTCAACCCTCCTGTTCTCCTGTGTGTTTGTGTCTGTGGCATTTGTATGCATCCCTCGTGACACAGTGATGTGAGTCACTGGGGACTCATTGACTTCCTTAAACTCATTCAGTGGGTCAGCTGACATAAACGGGCCAGTTACATCAGTTTGTACGTCATGGTTACTTTTTTTTAAAAACTCAAGTAAGAAAGGAAATCTCATGTCAAATGCAGCCTGTGTGCAGACGCTGCTGCATCATGTATTTTTAGCATCTCTTCTCTCCTTCAGAAGCTCTGTTTCCGAAACATGACCTGACTGGTGTCTTTGTTTGATTCCTTGTTTGCACTCATGGCTACTCAGAGAAGTGGCTAAATGACACTCTCTGCTTAGGGAGACACTGCCAAGCTTGTTACTGTGTACCTTTTAGAATGGCAAGGTGAAACAAAAATGAATGGTAGAGATTTATTTTTAAAGCTGCATCTCTTACCTAGTAACAGTGTGAAAAAAACACGATCCAGCATCAAATATAAACAATTCAAGTACCAAGTTTACAAATAAAATAGGAAAGTGCTGAACCAACATGCCTTCAAGACAAGCTGAAAGTACAAAGATGAGCACAGAAGAGCCAAAGTGAAGAGTGAAGTAAACTAAATGAAACCCTGGTAAGCATTTTGAACTCAAGGTGGACCACAAAAAAATCTAAGAAGAGAAAGACACAGAGAAGGCCAAAGTGGAAGAATGAACCGACATAATAAAGATCAATTGAATACTCACCGAGCTGACTGCGTTTCTGAGCGTAGGATACCACCACTGCAGCCAGTACTACACAGCACAGCGATGTCACAAGGTTTGCCATCTGCAGACACACATCGCAAAGTTATCAGAGCATGTGAGAGCGACTACATCAGCGCATCTGCTGGTCACCCTAATTGACAGACCCAAAAACTCAACCCCATGTTAGAGATGGAGGGTTCTTGTCTACTTTAGTTTGTCTTTTGCTCTATAAAAGCCTTTCAATGGGCTTTTCTTCTGCTGTACAGTCTCCTACCTGTCAAGCTCCCTTGTTTCCTCTCTTTAAGCCTCCCACTTTTGTTTTTCTAACTGTATTCTCTTTCTTCTGCATGTCACTCTGCCTTGTTCATTCTGACTGGAGGGGCCCTGTTCAACAGCTTAATGGGTCCATCCTCTCTGGGATGGGCTATGGCCAGCAGCTCTTAAAGGTGTAGCACACCATAAATAAACACACAGGCTCTATTTGAAGCAACAGAATCTGTTTAGTCTTAATGTTGCCTCACATTAAGTCTTGGTGAAGCTCAGTTTGTACATGAGTGCTGGGATGGAGAGCTGAAAGGGGTTTCCATCAATTGCAATATAGAACACAGCTGTGAGATAAAGAGAAATAGTAAGCTCAGAAGAAGTATTGCCGTAGTTAACTTTCCATTCTATTCTCTTCCACAACTGACTATATTTCTTTATTTTCAGGAAAACAAAAAAATACCTCTTGATTGTATGAATTCTCGACACCTTGATCTACCACTTGATCTCTTGTTTAAAATTGTAGATCACTGCTGACCTCGTTACAGTGTTGATATTTGACTACCGTAACTCTTCATTTACACATTCAACAAAATTCCAGTGGGTTCTGAAGAAGAGAAAAGCAGCCTTGTGATGAACACTCTACAGTAGTGAAGTGTTCGCGATCAATGCAGATCAGCTGATTCTGAAGCGGCTTTGAGCAACATTTTACGTTAGTAATGTGTTACATATTGGTGCAAAGCTGAAACGAAAAGCCAATTTCTCCGCATTACAATCTCCTGATGAATGATGATCAATGGTATTTACTAAAGTATATGTTAACAAATGAGAGAATGCTAATGATTAATACAAACAAAATAAAATGAAAAATAACTCTTTGAAAACAGGAGAAATTTCAGTCATCATTTGCTTTCCTTTAAAAAAAAACAACAACAATGTTCTAGTCCTGCTTTATGGGTGACTGAAGGTTTATTTAGTAAACAACTCTTTCTTCAGTAAATTAACTATTAAAAATTTGGTACTGAACTTAAATCATGTATAAGGTGCACTGAACTATAAGTCAGAAATAGTTATGTCAGTCAGTCATACTTTAAAAAACTGCATTTTACAGTTATTCCAATTATTGTTTGTGACACGTTGGTTAACCACACTAAAAGCCTTAGCCATGTTAGCATATTCACAATACCTTTAACTCTCAATCTTGTTTGCAACATGAGAAAAAAGTCTGATACCCCCCCAAAAAATGTTACTGTGAAAATGCTAACTCCCAAACTTGATAGTAACGTAAAAAAAAAAAAAAAAACACACCCTGACATCGCTACATGCTAGCTGCATTAGCAATATTTGCAATAACAGATTAACTTGTTTTTTTCTACATGTAAAGGATGTGTACACAAAGGATTGTGTACCTCTCAAATTTGCTTCAACATCAGTAAACACAACCAAAACTCATCAAAATTTAACATTATCAATTCGTCTATAGTGTGGAAGATACAGTGGTTCATAATTTCCCATGTTTAATTTTTTTTTTCCAATGTAAGCTATTCATTTTTACCCAACATCTAAGTGTTTTAGGATGATCCAGTGCATCTTGGTAGCAGACATTTACTTGTTTACCCCACCCTTGTTTTTTTCTTCTGTAGTTGTTGCTTTAGTATTTTCTTTTAAATTAAACAAAACATGATCAAAGTTTTCTTAAATTTGAGGAGATATATATATATATATATATATATATATATATATACATTATATAGTCAACCAACTGTAAACTGTGGAAGAAACATCAATGGCACATTGGCTGGAGATTCTTTGAATTTACCAGCAACATTGAAACAGGAAAGCTGGGTCAAGTTTTATTTATTTTTTTCTCTTCATTTGGTTGTCTCTATATGTCCTTTGCAGTTAGAGAGATAGTTGTCTAAATTGCACATCTCAAAAGATTGCCTTGTTGCTGGGATGTGCCCTCCGTGAGGTGTGTCTACGTGTGAAGAACAGAGTGAGCGCACCAAATAGAGCCTAAAAAGAGTAAAAACCCTTGTTCTTTCTGTATCTGGGCTCCGACTGATCTAGTCATCTGTCATATCTCATCACCTCTTGCTCTTTCTCCACATTTGTGCCCTCTTTTCCCTTTTTTGATGCTCCTCTCTTTTTAAACTCAGTTTTTCTGTCCTCAACCTTTTTTTTTTTACAGCACTTGTCATACCATCTCTGGTGCCCTTGTGCTTGGGCAGAACACTGGTACAACATGTTAAAGCATATGCCAAGGGGGGAAAAAATAAATACATGAAAAAATCATTGCTATAGACAGACGTACAAGAACACGGAAAAGCTTTTATAGTGTGACCAAAATGTCAAAAAGTGATTTAACAGACAAAGACATTAAAAACTCCAGAGGATTATTTATGAACTTCTCAAAGGGAAAAAAAAAATGTCTCAGCGGAAAAGCTTTCACGTTTTATACCAACATCTTATGAGCAAAACAAACATATGTACACCTATATCTATATTTGAGATCAATTTAAAAAATTTAGAGAAATATAATATTGATGAAGTAAAGGCCAGTTACTTACCTAAACAATAAAACATAGCAAACATGGTGTATGGACATTAAAGAGCAAAGAATATTTACCATTGTTCATTAATGTGCTCTGAGCTTTGGAAAAGTAAAGGTTATGAGTCACATTAATTTGATGTGGTTTCAGGAAAGGTCATGGCTTGTGCTTCAACACATTCTTTTACTAAATTAATTTTAGGACATGTTTTCTTTCTAGATTCCTCTGTGCATCACTGTCCCAAAAAACAGGTTACAAAATGTGTCTGGAGTCTCAGGCAAAAGTATAAATTTATAACAACAATTTTCCATCACCAGTACAGGCTTATCTGTTGCAGTACAAGTACATCTTCCATAATGGGGTTAGAAGTTTACAACAGTCAGTCTGATTATTCTGGGAGGTTGTGACCCAGAAAGGTTAGACCCTCTTGCCTAAATTCTCACCACAACAAGAATTTACGACGTGAACAGGTGCCCACACCCTGTTTCACTATGTGTAATGACAGAAGTCAGGAACTTGGCCAGCTCTATGACTGCAACAAACACCGAGAACTCCAACAGAATGAAAAAAACAGAGAAATACCAGCTTAAAAGTTTACTCATGCTTTTAGTGTTTACTTGTCAACTTTGTACTTACCAAGACATTTAAACTTTTTGTACTGTATTTTCTGCACTACATGGCACATCTGAAAGACTTAAAAAAAAAGACATAGCTGCTTATTATCCAGAGTACTTTAGTAATTCTAGTTGTGATATTGAAGCGATTTTGAGAGGTATACAACAGTCTGTGATTTTTTTTATGCATTACAAACAAGTTTGGATGTTAATGTGAATACGCTAACGTGGCTAACGTGTAGTGGACTGTGTTTTTTTTTTAGGTGCTACTAACAAGGTTGGGACTTAGCAAAGTCACAGAAACGTTTATCAGTCTGTTTTATTATGTGTTGCAAACAAGGTTGGGAGTTACAGGTATTGTGAATACGCTAATGTGGCTAACATGTAGCGTGTTACAAACAAGTGCTAGAGTTACTGTGAACGCAGTTTAAAAAAAAAAAAAAAGGCTGATTAACAGACTTATCTCTGACTCTTGTCTTGTTTCATGCAACCAGCAGTTCAGTACGCCATTTGACATACATTTAAAAATAGAACTTTCGTTGACGGTGCACATTATAACCCAGTGTGTCCCATAGTGAAGAAAATATGGTATTTTTTTTAAAGCTGGTCTGATACATTTTGTTCATTTAACTTCAAATCCTATGTGTAACCATGCAGGAAATTTGCACCTGGTTAATTACAACTTGAAAGCTGCTCCTTTGATTTTAAGCACTTTGAGCCAGACAAACCTGGCTTTATTTTTTATTTTTTAACTCTGAAAGAAAGAAATGATGACACCAAGTTTGCACGCAGGGTAATCATAATAATTCAAAGATTTCGTGTGCATTTGTGTGCCTACTTATGCGCCGCTGAGTGATTGGCAGCTCATATGTATTTCATTTGAACAAAAATGAGGAGAGTGACAGGGGGTGAAATTAAAATTGCATCCCTTGTCAGGGCATCACAATCCCCATCTCAGCTCTTCATTTTCTAAGTGCTGGTTTGCCAGTCATAACTAAAACCTGTGTGTGTGTGTGTGTTTCCTCGAAACAGTGGGGGTATTTAGTACGTCTAGCAGAAAACAATACATTTTTGAAAACTGACTTCAGATCGCTCACGTAATAAGAGCCCACAGGCGGTTAGTGCTGCATTCGCACAAACTCAACACAACACTGTCTGCCTATTCCAACCCATCTATCTCTCCCCAGACCTTCTGTCTATCCTCCTCTTCTTTACCTTCCTATTCCATATTTATTTATTCAGTTCCAAACGGGAAGGAAAAGGCTGAATAGGCAGGATTCTGTGCCTGCTTAATTAAAATATATAATTCATTTGCGTCAAATGATTTTTGCCTCTTCGTTTTTTATAGAGTCCGATTTGGGAACATTTGCATTTAAATTGGAACGCCAGAAGGGAAATACACATGAAGGGCTGGGATGTGTTTGTGAAGACTGAAGGTGTCCTTTTTTTTCAAAGATATGCCCCAAAATACTCAGGGTTTCATTTTTCACCCCTTTTCTTCCATTCTTTCCCCCCAAAAAAAGACTATTTTAACCCTATATAAGCATTTCTATTATATTTATTCCACACATTTTTGAGACCCATTTCTCATTAGCATGTTCAAAACTTCCCAAAATTTTCCATTGTAAGTAACTTGGACCATGTTTTCTGCCTTGTAGTTCATCATCATTCCACTAGAGGCAGTAAGTTTACAGCTCATTTCAAAATGGCTGCTTCCATGAAATCTCAAAAACACTTTTGGCAGGAAAAAGTTTTGCTAATTTTCTAAACTTTATGGTGACATTCATTCATTCATTCATCCATTCATTTTCCAATCCGCTTTATCCCTTTCGGGGTCACGGGGTTGCCGGAGCCTAACCCGACTACTCATGGGCGAAGGCAGGGTACACCCCTGGACTGGTCGCCAGTCTGTCGCAGTATGGTGACATTTACTTATCTATTGAGATTAATCTTTTATGAATGACTACTTTCTAAAAAATGGACAATGGAACATGTGTTAATAATTGCTTCTATATAGAAGCCTTTAGTTACACCATGTTGAAAATGTGTGGGACACACATGTGTGGACAGTGGGTAAATAAGGTGCTTTTTCCTGAATGCTCATGTCACTATTTTTATATCTCAAACTGACATTGCTGTAAACAAAAACTTACCAAATTACCCAACAAAACATAATTGTTACAATCTATATTAAATCAAAATTGCCATTGATATTTTTTGTTTGGATTTTATCAAAGGGTTTAAAAAATATCCTAATCAAATATATAACTTTTTACATTAATTCTTTGAAACCAAAGACATCATTATCACATGACATGTGCCTATGTTCTTTTTCCCCATCTTTTTTCTATACAAAAAACCCAAACTGTTCATATCAACAAGCTGACAAAAACAAAATAGCTCATCACAAATGTTTCTGGAGGGACAATATGAAAAAAAAATGTCCTTCCTGTAAAGAATTAGCATATTTTTTTAGAGCAAGACCAACCCTCAGGAACATCAAACCAGGGTATCTCATGGACACAACAAGCTCATGATAGATGTCTTAAATTGTTATCTGTGAGGCCATCAATTGGAAACTGCCCAGTTTTTTTTCCCCTTAAAGAGAAACATCCATCATTTGCAGAAAAAATGTTGCCTGTTACTGTGACAACAACACTATCAAAACAAATGAATGGATTTTGTGTGTATGCGTGTTAGCTGTCCTTTTATTAAAAAAATTCCTGGAAGTACTGAAGAAAGACTAATGGATCTCACAGGTAAGAACGGGACGTATGAAGCTGAGATTGGGATGCATTTTTCCAGCTGGGTTGCAGTCGGGAGGATGATCATTCAGCCGAAACCGTCTTGTCTCACACCTTCCAAAGCCTCTTATGCTTTCATACACAGAATTGCATCAACACAACTCAATGGGGTGGGAAATAGAAGTGTGACACTGTGTCTGATGGCGACGGGAGACAGAATAAAACAAGCAGCAAAAACACATTTCTCTGGAGGCTCCAACCCTAAGACACAAAACCTGTGTATCCAAAAGTTCCAAACAGAGATACAGAAATATGATCAAGCCTGAAAGTAATTTAGAAATGTCACGTAAAGTCATGAAACTCAGTGTAAGAGTTGAACTAAAGGATGATCTCTGTGGAAAACTGGAACTTTTTGTTCTAAAGCTCAGTACAGACTTCATTTTGCATGCATTCTTTATTTTCTCCAATGTGATTTTCTGAGGATTTTTTTTTTTTTAAATGTCAAAACCTTTGGAGTTTCAGAACACGTAGGGTTAACAATCAAAGATGTTCCCTACATCAGTGGTCCCCAACCTTTTTTAAGCCACAGGTCAGTTCTATGACCAGTTTCCATAAACTTTTGAAAAGTTTATCTTTATCCTCTAAAAACTATCTGCAGTTGGTTTAAACTTTATTCACACTCACACAACTTAAAAGGTACAAATAAAAAAAAACAAAAAAAAAACTAGAATTTTCTAAATATATTAATAAACGTGAATCCACTGCTTGGGCAACTTTATTAGTGGCATCCTCATACCATTAGATAGCCGGTTGCTGAATATTCTGCATTATTATGTGTGGAAACAACTATTGCAGTAAATCCATATTTGGAGTAAAGAATCCTGTTCTTGTCTGTTAAATGCAGACTTCCTTTTAATATTTATTTGTCGAAGGGTCTTCTTCTGTTTCCTCATTGACTCTTCGGCGAAAAGAAACTTTCCAAATACCTTTGTTTTTTGTTAACTTTGCTAGCTTGGGGCTTTCATTTTAGCAGTTGGTGCAAGAAATTAGAAAAGGGATTTCCGACATGCGTCAAAAACATTGACAGTTTTAGAGAACTGGACTGAGTGTGATGTCATGCTTAAAAATGGCTTACGTCTGGCTCCATCAAAATTAAGCAAATTCAGCATTTCACCATTTGGAGGCAGACGACAATAGTAAGTGAATAGTCCGAGTCTGTCTGAGTCAACGTTTCTTTGGCAACTACTGTACACCATAGAACGTGCTGTATTATTAGACGCAGTCTTAATTATGGGGTCTATTTCTGTCCTTAACCTGTACTCAAGGCGCACCATATTTTAGGTGCAAAAAAAGGTAATAGAAGCAAAACAGTGAATTTAGATTAGCTTTGTTTGACTGTTTAACAATCCACTCATTATGTCTTAATCCGTTTTTTCCGCAAAACATCTTCGGTGATTCAATTAATAATCAAAAATGCCGGCTTCCCTCTCATTGTTGTCTGACTCATTGCCTGGCAGCTGTTCAGCAATGACTCTGGCCTTAGCGAAAACTCAGACAACAGTTGAAGCAGAGACCTTAGCCCGGGAGTGCACAATACATTCACATATAATGGCGTAACTCGCCTGGCACTGCCTCCCAATCTTAGTAAAATTGTGTACTGCGAGTGACTCTTACGCAGCATCACGTGCAGCAAACATATTGGAAATGCATGAGCGTAAAGTTTGGCTAGATGTCTGTGTGGCGCATGGTGCATGCCATGCATCTGTGCACGTGAGGGGAACACAGACTTCAAGGAGCGCTCGAAATCAGACATGTGCTCCATTGTAGTTGTTACCTGCGTGGGTATAAACGGACAAATTCAGCACATGATGTAGTAACATGATTATCTCCTGTAAGAATAGACAAAGGAATGCTGTCAGACAGATCATCCACCTGTTTTCGGGACTGCCCATGCGTGTAATGGCGCAAGCTGGGGGAAATCTCGCACTCTGATATGCTGTGCCGATCTTTATGTTTTGTTTGCACTAAGGTGAGTTTCTGCCGTAACCCGGGATGTGATATAACTTTACCTCTAGCCACATTGTTTCCCAGGAGCACAGCTTACCAGAATCATTGTTTGTAACCCACCTGTGTCCCTCATCCACAGCATGCTCATCTGTGCGCTCGCCGCTCCAGTGTCAGCAAGAAATTTTCTGACAGTCAATCCAACGGAGCGCTTCCTAAGGTCACGCTAGAACATTTTTACAGATTTTGGAACTCAGTGCACACAAAAGGGGCATGGAATTATTAGCCGCACGGCCGATTTTTGAAAAAAGTTTAGGATTTTAGGTGCGCCTTGTGGTAAGCCAATTAGTAGTAAGTTTGTTGGAAGTCCACACTTCTTCCAACAGTGGACACTGAAAGCGGGCTTGGAAGAATATGTCAATCAAACATTTCAAATGTGCAAAGTGGGGCCAACATGCTTTTACCGAGACATTCAGTTTAGAACTTGAATAACTTGCGATGAAGCAAAATTAATATTGAAAAAAAAAAAATTAGATTATCAAGAACATATTGAAAAAATATCTCAGAGCAAGAATGGTTATCCTGACAAATAGAATGACTGAATTTCTCAATAGAAGTCTATGGGATTTGGGCTTCTTGGATCCATCAGGTACTTCCTATTTGGATTGCAGAGGTGAGGGGGTGTCACTAAATCCAGTTCTTTTATACAGTCAATCGTCAAGAATGAGTGGGGTGTGGTGGAGAATCCAGCAGTTTTCCATAAAACTTCTTTCAGAATCAGATTTTAAATAAAATGGAAAAAAAAAAAGTAGTGTTTTCCAACTGTCCCACAGACTGGAGGTATCAGACGTGAGTTAGAAAAGTATTTTAGTAAAAACAATATATATATATACATCTTTTCTTTTTTCAAAATCTAAAAACATCAGTAAACAAGTAAGCAATTATGTTTTTCTGTGAAAGCCCAGTCCTCCAATGCTTTACCTGACTGACAGCCGTTTATCCACACAAGTTCTCCAACACTTACTAGCTTAACCGTTTGTGAGTTTTCTCTGCCTGTGACCCTGATGGCTATGATAACACAAAACAAAGTATCTCTGGCACCTAATCCATCAATAACCATCCTATCCGAACACACATTTACATGTAAATATAAACACATAACTAATCACACGTGAGCTGTGCAACTGTAACCTTTAATGCCAGGCTCCCCATCCAGTAATAAAACTTCCTCTTTCCCATAATGTTGTGCTTTGCTCAGTAACACTAATTCTCTCATCAATCACGCAGGGTTGCAGCAGATTAACTGCAACCACTGAGGGCTGGGCTGGAGGGGAGTGCTGTTTGAGGCTGACAGTGTGTCTGCTGGCATTCAGGAAACAGCATATATACACACACGCCCACACACACACACAGCTGGCATTTAGTGGGGAGCGTTGATAGCTGGTGACCTTTTTCACAGTTGCGCTGGCTGTAATTGTTCGCTAAAGACAACGTCAGCAGAATCTCGAGAGGCGGCGGAGGTTGAACACGTAAGCACACAGGTACACACAGGAAAACCCTGTGGATGACAGCGTTCGACTGCGGGTGATAAATTCAACCATTGATCACATGTGACTGCTTTCAACTGGTTTGAGACCTGGCGAACCTGAACACGTCAGCTGCTGGGGATCAGGAATCAGAGCAGTGCTGCTCCAGAATAGACATCCCAATGGTTTTCCTTCAATTGTAATGGCTCATTTGATTGGTTAGAATTTTAGACATCACTAATATCCAATGTATCATATAGAAATCTTACGTTTTGACCCTAATGTAGACAAAAAGCCTGGATGTCTACATGTCAGTGGGATGCTTGTGCTCGCAAAGACAAATCAGAACTCTTCACTTGACATTTTGTTGCGTTAGATGTTTTTGGCTTTGGAAAGCAACCATGGGTGTGTGTGAGTGTATTTGTCTCCACCCAGCCATCTGGACCTCCTTCAGTGTGTTGAAGCAGATTTAGGTGGTTAGAGAGCTCTGGAAAAACACACTGTTACCTCCAGCCCTCTCACCTCTGAACTCTATAAGTGTATCAAAGCTAAGAAAACAGAGCACTTTGTGTGTCTGTGCGTGTGCGTGTAATGAACATGTGCGTGTCAACATTCTAAAGTCCTATAAGGCTTTGAATGATGGGTGTAGACTCCCCTTTGTGAACAGGGAGCCTCCAGGAGCTGCGCAGCAGGTTTGTGTGCGTGTGAAAGGGTGTATGTGTGTGAGTGTGTGATGTATGGGCTGTGATGTTCTGAACGGAGGTGTTTTTGCTTGCAGTTAATCAGAACCAGAGCTCAGGTCTTACCCACAGTAGGTAAAACACTCACAAGGCTGCCCTGGCTTTTCCATATTGAATGCAGATATTTATCGATTTAAGTTTCATTTGTACTTGTATATTTCTTTATCTTGATTTTTTTTTTTTTTACATAAAGCAAACTATATTTAAAGATAATCTGACTAGCTACCAAAGCTAAATGTGTATTGGGCACAATTGACCTCTTCAGAGCCTCTTTTTTCCCACTTTATTGATGGACAAACACACAAATGTCTGTACTACACAGATGCAAACAAATAAACAAGCAAACAGATATGGTAATAATATCTGTTTATAGTTGTTATAAATGAGCAATAACGCCAGCATGAATATCCCCAGTATCTTGTTCCTTCACCTGTCATTAATTAATAAAATAGCTAGAATAAAAAAAGAAAAACATTTCATTCCAGCAAATGTCAATCATTTTTGGTGACAAGGTTAAAGAGTTAAAGATCAGTTATTGTTTTAAAGTGAAGTATAGATCAGCAGGAAGTCCACACCCTCCACTAGTGTCATGAAAAAAGAAGGGAATGGGAAGTACTCCAAAACATAGTAGTCAATGAAGGATTTGTATCCAGTGTAACTTTAGCCGGAGAAAATGTCATTGTAAAACTATGGGGAAAAAGTTGGATCACACACTGCAAGAAAAAATTACAATCTTCAGAAGAAATTCACTAGAAAGTAGTAAAATGATCCGTCCATGCAGCAAGTCATTTTTACTTATCAACAAATCTTATAATAAGAAATCAAAATCTAACAAGCATTCAAAAAGGGAAAAATAAGCTACAAAAGCCAACTGTTAGGTAGAATTATTTTAAATTGAATGTTTTACAGCTGGTATTTTTTTACTAGTCCTGAAAAAAGATTTTTTGTTTTGTTTTTTTACATACTGTATTTTAATTACAGTTACAAAAAACTGGTGTCATAAGTGGAAACGACTTATTTTAGAACAAAATGTGAACAAAATGAGAATATAAACTTAGTACAAGCTAGCCCATCTTAATAATTGTAAAATCAAAAACTAGCACTTATACTCAAAACATAAATATACGTTATTATTTTTAATTAGTGCCATTCTATCTCTACAACATTTATTGAACTTTAAAACTATATCTTTAAAATTGAACCAAAAATACAGTGGTTCTTGTTAACTTCAGAAAATATATAAAATTTTAGCCCTTGAAAATGTAAATGCAATGGCATGGAGCGTTTCGGTTTCTTTTGTGTCTATTCAAAATAAAAAATATCTCAGAATCATGTTTGATTTAAAGGGCACGTTATACCATCCACCAGAACACTAGGAAAACTTGCAGTCAAAATGTTCAATGTTAAAAACTACCTGGTAAGATTTATTTATTCTTTGTGTTATAAAGTCATTCAATTGAATAAAATCAATTTAGATGTCTTGTGAACATTTCTTAAATCAGGCTACATGAGTTTTTTTGAGTCTGAAATAAAGTTTTTCTGTTGTCAAAAATTTAGAGCAAAAACGTTTTGACTCATTTTAATAATACTTCATGTTTTTCTAAGCCCTTGGAAAGGTTTAGAACAAAGCGAATGCAAAACAACTTAATAAAATGTCTTGAATGTCTAAAACGTTTTAAAATCTTTGCAAGTATTAGCATAATAATACAATTTTTTCTGAGTTTTTCAACTTATTGTATTAGGGAATAATAATGTTTTTTTTTTTTTTTCTTTTTTTTGGAGTAAGTAGAAAAAGCACTGAAAGACAGAAACCCGTTGGATCAACACTTACTTTCGCTTCATCTCCAAGTACTGTAAGTGTGTTTACCCAAAGCGTTTGCCAAGCCGTCTCAGTAAATATAGCAATACAGTGCCAGCCCAGACGAGGCCTAAACATAGCCGAACACTCACTTCCACGTGCACAAAAGCGTGCACACATATTCTGCACAAATCCTATCTGTTCAACTGTGGACCACAGGTGGTTATTTGTGGAGTGGATTCCGACAGCACGGCCTAGATGTAGGTCTGGGTGTCTGTTGGGTGGCCTCGCTCAGGTGGGTGGTACACACAAATATACACACATGGCATGTAAAAAAAAAACACACAGACACATTAAATCAAATATAAGTGGTGCACAACTGTGTAAAAATACACACTGATGTGCTGTAAATGTAATGCACAAATATTCAGAGAAACACAGGCTCAGTGAGGCACGATGGGTGGCAAAAGAGCCTCAGCAACCAGACAAACATGGACACTATATTGGAGAATTTACTAAAGTACACTTAAGTGTCTGTTGCTTCTGTCTCCGCAGTCAGATTTAGAAGTGTACTCAAGGACATGCACACATTTTTGATTTACTTTTTTTGCTTATTGCCTTTTAAAAATTTCAAACATGCAAATATGATTGCAATTTTTTTACATTTCGTTTTTTTTGTATCCTTTCACAAAGCCTTTCATTTATACATAGCTATTGTTTACAGTGTTTATGACATTTCAGTCTGCACCCTGAATGCAAAATAAGGAAAAGAGAGAAGAAAATGATGAAGTAATCAGGCAATGGAGACCCTAAGGTTGTCTTATATTACAAAGATGAAAATCATACTGGAATAGCGTGACATGAATGAAATATGAAAGGAACCCCTTGCCAAATTACAGCCTTGTTTATGGAAAAATGCTATACTGTAAATGTAATTTATTAATGTGAATGTGTAATAGCTGCATTGTTGTACAATGTAAAATCCCATTCACACAAAGCAGGTTACAAAGACATTTTCATATCTCTTCTTTAGTTATCAATTTTATCTGTTATGTTACATGACAGTAAAGTGGAATTTTATTGTAAGACATCCCATCAATAGGACCCTTATCAGTGTCGAAATAAGGATAAAGTTAGATGTGGCTGGGAGGACGTTCACTTGTTCTGTGTAGGGATTACTGGATTGCTTTGAAGTTTCTCAACACTTACTTAATGGCCAGCTCTTCTTGGCTTGTTCTCATCCTTTTACTTTTGTATGCCTAAAATCCTCATGTAAGATAAATAATGGAATGCAACAGAAAAACATCTCAGAAGCGGAAGAAAGCAAACATGAAAAGGAGAACAAAAAACATTTTGGGTCTTCATAGCAAAAAATAGCAGATGGATTAGTGGAGACGCATCCAAGTTCATCAGATTTGGACTGAAGAAAATAATCTGGAGCAGAATGGTGGAATGAGTTGGAAGTTAGTTGGAAGTTTCATCTTGAAGGTCATAGTAACGGAATAGATAACAGAAATAGACTGAATATATGCACGTTTCTCTACTGCATCTTACCTAGCTTCATGAAACATAAGAGAAATTGAATAAGTGTCTAGTATAATAATGTAACATATGAACAATTCTTCAGATAACCGTATCATAAAGAATGTACCAACGAGTCAAGTAATCTAAGTAAACTCTTCGTTTCACTTTTAATCTCTTAGAATTCTTCACCGTCTGTGTCACTTAAAATCATTTAGCCAAGCCCGGAATAAGACGAAGTGGTGTTTCTTCTTCTATGTTGTTGTCAGTAGCAAATACTGATACACACCTACAGTGCCCTCTAGTTATTGTTGTAGGGCATTGTAGGTTAAATACGCAGCTTTTTTGTATTTTAATAATCACATGTAAGTTGCACCCCTAGCCAAACTTTGCAAAAAATAAAAATAAAAAATACAACTTGTACTCTGACAAATACAGTCACTATCAGTGGTAGTACAACTTAAAATTTGTAAAAGCTTTGGTAAAACGGCCTAGATGTAGGATTGATTGATTGAAATACACTCGTGGTTTCTATTAGATTCCCTTTTAGCTGAAGGATAGCTTTTGGAAGTTAGATGTAGTTTAATGTAAGCCAGTTTCATTGATTTAAGGCTGGGTGTATGGAAATGAATCTAACGTGGAGATGAGGCTGTAAGACCATTAACCTCGAGTCGGGAAAATGAGCTTCGAGGTGGTAAGGTGGATGCAGTTCTGCAGCACTGATTGGAAGAAAGGTGACCAAGGTTGCTACAAGGTGAGTGAGCAAGGAAAGAAGGCAGCGTACTAAATAAAGCAGGGGTTAGAAACCCAAAGGCATGGCACTATTAGGTTGTTTAACAACGTTTTGGGTGATAGAAATGTGCTAAGGTTTGTTAGGTCAAAAGAGTGATAAAGAACAACAATGCAGTAAAGCCCTGTTTCTATAAGGATTTTTCATGAGCAGAAGACAATTAACTTCTCAAATTAGCAAAGAGAAAAACAGATTTTCTTCCTTGTCTTGCTCTTACACTAGACTTGCACCATTGATGATTACAAGTAGGACTGCAGGCTAAAATGAAACCTGCTGAGCTTTCAAGACATCACATTGCATTACAGTTGCATGTAGTCACCTCAGGCAAAGTCATCTACCCCTGAAAACTTCTATTCTCAGAACTATACTTAGTCATCACTGACTTAACACTGAAGTCACTGCCTGAGCTCAGCTTATGTTTAAATGTGGATGTTTTGCTGAGTGATGGTCGTGCAGCATTTTAGTAAACTTGACCTCTTAAAGGTACCGTTTTTTTTAAACTACTAACATAATTCTATCTTTCGCTGTTTTCTAGATTCCTTATTTTCAATTTTCTCCTTGTACCAGCTGTTATCCCCTTCCTCTTCCATGCCCTTCTTCATTCACCTCTCTCTCATAATCTTTCCTCTTCCTCTTGCTATTCCTCTCCTGCCCTCATCTCTTTCCCCCTTTACGATTGTTGCTCTAGATAGTTTCTGCCATTTCCCCAGTAAACAGGAGCGGCAGCAGATTGCAGTTTCACAGAGAAGAGTCATGGATTTCCTGGAGGAACCACTGTGACAATGATTCACCAGTGAGTGCCAGTGACAGCCTCCAAACGGAAATCTGGTTAAGTTTATGTCCCAGTGATGAACAGAAGACAACATCGAGTCTTTGGCTGTCCTAGACTGTATACACCAGTAATGGATATTTTTTTAATATTACTATTAAAATCAAAGAACAATATTCATACATGAAAGGGAACTGTCCACTATTCTTTACGCCAATATTTGTTGATGAAAAAAATATAATTTTGATTTCAGTGCTTTATGTGTACACTCTAATTATGTTGAAACTGTGTAATTATGATAAACAATTATTGCGTTTATACTGGTTAAACTATTCTTATTTTAAGGCATTCGAGCATTGATGGTATTAGTTAAAAATCATACAATAAATAAACAATTTGACCAGCTCTATGACAGCTCATGATCTGACATTATGTGTTTGAGAGAAGGGTCAAACAGCTGTTTTTTTTTGTTTTTTTTCCATTCTTCCCTAATCAAAATTATTTTCCATGTTTGTGGCATAAAAGGACTCCTGACATACATCATTATTGTTATTTTATATGAGCCCATCCCATCCATTTTCCTAACTTGGTATGTCCATTCTGGAATCATGGGGTTGCCGGAGCCTATCTCTGCTAAAGGGTGAAGGCACAGGTATTAGTGTAAATTATAATATATTCACATTGACCTCAAGCCGACTGTTAAAATCTATATGTCCAGACTTTCGGGATTTTTCTGGACCAACTTTTTGGACCAAAAGGCACACTTAAACACCTTTAATTTTGACCGTACAGTCTTACAACAGAACAATGTTGATAGTTACTGTGAATGAGACACTTTTTTTTTTTTAAATCATCTGTTGTATTGCACTGTATGCAAAGGCTGCTTTTTGCAAAATAAATAAATATATATATATATATATATATTTTTTGACATGATTAACAAAAGAGTTTGTTAGAAAAACTTCCCTATACCATCAACACCTATAACTAATCACCTTTCACTCGACCCTCAAGGCATTCTGGGTAGTGTAGCCATGTATGTTTTGCTTAATGTGCCTTATGGTCCAAAAAGGGGTATTTATCTGTCATGACTGACTAGCATATTTTAAATTGGATTTAACTGTTAAATCAGCACAGTGTTTTGGTTTTGCTGCCACTTCATTTTTTTAGACTAGACTAAAAAGTACACTGTGTGACCAAGCTTTGAGTTTAACTTAATCTGGGTGACTTTGACCTATTCTTTATATTATGATGCCACAGGCTTTGACTGCTTGAAGTTGTTTCATTATGCATTTCTATTCATACTGTCCTCCTTTAGCATTCATTGACATTTCTTTGCTAATTTCCCTTTTTACTCTTCTTTCCCAGGGTGTTAAAACAAATGACCAGTCTTACCCCCACGTCACACCACAGCGGCAGCACAAAACAGCAGGGTCATGTCAAACACACGTGAACTGTTTTCTATTTTAATCAGTCTGACAATTCACAACGGGGACCTTATAAGAGCATCTCACAAACAAGTTGCAGCTCTTATATTATTTTTATATTTGCAATGTCTGTTCTTTGAATCTTTGGAGCTGTAGCCAGAAAATCACAGGAAACAGGCTCAAAGTGTTAGAATAAACTGTGCTGACTGTGATGATGACGGATAATTTGACATTTTTGAACAGACACTAGTTAAATGATCTGCTCCTACAACACTCCAGCGATATTCTAAGACTGAATTCAGCTTCATAAAGTATTGGTTTGGTGGCAAATAATTTCTCATGGAAAAAAGTAGATCCTCTTCACTGTTCCTTCTGGACATATTGGGGATGGTTATTTAAGTGAAAAAAGGCGCAAATGTGTTTGTCACTGATTATTTTAAAGTCCCACTACGATCATCTTTTGATCTATTGTCAATGCGTTTCCAGTGGCCTTTTAATTTTGATTATGCCATTTTTAGCCAAAATAATTGTTGTTTTATGAAATGTAGTTTCTGCAGAGCGGTAGAAGTCCATCAGAAATTTGCCTCCAAGCTGGCGCTGAGTAATCCTGCCCCCATTTCCTGTCATCCATCTGCAACATTGGAGCTATCCAGCCGTACACTTTTGATCCAAATTCCAGCTCAAACGAGGAAAACAAAGACGTATATAGATCTAGTGGATGCATCAGAATGGAGCGGGAGCTCGTGGACTGCTGATTATAGCTTATATGTCACAGCTACAAGCTTTTACCAACTGTAATTTTTCATCTGCTCCTGATTTATGACAATTCAAATAAAAAAAGATTCAAATGCAATTTTTAGCTTGATTTTATTCAAATATGTCCTCCATCATGGGAACAATGAATATGTTAAAACACCAAAAACACAATTTTCATCAAAGTGGGTTTGATATAACATATAATCTTTGTTTTCTTGCCTTCTCTGCGATTTTCTGTAACCCTGATTTTGGTTGCAAAGTGGGACAATATAAATGAACTAAACAAACAAACCATATTTTTTAAAAAAAAGCAATTCCCCTAATTATTCTAGTGGACAAAGCTCCAGTTGGATAAACCGTTTTGTAAAGAAATGTGTTCATCTTGGTTCTTTCTTTCAACAGAAATTCGACCCATGAAGGTCTTGACAGAGCTGCTACCCCCCTCACCCCTCTTTCATATAACACCGATTCACATACCCAGGAACCATTGTGCTCCTGCCCTTTCATAGTTTATTAGCGAAGCAATCTGTTACACAGGTTTGGCCCAGCATTGGTTGTACTTGCTGCTTTTGCACACATCTCTTGTCCACACCTGCTGCATCTAAATGATGTGCTTTGGGGAAATATACTATCAGGGCTGAGGTCACGCTTCTCAAAATGATATAAATCCTCGGAAGATTAAAGAAGGGGAGGGGGAGAGAAAATGTTGGGATAGGATTATTTTGAACACAAAGGACAAAGATAAAGTTGGACAAGAAGAAGAGTGAGAAAGGGCAAGTATGACCAAAGGAGAAAGGTCATAAAATGATAGACCACTGAAGAACATAAGGGTACAATAGCAAGTTTCTCTTTCAAACCTCAAAAAACACATTGAAAAACATTACTATTACTCGTGCCGTTGTTCAGGGATAGAAAATTACAATTGAATTGAATGACTTAGCAAAGACCCACTCTGATGAAAGTGGTGTTTCTAACATGTTCTTGTGGCATTTTTCTCATGATGGAGGACATATAAAGAACATTAAGGTTAAAATGATATTCCTGAGTATTTTCTTTATTCATATTGGTGTGAATCAGGGTAAGACAAAAAAAAAAGTCTTTAAAAACACTTGTAGTTGTTACGTACAGACTACAATCGGTAGACAAGCCACAAGTCCCCAGCTCCATTATGATGCATCCACTTGCAGACAAATAGGTCGATGGATGTTTTCGTTTTCCATTCCTGAGCTGGAATCTGGCTCAAATTGTACGGCTGGATAGCTCCAATATTGCTCACCATTTTTGTTGCGCTGCTAATGCTAACTTGGGGCTGTAAGCTAGCAGGAGAGAGTGTAAACAAAGGGATGATGGAGAATCAGTTCAGGCTTACTTCGCATCAACAGTCCCGCCTACAACTCAAGGAAGAATTTCTTATGAGCCACTGCTGCTCTGCAGTAACTAGGTTTTACAAAACAATCCTTTTTTTTATTTTTTAGATTTCAGCTAAAAAATAGCATCATCATAACTAGTTACTGGGAAAAATAGATCAAAAAATGACTTAACTGTGTCTTTGACAGTATTTATTTTAACATTCTCCGTCTATTTTAAGAAATATAAGAAAGAAAAAAATAAACAACTTAAGGTAAAAGACAAAACATATATATATATATATGTCTGGTAAGATATAACCTTGTAGTGCTTTTAAGTGGTGCATTGGGATGCTAAAGATTCACTGGTGTGCAGTAAAGTGGCTATAGTGGTGATTTTTATTGGTGGGAGGTGGCTCGGATAGAGGAGGTGCTGCGATGGATGTTAATCAAATGCTTTCTGTTCCTCTTATCCATCCATATGAATGAGAAGAAAGCTTTTTGCCTCTCCATTTCAGATTATGTTTCCTAGCCTGTGTGAGATGACTGACAATTGTTGTCGGATTCCACTCCATTACTCATGGAATAACCCCACCCCGCTCTCTGATGCACACACACACACACACACGCATGCGTACCGGAATATTGATTACAAAATGTCTGGAGTGTGGAATCTGTGGAATCTGTCTCTAGTGAACAACCTTGCATACACACTGCATGTTTAAACTAAAGGCTGCTGTCTCATTTTGTACTCGTCTAAAGAGGAGATACTGGAGCCTTTTACACTGCCCTTGACTCTTCTTTACTCTGTGGGGTCAAAGTACTGCTACAGGAACACTAATGTTCCGACCTTTGTTTTTTTTTTTTCCATAGTCGGTGTTTAAAGATGTCCCATTTAATCTACTGTTGTGCTAAGAAGCTGCAGATTAGGCTTAATTCTGCCAAATGTAAAGCTACGTTCACACTGCCCTCGGCAGCGCGCGTTTAAGTGGCCACTTCCAATGAAAAGCCTAAATTTACGCACATTTCAGACTTCCACGTTCAAAACTTGCGTTCACTCGTAGCTACGTTATCTTTGTATGTTTTTTTTTTTTTAGGCTAGACATAAAAACATGCTGCTAGTTAAACCAAGTCAAACTTTGACCAATCAGGACTTGGATTTGGAAGTGGCATGTGGATGGCGTCCCTTTCAATTTCTGGAAGTGACAATCGTTTAACAATCGATCATAAAGGAGAAATTAATTCATGGTTTGTGTCCGGCTAAATTATGTTGGAATAAAGCTGCAAAAGAAAAAGCCTGCAGCAAAATTTGCACTGCTTTGACATTTTGCACCAAATCCCTCCCTGCTTGTCCATGTGTACATTTAGCCCATGTGTGGGCTAAATGTGAGTCTAAGAACCCATGTTCAGAGCCCAGTGAGTCTGTAGCTTGAGATGTGGGGGAGACTGTTGATGTAGAATAACCTCACCCCATCTTTCTGTCACCCATAACTTGGCTATCTGTCCTGCTAGCTTACGGCCCCTCACCCCAACCTAATACTGTTGGTGCTAAATGCACGTTCTTGAACACATGCCCAGTGTGTTTAAAAAAATTGCTGTTGGGAAAATGAGAGGCAGAAGGCTGGCCAGAGACTCAGCTTGGCATCTCCACCTTGTTTTTGATGGCCAACTTCACACCTTCCATCTTCCTCTGCTCATCGAACTTTCCATATCTGTTGTCTGTGTTTTGTTGCCTGTAAAATGGAAAACTTTGGCTGCACATGGTGTGAAATGAGATCCTATTGATCTGTCTGCCTGTGTGAATGCATGTTTGTGTGCATTTATGGAGGTAACCATGTGAGAGAGGTGAAAAGACAGTTGCTCTCCTTATCATCTCAGAGGATTTACTTTTTTTTTTTTTTTTTACCCAATTGGAGTGCATTTACACCCAACCAAGATGACTTTGATGGTCCCAACCTTAAACACATTAAGAACTGTGTGCAAAGTGTCACTGACAGTTTTTTTTTTTTTTTTAATTTGACTCCGCTGATTAATTATAATACCCGTGAAAATGAGTTTGTTCAACCCTATTCAAATAAATTAGTTTAATGGCTCTGTCTCAGAAATGTGATGCAGGGAGATAAAGACAAATGGTGCAGAGAAAAATGGCATCAAAGAGCCACCTCGTTTCTTCTATTCCTCTTTAGTGAGTTGATAATACCCGTAACAGTTTACACTCCATGCTTTTTCCAACACGGTGACCACAGTTTCTGCCTGAAAGCCCGCCAAAAGATGGCTATAAATATAAACGATGTAGCAAGTGACCGCATTTCTGAACAGCTGTTTCTAGTTTATTCACTCACGCTGTTTGTACTCCAAGTTGCTCTTACTGCCCTTTAGCACTGCTGTCGCCTTCCTTATTGGTTCAGGTCTGTAGTATCTCCATGAACGACATGGAGCTTCCCTTGTTCCTAATTTCAGCAGGTGGGTAATGCCTTACTCTCAACTGCCCTTACAGGTAGATATTGGCTGTCCACATGAAATGTCAAGGTTATAGACCCTCAGTAAGCCCTTCGAGCAGGAAGGTTCATGTACATTTTTTTCTTTGGGTACTCTGAGGGCGACAGGTCGTAGTGAACACTTACACGTAAAGGTAAGTAAGGGTGGAGATGCAATTGCGTCACACACATTTTTCAACCCCTCTAAAACTTGCGCACAGCCCATGAGTGTGGTTCGAGTGATGAGTGCGGATGCCTTGTGTGATCTGTGCTTGCAGCGTGACTGTTTGAAATGAGGAAATTTGACGGAGTGTCGTATGTATGGGCGTCCTATTTTATTTGTCATCATGACGTTGGTAAAATTTGAGATTTTTGATCAAATCTGGGGTTGTAAAATCTATGGATCTCTGAGATTACAATTGAAATCTAATTTAATATGCTATGTGTTTTTTTTTACATCTCAGAACTGAATGAGACTTTTTTTTTCCTCATCAGTTTAGGCTTTGTAAAGGTCTTCCTAATAGTCCAAAGAAAGTTTATCACTGTCCAATCTTAAGTTAACTGAAACCCATCCTTGAGCACCAGTACTTTATCATTTTGTCACCATGTAACCTAATCACAATAAGTCTTTTACTTGTACCAATTGCTGTACAATAGATCTTCAACTAAAGTGGCCCTTTGGTTTGTATTGTTCCAATCAGATCTCTCTCAGATAAGACATCACTAATGTGAAACATGCATTTTATTTATTTATTTATTTTTTTTGTGTGGAGAGTTCCTTTATCTATGGTGTAAAGCTGAAATACTTAACCCTTATTCATTGGAGTTCTAGCTCCAGAGGAGAAGATGCAGGAGACAAGGTCAGATGGACAAAGCTGATTCGCTGTTGCGACCCCTGAAGGGAAAAGCCAAAAGAAAAAGAAGAAGTGGACATTTATTCAACTACCATCAACGCCAATCAGCTACTTCTGTCACATCTGTGGCATCAGAATCCATTAGTCCATTAATTGGTCGAAGAGTTACGGTAGTCCAAAAAGCTTGTGCTAGTTAGGAATCATTGGCAAGATCTCCTCTGTTGAAGCGTTAACTGAGAGTGGAAATGAATATGTTTTTTTTTTTGGAACAAACTGTTATTTTTAAAGAACTGATCTGGCTCCACTGTGCACCAACAAGCTTCAATCTGAATGTGAAGTGTTTTAAACTACATGAGCAGCTGCCATATTTACTCATTATGCCTCACCAATATGGAGATCTTTCCCTTTAATTCTTTTTTTTTTTTTTTTTGCAAAAAAGGATCAGGAATACAATTTCAACATCTTTGCAGTTATGTCACCAGTTAGTTTTCAAAGCAAAAATAAACTCAAATGTAATCGGTTTCATGCAGCTTACTAAAAACTCTATTTATTATTAGACTAAAAAAAATGAATAACTGAATGGAGACAAGGGAGAGATTGTTCTTTAAAACTATGAGTGTCAATGAGTTTCCTCTACAAGCAACTAAGAAACATATTCAGGAATCAATGAGTAAAACTATCAGAGAAACAAATTGTCTTTTTGTATTTTCATTTATCCCTATTTTCATAAAAGCTGTAATACTTTAAAAAGGCCATCCATCCATCATCATCCATCTTAAACGTGTTATTAACTGATCAAAATTATACCATATTACGAAAAAAAAAAAAAAATCTTTACTAAACCTTGCCAATTTCAGTAAGCTGGAAGAGTTTTACGGACCTGTGGAGAAGCTCAGAATGTTCTTTCACTTTTTTGTGTCCTACTTTTATCATTGAGCACCTCCAACTTTTCTCATCTTTCCACTCTATCCCCTTGCATCCACTTATCTATCTGTATGGACCCCTAATCCTTCACTTCCTCAGTAGTCTCCTCTTTGCCTTCAGTCCTCCTCACACTCCCTGCTATTCCCACCCTGCCGCTGTCCTCACTCCCCCTTTTTGGATTATACATTTGCAGCCTGTGTGATCTAATGATTCCCTGAACTTTAGCAACTTTCAGTAAGGTACTTTAAAAAAAAAAAAAAAAAAGAGATGGGAAGATTAGGCAGAAACTCAGCATATTTCAAGGTTGAAGGCATTCTACCTGCCTTCCTCATCATTGTAAACACTTCTCTTGAGTGAAGGTGAGGTGAGACGACGCAAACTGCGGAATTTGAAAAATTTCTTCAGTTTTTGTCGTACCGTGCATTATTAATCTGTCTTTCCCCAAAAAATTTTCACCTCTTCTCTCTTTTTTTGCTATAAAAGAGAAAAAAAAACAAAACTTGTTTGTGCTGTCCTTCAGATACTAAATTAGAGTAACTTGGTGTGGAATTGGTTTGATGCATACTTACATCAAGGGGTAAAACTGCAAACTTAATGGATGGATGAAGTTGGATTTTTTTCCAATCCTATTACTATTGAGAACTGAGCAACTTTTTCAACAACTCCTTAATCCTAAAGCTTTGTTCACGCTGAGCATGTGATGAAAGGCAGGTTCTTGAATGTCCATGGTGTTCACACTGGACAAGCAGGGAGGGGCTTCTTCTTTTTCTACTAGCTCAGGTCTCCAATCTGCAGTTGGAAGAGGTTTGGTGCAAAATGTCAAAGCACTGCAAATTTCATAGATTTTGCTCCAGGCTTTTTCTTTCACAGCTTTATTCTGATATCTGACTTGGTGTCATTAAAATCTGTCTGGACAAAAACCTCAATAATTAATAACTCCCCCATGATCAATTTTCAAATGATTAACAATGGACACCATGCATATATCACTACCAAATCCAAGTTCCTGATTGGTCAAAGTTCAACCTGGTTTAACTTGAAGCACGCGTTCAATGGCGTTTTGTATATAGAGCCTGAAGAAAGTCTTTAAAATGTGTGTAGTCATACGTGAATGCAAAGGCCTGAAACACACATTTTCGTACATTTTTACAGACTGAAAGTGGTTATAGATTGAAAGTGGTCACATTGCTGAGGGCGTAGCTCAAGAGTTTAGTGTATTAAGCCCAAACATCCCTAAACACTTTTTTTGTACGTTGTAGGTTAATAGTGCCCCAATAAATGTCATTTTACCATTGTTTCATGAGCACAGTCACAACAGAGGGTTGCACTCCGGAACACCCAAAGAAAAATGTTTTTCCACATTTAGGCAGGAATTTATAGAGGTTGAGTTACAGTTCATATTTTATTCTGTTTTGAGCCAAGAGGCCAATGACCCGTCTAGCAACCATTCCAATAAAAAGAAACAGACTTATCAGAGCACTTTTAAGATTACAGTGATTTATTTTAAAAGAAGCACAGGGGAGGAATTTAAAGAGCAGAAGTAAGACTTTTCATTTAAAGTTTCCAGCGCTTTACTCATTTTTTGAAGCTCCTGGTTTTCTTCTCTGACCTGAGTCTATCAGCTACAGATCCCAACTTCAGGCAAATGGCTCCAGTGGACTAAAGATCATTCTTCTACAGCACCAGCCACAGATTCCTCTCATTTATTATTCACAGAAACATGCTCTCTATAGGCAGTGCAGGCCTCTTTTATGTGAAGATATTTTCTGTCATGTGACGAAACTGTAGTGCAATGACTTTTATTTTTTACTGCCCATCCTTCGTGAGAAGCTTAATGTATAGTTAAAGCTTCTATGTTAATTTAATGCCATAACCAAAATTAAACAAAAGTTTATAGGCAGTGATGTAAAAACAAGCTTTTGGAATTAAGCTTGTAGATCCGCTGCTACATTGAAGTTTTAAGCATTTGTCCGCAGATGGCCGTCTTAGGGTCTTGCTACAGCGTTTCATCAGTTTGAACTTTGAAATCCAACTGGAACATTGCAACTTGCTTTTTTTGTTATTATTATCATAATATTTTATTTTTTACTTTTTTTGTTCAGAAGATTTTTCCCCTCAGTTAGAGAAATGTTTCTCGTTTATCAGTCAAACAGGCCAGACTTTAATTTGTGGAGACACATCCACATAGAACCCAAAAACCAACATTTAACCCTTTTGCCAGCAATCATTACCACCCCCCTGCCATGCTTAAAGACCATATCCGATGAAAATAGAATTTTAGTTGTTTTTAACATGTTCTTTTGCCATTTTTCTGTATGACATATATAAAGAAATTTTGGTTTAAGATTGCATTTCTGAATATTTTTTAATCAAATCATTGTGAGTCAACAACACACAAAAAAATATACAGTTTGAAAAAGAGCGTATTAATGACATAAGCCAAATCCGAATTGCTTCCCTACTCATCTGATTCCACCCTATTCATCAAATTGTAGAGTATTTGAAGCTGTACTGGTGTCCAAAAGTGTATTTTAAGAAGGTGCCGTAGCAACTTGGGGGTGGATACCGGTAGGGTGAGTCGTGTCATGCTTGGGACATGGAGGAGAAACCCATTGCTTCACATGGGTGTACTCTGGAGCACAGAAGTTTACTTGTAAGTATTGATGTTTTTTTGTTTTATCGTTACTTTTAAAAGTTCTAAAACTGATGTTGTTATGTATTGTCCAAGTGCTGACAGTTATGCATAAACGTAAATGACTGGCGACTATTTATAAGGACATTGAATGGTAGGAACATCCGGATTGGAAGACACTATTTTTTTTCCAAATCTCTCCGCTTGGAGGGATAAATGTTGGGATAGGGAAAGCTGTAGGGGTAGGGAAGTAATTCAGATTCAATCGATATAAATTACAATGGGAAGGCCACAGTCTCCCTGATCTGCTCATTCCGGTTTCATCCACTTGCAGACTAAAAGATCCACGTTTGTTTTTGTTTCCTTGTCTGAGCTGGTTTCTGGCTCAAAACTGTAAGGCTGAGAAGCTCTGATATTGCTCGCTAAAAGATGGATGATGGGAAGTGGGAGTGGGGTCCGTGCCACCAGACATTTCCACAACACAGAAGCAAATTTCCTGTGAACTAATTTAAAGACCACTGGGAACACTTTACAAAAGATCAACACATTTAAAAACATGCTGTGTTTGATTTTCAAAACTTGTAACATTGTGTGTTCATGTGCAAAATGGTGACTTAAGTCTCAAGTGTACAAAAAGACGTTGGTTCCAATTATAAATGTATTCTCACAAACAAAATAGCCTTTTTACAAACCTCTTATACATATTTTAGACCTTATTCATAGGCCTAGCTGGTGTTTTGAGGAATGTTCTATGATAAGAACTTTAAAAAAATAGAGAATATTTACACAGAAAAAAAGAAAAGAATAACTAAAGCAGTGGTGGAGCTTGGACACTTCAAAAAGTTGTATTTTTTTAGTGTCAATAAAAATAAAACAGCAGTTTATTTAGGTGAGGTGCTATTTCTAATGATTAAAGAAACTGCTATTTCATGGTTTCTTAATAATTTGAATTAATTTGTTAATAGAGATACTAGTATTGACTCAAAATTTGGAGAGGCATGTAGGGGACACCCCATAGCTCCGCCCCTGTAGAAAACAATTTGTAACATTTTTGAGGATAAAAAAAGTGTTAATTTCACACATGTTTTTACCAATAAAATATATATTTAATAAAGACTTTAAATATTTTTAAATATTTTTGGCATACATATAATTATATACATTTTAGCACGTCTTTATTGAAGGATAAAGAAATTAACAAATGTTATCTAAATAAGGACTGAAAAAATGAAATTAAGTAAAGCGTTGTGTTAATTAGACAATGAAAAGTCCATTTTAGGCTAAAAATGTCATCAAAGATGCAAAAAGAAACATTTAACTGCAGTAAAAGTTAACAAACATACATTTCCACATGACTGAGCAACACAGAGGACTCCTGAGGGCTCAATCACTCTATTTTTGCTCCATCTTAAACAAGGAAGGGAAGAGATTCCCCCTTTAACTCCTTCATGACCGTAAATAGCTGGTATTGATTGACAATTTCTTTACGACCAGCACCAAATGGAGTAATCCTCACGTCATTGGTTTACATGGTAACACTGCCTTTGAGGCAGCCGTCTAACTGCTTTCTAAAAGTCAGATTACACTTTGAATGGTAGAGGAGGAATAGGAGATGAAACTGAAAAGGAGCTGATATATACGGCTGGGAGGGACGGTGGAAAGGAAGGAGAAACTACAAATAGATTCCAGAGTGAGGGCAAATTTCATGAAAATGGAGGAACCACAAAATAGCTTCAGAAGGCATTCAGAGACAGATAAAGAATCACAGAAGATTGGGAATCTTTTAGTATTCACATCTGCAGATCTAATACCGGAGAGAACCCTCCCTCATATCTTTCATTCTTTATCTTTTTTTTTTCTTAAGGGCTATTTTTTACCTCTGTCCTGGGAAGAGGAATAGGTCTTTATCAAAACAAATGGGTCACTTTGAAAATGGGGCACTTATCTGCAATAGCAGAAAATCAAAGCAATTGTGTCGTTTTCTGTCCAGCCAATGGGGATCAACCTGGTTAGCTGTCTTTGCTTTTCATTGAATGCAGCTCTTGAAAACTCTGACCTTTACATTTTTTTATGTTTTTCAATTGTCCCTCATAAGTACCCCTACATGTCCGCCAAAGCAACACCTCCACTTCTAAATCCACATATTTAGTACGGATGTTACAGCTGAGTTACTCTATCAAATGATCAACACAGATGCTATCTCAGTTATGTCTTAGTCACATGCTGCTGTGGGTCTTTGGACTGTCCCGGCTCAAAGAGGGTTGCAGACGGGAGGAGCTGCATCTTATCCTGTGTATTGAGTGCGATTCACGTTGACCCCTCTCTTTCAGTACGCACACGGTACCTGTGACTTGAACTGCACAGATGGGCTCGTTGTGCAGTGAACAAATGTCGCAGGGGTTTGAAAAAATTGAAAAATCCGTATGGTGTGTCTGCTTCTCACCCTTTCTTGTTACTGCCCCTCATGTGATGTAAAAGTGTTCACTACCAAATGTCCCCTGCAGCATGCACCTAGAAAAAAAATGTGCATAAAAATGAATGTCCCGAGCGATCTATGATTGTGATAATTCCTGATTTTCTTACAGATGTGTCCTTTTCACCGCCAGACAGCCAGTATCCACCCATAAGTGACCGAGGCATAAGGGATCTGTTGCTTGTCATTTCAAACATAATACGTCCCAGTGCATTTTTTTTTTATATATCGATAAATAGAGATATTTTTTTGTTAATGTGCTGGCACTCAGGTGATTGACTGTCACTCAGGACTCATTATGCAAACTAACCATTATATGGGTAGGACATATACAGTGACAGCTGATATTCCTGTTTCCTGAATATTGGATAAAGCATGTTAATTTTCACACACCGATTTTGCATTTGTTCACTGTTTTTAAGTTACCATTGATCTCATACTCGAGCTTGATAATACAGAAGCAATTGGAGTTACAGTTTTTGTTTTTTTTTCCTGACTTCTTTCTTTTCACCAACAGAAATGGTTATTTAACAGACAGAAGGATAATATTAAGAAAACACAAATACTCAACTTAGGTCAGGACATGCAATGAGAAACATCGACCTGAGGCAGTATCAGAGATCCAAACTATCAGAGAAGCACAGTTTTTAAAACAAGGCAGTACAGCTAAAGGCACAATGTTTGCATTGAACAGATGGTTGATAATAATGAGCTACAGTAGGAGACCCACTGTGCTCCATTGGGTTCAGCTAATTCACAATATGCTTGATTCAATACACATGTTCACTTTGGCAAGGTCAATTAGTCTCCACATGCTTCATGCTGAATCACAAGTTTGAAAACGAGTAGAAACACTTAAAGAGTGTGTACATGTGTGTCTGTCTGCAAACTGTAGATAATTCCCTTTTAAATCATAAAACAAATTACATATTAGTACAGATATCTGCAGACATTAGACTTCTAAGCTTTTGGAGGAATTGCAGAAAAGAAAAGTAATTTGCCAGAGGAGCTATCTATTTGCTTCAAAGCTGTCCTACTTCAGATCTGAAGTGGTAATGAAATAATTTAGCATGTTCTGCTTTCATTCAAACTTTGGGATTATAAACCTTTTTTTTTATTTGACAAATTATTATTTCCTGAAATTATAAAATGTTAAAGTTAATGAGCTTTGTTTTAAAACTCATCATTATCTACATCCAATTGCTGTATAACAGAACAGGGTTAAGTTTACCCAGTGGACTTAAAAGACAAAAACTAACAGTACAGGGTGGTCCGAATTGCTCTTTCTGTTGGTTTGCTAAATAATGACTAAATGTTAAATATAATTATTAAAAGAGACATCGTACATCTCACTGTATATTTTTAAGCCACTGGATGGACAAGGGGTCTGTAACTTCAGTACTAACATGTGGCCTTAGAGGCCTCCAATGTGGCTCTCTGGTTGAAGAAATATATAATGTTTTGCATTTTTAAAATTAAGATTTTTTTGGACTTAAGGAGAAATTAATACAGTCAGAAAAGTCAAACCAAGGCCGGGTGTAAATCTGCCGCTTTCCACCCCTTTAAATGTGATAGCCTGCAAAACATTCAAAATTAACTAAAGAAATACAAATCCCCCCTTTCTCAAAAAAAATTGCCGGTCCCAAGTCCGGCACTGTTTTTTGTCAATAAATATAAGCCGTCAATATATATATACTACATATATATATACTACATATACTACATTGCTGTTTTGAGATGATCCTATGTGACTATGGGTGCATTTTATTTGAAATTAATTCTTGTAAACCTCAGTTGATGAGGTATTTCATGTTTTAGGGAAAAAATAAAAATAAAATAAAAAACTTTATGTTTAGGTTTTATTCGTGCAACAAGTACCTTATATTTATATTTTTATAATAGCAACAACAACATGAATACAAATCCATATCTTCTCACCAATCAGGAGTGAGCTTGTTGGAAGGCCAGACCCCTTTTACTGAAAGCAGGCTCAGGCGAATCTGTCAATTAAACATTTTGGTTATTCTGACAATAGAATGAGTTATAGTTGTTTATGTCTCAGTAGAAGTCTATGGGATTTCAGCCAGTGGGTTCTTTCTGTTTGGAATGCCAAGGGGAGGAGTCATACAGTCCAGTTCTCATTTATAGTCAATGACTCAAATGCAAAAAGTCATACAATGCTGAATACTCGTGAAAAGGATAGTAGCTCATTTGGTCGACACAACAATGATTCCACTCTAATTCTGGTAAAGATGCCTCTGAATAAATTTGCTTTGAATTCATTTATTTTTTTTCTAAAAGTTCCTTTTTAGAAGCAGGTTTATTACAGCATCCAGGGAGCCTCTTGTTGGTTTGAAAAAGGAGGTTAGTTTTTCCCTCTGTATTTTCCTCTCTGCTTCCCCTCCATACTTTGGACGTGATTTCAGATACACGTAAAGACCAAAAACAAGTTCTTTTTTGCCATGAAAACAATTGGAATTAAAAAAAGGCTGAATAATTCTAAAAGGACAGTAAATAAATCCCTGTGTGATGCAAAACAGGAGCTAAGACTACAACTTCTTTTCCTGTGGATCCATCTTCTTTCTCTCCTTCACAGTGATCACCATCAGTCCCAAAACCCACAGGCTGGAGCCTGACAGGTAGATTATCGCTCCAGAGCCTTTACTCTCCCTGCTTGAAGCTACCAAGGTTTTATTCTCAAGGCAGGGGGGCAAGGACACATGATTTTATGGCAGCCTTTGCCGTTGAATTCATTTTCTCTGTGGAGAATGCAACAGACCCGGGGAGACCTTTAATGCAGTGTGCTTGCACTTAACGGGCTCTTGTTGACTTCCTTTATTATTTTTTTTAATCTTATCTTATCATGGTCTGTCTTTTGCAGATTTCTATTGCATTTTCATTTTTTATTATGTTTCTCCTGAGCTTTTTTTGTTTACAACTCTTTCACATTTTAAACTAAAAATTATTAAAGTTCAAATGTTTTCAGGAAATCTGTAGTCCAGGGGTCTGCAACTTGAGCCACGCTGTGCTCATTTACTCCTCCATTGTGGCTCTTAAGCTTAGAAGAAAATACTAACAATTTTCATAAACAATGGCTTTAGTCTTCATTCACGTTTTGATTTTTAATGTCATATAACTGAGCAAAATGGTGCACAAAAGCACATATTCTTATCTTCTGCGGCACAATAATGTTTAGTTGCTGTTCTAAAGCAAAAACCTACTTCAGTGACAATTGTGTTTTTGGGTGTTTTTAACATGGTCTGAGCCTTTTTCTGATTATAATGGACATATATTAAGAAAACTAAGCTTACACATGTATTTCTGAATTGTTCTTTATTCAAATCATTGTGAATCAGGAAGAGACAAACAACTGCTACTTGAAAGAGAACGTATTTGTGACGTAGAAAATACGATGTGTAAGTTGCAACAGGGAGGAGAAGGCCCACTATTTAGAGGTGGATTTCTGATGAACTAGTGCTGTTATTTGATGTTGGCTAAATAGTAATAGGAGAAAATGAATGAGGCAAAACCATAATGATAGGAATGTCATATCTGACTTTGCTTTCTAGCAATTTTATTTCTGTAAAACTGAAAATGTAAATCTGCCACGGCAGATCTCTTATTTGACACAGGGTTTATTTTATTTTGAAATGAACTTGACCTCCTGCTGTCAAAATTAAAAGAAGTCTCCAAAATAGATCATGATGTACCTAACCTAAAACTGTATCAATTGGCATCTATCTTAAGATTTGGGTGGAAGAGGACCTCACATTTGTCTGGCTAGGTTTTGAAAAATCACAGACTCGTTTGCTTCTCGGGGATTTGTTCTGTAAAAACCTTAAGTCTGTCAGAAATGTTTGTGGTAACAACCCAATAATCACAAACACAGTCAAAGCATGTTTTTTATAGGCGGGTGGAGGGAAAGACTCTTGTCCTTTGCTTTCTCCTTTTCTCAATCATACCAACTTATTGACGGTATTAGATGCAGTAGAGAAATGGCAAACAGACTTGGATCTGAATATTTTAGAGGATGTATGGCGGGTTGTTAAAAGTAGACAATATCTGTTTGCGATCATGTCAGGATTTCACAGTATATACGGTAGTTACGCACAGACAGCAAATCTCTCCTAACAGAAGGCATCCGATGAACCCTCAAACATCACCCATCAGTTTAAAATGTAAATCAGCAATTGGAACTGACTCTCACTGTGTCTGGTTATGTCCGAAAATCTTGCCATACTGGAGAAATATTTTGGAGGACATGGAAAAGATCTTGGGGACAGCTCTGACCCTGAACCTGGTCTCTTTGCTTCTGAATTATTGGAACAGTAAACTTAGCTCTACCTCCAGCAGGCTTTACCGCATCCTGACATATGCCGCGCGTAAGAACATTTTGCTGTCTTGGATAAGTGAGAAACCTCCCTCTAAAGCAAACTCAAAGGGTCATTTTACGATAACAGGGACACCTTACCTCTGCTTCACCATTGGAGGATCAGTGTTGTGCTGAGCTATGCTTATGTTTGCTGAAAATATGTTGAAACGACAATTAAAAAAGTAAAAGAAGTTTAAATTGTTGTACATAGAAAAGCATCACTTTATCACTATATTTAGACATCACTATAATTTAGTTATTGAAAATATCTAAACTTTTTTTTTAAAGAATGCCTTAGTGGCCATGAAATAATAAATAAAGTGTGTGTGTGTTTTTGTTTTTTTTGAACGGTGAAGTGAGACTTCAAACCCGAATGTCCCAAATGGGTCTTCTAGCATTGAATGTTGCAGACCCCTGGTCTAGTCACAGGTCCTAATGTATGATTTTCATGTTGCCATTCCCTCTTCTCCACTTCTACCAGGAAGAGGCTAAATTCCACATCTTGTCTTACCTTGGAATGTGTTAGGATCCCCCTGGAAGAGGTGGAAAAAAAAAAAAAAAAAGTGTCTGAGCAGAGGGATGTCTGCGTGCGTTTGCTCAGATCGTCGTCCCGGTGACACAGTCTCAGACGAGAGGCTGGAAATTGATCGACATGATGCTTAAGTAAAGCAAATTTGCATCTGTCAGATTTCAGCCGCTTTCTCTGCAGACTTCGACTGTTAAGGAAACAGAAGAATCTGTCCATGCCCCCAATGGATGAGATGGAATAAAAGTCTTGAATTTCTTTTGATCACACACAGTCTCACCCACATACAGTCACTCCGTCTACACACTCTTTATGAATCAGGAAGAGCCTTGCCTGAAACCCTGTAAGCTGAAAATCTCCCTTGGCAGAGCTGGATTTCACCTTTGGCTGACTTGTACATGTTGAACTTTCCACATGAGGGAATTTGTTTAAAATATGGTCCTCAGCATATAAAAGAAGAGCTAAGAGTATAAGGGTACAAAAGATGGGTAAAACATCTTTTGGGGTATTTTTCCATGTTTTGGGCATACAATTTGGACAATACTTAAACTGGTAATTCGTCAATGCTTTATGTCATTGTTGGAAATGAATCAATCTCCTATAACCATTAGATGTGTGCTGGGTTAGACACTGTTTTAGCTATTTATCCGTGGAATGGTAATATTCCAAAATAGTTATGGAAAACTGAAACAAGTCAACCTTGATGCAACATTCAGAGCTGAGGCAATGCATAGTCTGCAACAGCTTGCCCTTGTTGATAAACACACCCTTGTGTTTGGTTTGGTTTTGTCGTGAATTATTGCAACTCCATAAACACGCAGTCTGATGACTGGAAATATTACAAACACTCTCAGAATTGTGTAAGATCCAGCTCAGAAATACCCATGGGGTCACTCACACACACGAACATAAAAGTAAATGTGCTTTTTATCATAGTTTTGCACAAAAAGAAGAAGAAAAAAGAGAACTACAGTTCACTTTTCTTAAAAAAATACACAACTATAATGATTTCCAAAGTCAGCAGTGGCACACTGCTGCTTGGGGATACAAGTAGAAGAAACACATGCAGCACATCCTGGTTTTATCTGGGGTTTGCCTCATACTGCACAGCCACCCTGAGCCAAACATTTGCATGTGAAAGATAAGAACATATTAGGACGTCAATGTGAGGCATCATCTCCAAAGAACAACTATGGATAAATGGGGTCACCGCGTTCCGTATGATGGAGAAGCTGCTTGAAAGCCAATCTTAACCATGTCTGAGTGTAGTTGCTGTTATGACTGATGCCTTGGGTGCTGGCGTCAGGGTCAGAGAGCTGCCCTGTTGGGAAGTGAATGCTGTACAAAGAGGGACAAGAACTCAAGATCAAAAAGAGAGAGTAAAACAAACAATTTTCCACAGAAGCATGGGTTGTTTTTTTATTACTCCTGATCCTTTTAGAGACCAAACCTGCATTCAGATTCTAACTTTTATAAAGGGTGGGACAGAGAGGGACCTGGCTGCAGACAACAAGATGGTGCCTACTTTATTGTCTGAACGCTGAATGACAGTTCTTTAGGCAGAGGTAGTATTTGTTTCTATATTTTACAGTGTTCTCTCGCTATATCGAGGCTCATCTTTCACTGTCTCAGTGTTTCATAGATTTTTTGCAGTGAAATTGTGTAAGCTTCTCTCTTTTTTTTTCCAATACAGTGCATTGTGCTCTGCATCCTGATTGGCTGTTGACATTGTCAATCAATCCTTTCTATGTCATATCTCCAGGATGCGTTCAGTTTACCACAATAACATTAATCATCAGTAGCAAGCAGATTGCAGCCCTGCAAAGAAGGAGAACAATCGTAATCCTTTTAATGAAACTTAACGGTAATAACTTTAGCCCTTTCAAAATTGACTTTCAAAAACTTTTCAGAATTTTATGTCTGTTTTTCAAGCTTAAAAAGTGAATAAATAGTAAGTGTTACAGTCACCAGTATAGAACATTTTTAGTATAGTTTTAGTGAGCAAGATCATTTTAAAATAGAGTAAAAATGTATTTAATATTTTTTTTTTTCAGATTTAGCATTAACAAAAGTGTACAGAATTGTAAAAAAAACTTTTATCAAAGCTTCAAGTGGAAAGAAAAACTATTGAGGTTGCAAAATAAAAGAAAGGTTTTTTTTTCAAATATATGGGATAACTTTTGATTCAGGTGTCTAGTGCCATCTTGTCTGTAGCCTGGTCTCCTTCAGTGGGTGTAAACGTTTATTTGAAGAACAAAAATCGTATCCTATTTCTAGTCCTTGTGAAGATGCCAACAAGTAGAGACGCAGCAATACACTATTCACAATTCAGTTCAAGCCTCCATTTTTGGGTCACGGATTTGTTCCAGTTTGATAAATGAGTGTATAAACACTAAATAAGAAAAGTTTTCAGAAAACAAAAATGAATTTGCTAATAAGCAAGTAACAAAGAAGCAAAACCTTTCAGCTGGATTGTACTAAGTCTGGTATCATGTACTAAAAAAAAAAAAAAATCTTTGATTTTCACAATTTGCGCTTGAGACATTAACCTGATGGTTTGCTACGGTGGCCCTGAAGTGCAGCAAATCGCTCGAAGAAAAAAACATTTTCAAGGAGGAAAGAACCTCAAAAAGAAAAAAACATTTAGGATATTTTAATGTACAGAAATCAAAATGAAATGTCAAGAAAGAAGCAAAAGAAGAAACAGAAAATGGTCAGAAATGGGACATTGCTGATGAAATGATGACATTTGTCCATCATTTTAATTGAAAGGTATTTGGCATGAAGTGATACTGGATATGCTCTGTGCTAATCATAAAATCTGTGTTACATTAAAGAGGCATCTGAAAAAAACTCAAACGTCAAAATCAAACATCATCTACCCAGATTAAATGAGGATCAAAGCTCAAACTTAGGCTCTCCGCTCTCATTGGCTGAACTTCATAAAGCTCTGTTGCTGATGCCCACCAACAAAGCTCCAGGGCCTGATGGCTTTCCTGCTGAGTTTTATAAAGAATTCTGGGATCAGCTGGCACAAACTTTTTATAAAATGGTTACTTTTATCAAGGAAAGCCAATCACTGCCACCTCACGTGAATTCAGCTAACATAATCCTCCTTCTCAAACCAGAAAAAGATCCCACAATTCCTTCAAGCTATCGCCCCATTTCTCTAATCAGTGCAGACGTAAAAATTATTTGCGGGGTGGTGCATTGGGTGGAGGGGTCTGGCTTGGCTGGGGGGGTGGTCTTTTTGCTTGTGCTGGGGGGGCTTGCGCAGGGCCCTGGCCCTGGGGGTCTGCCCGCCCTGAGGCGGAAGGTGGCGGCCCAGCTGCACCTGGGGGCTGGGATCACTCCTTCTCCAGCCTTGGGACGGGGTGGGGCAACCCTTTTGGGGCCTGCGATTGCTCCAGGTAAAGCCTACCAATGCGGGGTCTGGGGGGAGCGGGCCAGGGGAGGGGA
>BSAI01000108.1:18522679-18539937 GCA_036245035.1 Adrianichthys oophorus | reverse complement strand
ATTAGGAGAGCCTGGTCAGGCAATGTACACCTTCGGGGACCCCCACTCATCCCTTTTCTAGATGGGGGTAGCTGACCCCCATCGTGCTCTCTTCTGGATCTCCGCAGCTGCCTGGAGCTTTGGAGCGGGTCTCCCGTGGGGGGCCTCGGCTCGTACCCGGGGCTTGGGTGGGAGGATGCTCAGAACTCCTGGGTGGTGGTGGGCGGCTAGTCTGGGGTGGTGGGGCTCTCGGGGGTGGGGCCCCGCGCTGGGCCACCTGGCGCGGTGGGAGGGCTGCTCTCCTGACTTGGCTGGGCCTTGCGCTCTGCGTTTCCGTACCTCACTACGCTCGGGTGTTGGGGGCCCGTGTGGCTGTCCTGCGGGCCCTGGTCTGGGTGCTTGGCCGGGCTGCCTGGCGGGTGGATCTCCTCCATTGACCCCACAGTATGGGTGCTGGGGCCCTGGTTGGCGCTGCCGCCTTGGCGGGGGTCTTGGTGTGGGGATGGCTGGGGGTTCTCCCTCCTTTTTTTGTGCATTCCATCATCCACTTCAGCTTAACATAACATTCACCTGAGCACAGGCGTCGGCTCACCTTTGCACCTTCAAATAGTGTGCGTGACAGAATGTAATGCTTTACATGTGTTGGTTGGTATGCACAAGTGTGCGTGTGAACTGGATGTGGACAAGTTTGTGAACACTCTTGGAGCCAGCAGGTATGTAACAGCTGAGTGTGTGGACAGGCCCTGCCCATTTTAGACCAACACTCACTATTGCAATGGGTATAAGCTCCAGCATTTTGTTGCCTGTAGATTAACAACTCTACCTTCCCTTCCCAGTAGTCCTTCTCTAACTTCTATAATCCACCATCGCCCCCCTCCACCCCAACTCTCTCCTTTTCCCCCTTTCCTTTTCCGTCCGGTCCAACAAAAAAGACAAAAAAAAAAAAAAAAAACAATATTAATAAAGTTTGGTTTAAATTACAAAAGGGGCTTATACCAACATACATTTTGTGTTCGCTATGATTCATAACCCCCGATTGTAAGAGTAAAATCTGTCTAATACAAGAGGCTCTCAGCTCATATCTGTTTGCTCAGCTGTTGGACAGGACAAGTTTAAAAAAACAAAAATCAAACACAATTGTTCAATCAGTGATATCTCATTAGATATCTTTTTCTGTTTTTTTTTCACATTTCATTTGATTTTTGAAAATGACTTGTTTTCCTAAATGTTTTATTTTTATTTTTAGTTTCTGGAATTTTGTTTTAAATTTCTGAACTGTAATGTTTTTTTTTTTTATCTTTAATTGCTTTTTTAATTGTTGTGATCTTTTGCACTTCAGGGCCACCGTAGAACTGGTAAGTACGCAACAATTGACTTTCCCAATAATTTTGTTTATTGTGTGACACACGATTTGGTTTTAAAGTGAGAATTGTGGCATCCCTCATAACTATACTCCTTTTTCTGATTCAAGCCCCAATATTTTTATGAAACCAGAGTGCGGATAATCTCCAAATTAATCTCAAAATAAAATTGCATCTAATTTTCGTAAACTCTTGTGCTGAAAAGCTCCTTTTCATCTAAAGACAGCAACATACTTCATCAGCAGAATCACATTTCTTTTCTGTGTTGTGTCTGAAATGTGTGTGTGTCCTAGAGCGTCGAGGTAAGAAGCTCCTGTGCCGTGGAGTGAGACGGAGGGCATTAGTCAGATTTGACCAACAAAGAGGCTGTGAGCACACTGCCGGGGGGATTAGACCAACACCACAGACTTTCATTAGCCTACAGAGAGAAGGAGAAATGGAAATAGCAACAGAGAGGTGGAGAGAAAGACACTAGATTACAGAGATAGTGGAGGACTTTCATCAGAAGAGGGTGAGGAGGAAATGTTAAGATGGAGGATGAGGAGCGAGATACAAAGAAATTAAGCGAGGGACGCTCGCAACACATCGCTACTAGATTAGCCCAATACCAAGGGCTTTCATTAAATGGGAGGCAGGAAGTGAGATTGATAGAGAAGGGAAGCAGGAAAGGAAGGGTGGAAAGAAAGACTTGGAAATATAACAAGATAAATATGCACACGCAAGAGGAAAGATAGGAGACCGATTAGAGAATAAACAGATGTCATGTAGGGGGACAAAAGGGAAAATTGGGCTGCACAAGAACAAATGACAGAAAAAATGAAGGCAATAATGAAAACACAGAATGAGATTGGAAAGGCAGGCCTACGAGAATGAAGGAGAAGATGACAAGCAGGAAGCTTAGTGAATAATGATGCTTGTGAACTTGGAACTAACTCCTCTGGTGTTCTACCAACACACAGAGATGAGCTAGACATATTCTGGATTTGGAGTGAGCTGTGTGCGCTTAAAAGACAAGTTTGGGAAGAACAGTGTGATGTCACAACCTGTAGGCTTTTAACATGAAATCAGTAGCGCCTTAGTCACAGCTGCCCTTATATGTGGATACGAGTTGTCTGAGGGGAAAAAAATGGGCAGATCTGCACAGGGCATGAAAGTGGCCTGCATGAAATATCAAGATCGTAGACCAGTGTTCCCCAAACTTTATGTGGCTGCGGTACGTTCAGCCTCTGAGGATTTCATTGCGGCGGGTGAAAAAAAAAAAACTGGGGTATAATTAATTATTTCCTCCATGGCCCGGTGCCAATTGATCCACGAACCTGTACCGGTCCGCGGCCTAGTGGTTGGGGATCACTGTCATAAACCATTTGGTGAGCCCATATAGTGGAAATGTACATGTACATTTTTTACTATATTAATGCTTTGAGCTACAGGTCATAGCAAACACTTAACCGATGCATAAGGGTAAGTAAGGGTGAAGTAGGTGAGATGCAGGCATGTCGTACATATTTTCAATCGTTTTCAATCCACTCAAAACCTGCGCACTGTGCATGGGGCCCATTAGAGCTGTTCAAGTGACACACGTGCGCTCCTTGCATGCCTGGTGAGCACTCTGTACACCCTGACTGAGCTTAACACTGCTTCGGCAACGCGGGCTCCAGCAACCGCTTTTTTTAATGAAAAGTCTATCCAAGCATTCACGCGTACCTACACAAATGTCTACGACCATTTTCACACCCAAAGTACAAAGCACCTTCCCATTGAATGCATGTTTACAAGTCAAACCAAGTCAAATTTGACTTTAGTAGTGATGGCATGTGATTTAGTAGTGATGGCAACCCTTTTAATTCATTCATGTGTCAACCATTTGAAAATTGATCATGGATGACAAATTAGTCATTTGTATGTGGCCGAAATTCAATGACACTAACTCTTTCATATATTGGAATAGAGCTGTGAAAGAAAAGCCTGGATCAAAATTTGTGAGATTTTTGACTTTTTACACTAAGCCTCCTCCAACTGTGGGTGGTAGACATGCGCTGGTAAACAGTAGCAAAGAGAAGGAAAATGTGCCCCTCCCAGTGTGAATACCGTGGGATTCAAGAAGCCTTATTAAAGTGTTCTTGAAAACCCGTCACATGCCCGATGTGTCCATAGCTTTAGAAATTAGACAATCTTAGTGTACTTTGTGTGGACATACTGCGATCGTCCGACAGTACCGGGCACTTATGTATCACATGCATACCTTGTCCTTACTGACTGCGCACGAATGCTGCACAAACCTCACAAACAACTAAAGTGTGGCGTAAGGGCAACATATAACAGCATCATCCATACATTATAAGTGCGTGTAGCTTACTTTATCCCTATAAATACTTCCTGATACACTTACCACACGCACTACAATACGTTCCATTTTTATGATGTCCCTTAAGGTGGCTACAAAAGCTTTAAGAGAACTGCAAGACCCCCTACAATCCTCCACAAGGCCAAACAATCATCAAACCTGCAGCACTTGTATGTGTCAACCCCTCGAATAGGTGCATGTGACTAAGATGTAAATGAAAGCTTTTCCAGTCAGCAAAACCAACATTTAGAAGTAATTATAAAAATCATCCCCAATAGAAACTGTACTTGTGTTTTGTAAATGATCAGAGGTTTGCAAAGAAAGAGTTCATCCAATAGGTTGCTGGGAATTTGGTTAAAAGCTAAGGCACAACCATGACATATTTAATGAGTTTTGCTAATATTTTAAAAGACTTCAGTCAAAACCTTATGAAAAAAGTAATCAATAATAAAGTGAGGAAATGCTCTGCAAATCTCATATTTTGCCACTTCACAGAAACGTTCATCAGAGCTACTTTTTGAACTTTGCTTTGCATTGAGATCTCTTCTAAGTGGCACAAATCAAACTTTTAGCATAAAAGCTCAATCAAATCTATAAATTAGTGACCACAATTAAGTCAGAACTCTGAACTCACAGCAGAGTAGCACTTCATAAGGAGCCGTGTCTCCCATGCTGCAACGCGTCATTTGGCTTCTTTATTCTCACATTTCACTACACTTTCTGCACACTGACCTTTTTGATTTTAGTTTCCAGACCGCTCATTTCTTCTGGCAGTGAAAAGATGTCAGAGAAGTGTATTTGTGCACAAAAGCAGTTTTCCCTTTTACCACGATCTATAACAGTCTTGCTTATTTTACCCTGCTGGCTAAACAAATACTGACCTTCAAATGTCCTTCAAAAATGTGTTTTTGTCAACGATAGGTTTAAAATAAAAATAAAAAAAAACACTGAAGTTTTCAAAGTATATCAAATTTGTTTGTTTTTTCAAACTGATTGAAAAGTAAGGACATCAGTTAAACTGTTTGGATTTTTTTTTTTTTTGGTGTCCTTAACATGTTCTTGTGACATGATGGAAGACATATCTAAAGAAAATTAAGCCTGAAATTGTATTTCTGAATATTTATTTAATCAAATCACTGTGAAGAAGGAACAGACAAAAAAAATGCTGTTGGAAAAAGCTTGGAGCAGTTATTTAAAAAATACAATCAAGGTCAAGGTCCCTACTTCTACATTGTGACGCATCAACTTGCTGACGATTGGATCCACGTACGTCTTTATTTTCCTCTCTGAGCTGGCATCCAGCTCAAAACTGTATGGCTGGATAGATCCGATATTGCTCACCATTTAAAGACCCACTCCAATGAAAATCGTGTTTTTTTTTTTGTGTGTTTTTAACATGTTCTTTGAGCCTTTTTCTGACATTGCAACAGAAACTGGTTTTCTGAGTATTTCTTTCTTCAAATCGTTTTGGATCAGGAGCAGATGAAAAACAGATGTTTGATAAAGCTCAGACCATTCCAATCTGAAATTCTCCACTTGCAGACAATTCGATTCGTGTACGTTTTTACTTTCCTCGTCTGAGCTGCCATCTGGCTCCAAACTGTGCAGCTGTATACCTTCGATATTGCTCGCCGTTTTCTATGCCACACTATGTTAGCTCGGGCTTGTGAGGTGCTTGTCGCTAGAGAGTGTGAACAAAGGCATGCTGGGAAATTAGCTTGGCTGACTTCCACACCAACAGTTCCGCCCACAATCTAAAAGCAAATTTCCAATGAGGTCCTGTTGCTTTGCAAAAAAATATTAATATATTTATAAAATATATTTTTTTTAATTTGAGCTAAAAACAGCATCAAAGTCTCACTGGGAAGAATGGTAAGCAACATAGAGTGAGTTACGGTTCAACTTGGCGGGAATCATGAAAATTGTCCTAAGATCAGTGGAAAAAAAATCCACTGCCTGGAGATTCAGCAGGCAAACAGCAGATGTGTCTGCCAGCGTCTAAACAAATCATCTCTTATCTTATCTTATCATCAATGTTCTTTAAGTTTTGATTCATCATTGACTCACGACTTACGTTCTCCTGAAAGTAGTTTTAATACATAACTGAAATCCCTATACAGTATTTTAGTTAAAAATTAAAAAAGGAGATAAATAAAAAATCATTGCACAATGTAGTTTGTTATTTTGTTATTATGTAGTTTGTAACCTTTTTAGTTATTGGTGTGATTTCTTCAAACGCCATCAAAGAGTGCATTGCTAACCTTGCTTTTGTTGGAGCATGCTAATATTTGAATATTTTAATGTGTGGATTTCAGCGTCTTGTCATTTCTTTTATCCTTTTTCAAGTTCTGCCATGTACCATTGCACCATTGTTGAGTTGATGCATCTAATGCACCACCAGATGTTGTCTTTGTCATAATGTGTTTTTAATCACCACTCCTAAAGTCAGATGCCAGCAGGCGGCTCTCAATTTTGCATCACTTCATCTCCCTCATCTCTCCTCAGCAGCTGAGAGGGCTGTGGGCATCAATCACTCTTAACTAGCCATCCTACCAAATCGTTCTGATGCTACTTTTGAGACATCTAGAGAATAACAGAAGAACCTCATAATGCGGAAGACTGCAATAACAAAAGACAAGTTGGTCATTGCAGTTAAATAGAAAACCTGCAAAAAAATAGTTGTTTTTTTTGTTTTTTTTTTGTTTAGAGTATTTAAAAAAAATGCTCTCAGTCTAGAATTATAGAAATTATTTTAGTTCTTGCAGAGCATAAAAAAAAAATCTTCTGCGTGTAATTCTCTGTTTGGTAGGGAAAACACTGCATAGCAAAACAAAAAATTCATTTATATAATAAAATTGAAGGACAAAAAAAACTTACACAGAACATACAAAAACTGTTTCAGGAAAGAGAAGATTATTTACATAGAAAAAAAAAAGACTTCAAATAACCTTTAGTTAGGACGGACAACCCTTTCAGTGTGTACATTTCTGTCTGTGGATGGTATAGTGGATGACATGGAGGAAAGTCTCAAAATAAGTAAAAATTTGGGAAAAAAAAGGAAAATTGAGAAAACATTTTAGAAACATCTACAGTAAAAAATGAAAAGCCAAATGGGACAATGGACAATTGTGACTTTTTTTTGGCGCTTGGATGCTTTTATTTTTTTTTTCTCCAATTCTTTTTTCTTACATGAATAATTATTATCTGTCTGTCTGTCTATCTATGCCAATAGGCAGCAAAAAAAGAAACACTGTGGGTTTTGTCCTTGATAAGTCTAAAGAGAGTCTAAACATTTTTAGTCTTTAAAATATTTAAAGATTATTTAAAGTTATCAGATAAAGCTTTGAAACTTTCAATAGGAGTTTTTGATCATTTGAATGAAGTTCAAGCATAAAACTCTTTAAATATTTATTTTTATGATAGTTTGCACTGATTTGTAACCATGTAAGTACTTTCATCCTGATTTGTTATCTTACTTCATCTTTAAGACATCTTGTACAAAGTAAAAAGAGTTTTGCTGCTTTCATCATTTACCCATTGCTTTAAAACGGTTTTCAGTTTGATTCCAATCTAAAAACCTTTACTTTGAAAGTGCAGGAGCACCAAGTTCCTAGAAATATATATTTGAAAATACAAAAAGAACAAAATATACTTTATTTTCCTTTCAACCTAATTATTTTTTTAATTATTAGTTTTAATTCCATTGCATGTGTCTATTTCCTGTCTGTATTTTATCATGGAGGGGGAGCAGGGTCCTGTCATGTGTGTCACTGGAAACTAGGTTGTAGGCCTTCTGTGCATTTCTCTGTCTCTATGGGGAAGCTGGTATTGTTTGCACACTATACACAAAAATGTATGAGTACAGCATGAGACAGAGCACTGTGGCATGCTGCATGTTGTGAAAGACTTAGAAGGTGGTAGAGAGGAGTGGATACATTTGAAAAGGAGCACAGGTGTGCTTTGTAGTTCCCTTGTGGCTCATGCCATGTCCTGCAAGAACTGTCATGAAAATGCAACGATTGTTGTGCATTGGTAAATGCATTGTGAAACATTTGTAAGGATAATGTACGTGTGACTGGTTCGAGTTTGCTGCTCACGCTAATTTAAGGATATTGTGGAAAAACTCAGTGGATTTCATTTACACGATTTTTCTTTCACTTCACAGATTTTCATGACAGGGAGACAATTGTATCGGGGTGATAAAGACCTAATTTTGTATTTTGCGTACAATGGTCTCACTGAGCGTCTTACTTCTTGGTGCAAACATTCTTAAAAAAACATTTTTAATATGGGATCAAAGTCAACATTCTGTGGATATGAAAAGCTGATTTTTACACTTTCATTACAAGTTTATCATTTAAACAGCCATGAACTCACAACGCCTCTTACAGTTTTTCTTCGTTGGTTTGGCTCATTTCTTCAAACTGAAATGACATTCCGAAAACTACATGGAAAAATCTCCAAATCAACCTGTACTTGTTCACAACAGAATGGGATTTCTCATCGCTCTAATCCAATCTCAACTGTCTTCATGCATGTCTCAACTGTGTCAGTTAACTTTGCAAGTGGTTTTGGACAAATAGAGCATAGAGTTAGCACAGTAAACCCACGTTTAGCACATTTTACAATTACTTAGATCTTGTAGATCTAACCTGATCAGCCAGTTCTCAGTCTAATGGTCATTCTCTTCTAAACATGTCAGCAAGATTTCAGTGTGGGAGCCGTCAAATGCACAATCATTAGTTCAATTTTCAAAATTAGTCAAGATAATGCTATGAACAGCATCCATAAATTTCTTGGAACATTTGTTCAATTTAAGACAATGATTGACGCTCAGGTGAAATGAAACCTTGACTAATGAATGAAGAGTTTCCAGATCGCATATGGCCAATCAGCCAGTTAGTTCTGTTACCTCACAGGTGCTGCAGATGATTGTGAATGCTGGCGAATATGTCTAAATTTTCTTCTGTCCCCTTTCATTTTCACCAAAAACTGAATTTTATTTATTTATTTTTTGTGTGTGCGCTATGAAAATGAGATAAACAAAGTTTGTCTAATTTTGATGGCATTGACTCTTAACCTGTAAAAAGAATCTGCTTTTGAAGTTTGATGAGTTTGAGATGAGGGAAAGTTCTAGTAAGCTGAACTGTTGTGCAGAAGTGTAAGTGTGTTTGGCCAAATGACCTTTTAGTTTTGAGACTATCATTTCAGTTACAAGAAATGAGCCAAACCAGCAGAGAAAAACTGTCATGGAAAAGCAGCACCACGTGGCCATGGCCCACCTTCAGGTTGGTAGAAGGCAGTCAGACATTGCAGAGAACTTGGGGAGTCTCAAAGTGTCATCAGCAGATTCCCTTGAAGACACAAAGTTACAGGCAAAGTTTGTGACAGACCCAGAATTGGAGCCACAACAATGACCAGTAGCACCAGGGTTCGCATTGGTGGAGTCTGGGTAGCCACCTGTGTGCATCATAAAATTTGACAATTTTTTTACCGCAGACAGTCCATATCCACCCATAAGGGCAGTCATAACTCACACTTAACGTGTGAACAAACCCAGAAAAAAAAAAATACTAAGCAATAGTGCAGATCAGCAACCTTCATGGAAATTAAGATGGTTCATATGTGCATAAATTACCAAGTCATTGTTAAATAGCCTTGAGGAGTGAACAAACTTCTTTACCTCTTCTACCTTATCATCACGTTCACTATCCTAAAATTATACATTTTGCTGAATGTAAAAAAAAAAGAGGAAACCATTGTTTTTTTCTTTTTCTTAAGTGAAGCAACAATGTCTTAGATTACATCTGCTGGTCAGTCGTGGGAAACATCAGCAGCAGGACATTAAAAAGTTGCAATCTCAACAAACATCTTTTTTTTCATAATTATCATGAGTGGCCATAATGTTTTTTAAAGAGAACTTTTGCGCCGTTTAGAGAAAAATGCAGAGTAACACAGGGAATCAGAGGGCTCCTGCCCCGTAAGTCTGGTTTCTGTGGGTTTTATTCAGCTGCACCGCAAACCAATGGCTCCATCCATTTTTCATTCAGTCTCCAGAAATATTTAATGACTTTTAAACTGTAATTTTAAACTCTTCAAATAAAATGCCTTGGCCAAACCTAATGACTATGTGTTAGAAAGTTTTTTTTTTTTTTTTTTTTTACACAACTCTCTAGCTATTTGTTGCATATTAACCAAACATCTTTTGAATGTTCAAGGCTTCTGCCGTAGAAGTAAAGTATCAATGGAACATTTGCAACCTTGATCAAACATTAAGTATGATTTACTTTTATCCTCATATTTGTGAAACTGATATTTAATAAAGAAAAGAAATAAAAATATGAAATAAATCCCCTGCGGCAGACTGGCGACCTGTTCAGGGGTGTCCCCTGCCTTCACCCATGAGTGGCCGGGTTAGGGCAGCCCCGTGATCCCGTAAGGGACAAAATGGGTATAGAAAATGAATGAATGAAAGAATGAAGGAAATAAATCCAGTTTTGCTTTTTAAAGAAGAGTGAGAAAAGAAAAAAAAAAGGTTTTGTTTTGGGTTTTAACAAGATTCTTGCCATTGAAAGAAGTAATACAAAGCTAAATAAAAGAAGTCTCATATGTTAAATACTTTTTTAAACCCTCTGATGAAATCCACAAGAAGATTTTTGCAAAATAAGAGGTAGGGTGGTCGACCTCAGATCAGAAGATTGCAGGTTTGATTTCCGCCTTTTCTTGTGTCAAAGAGACCTTGGGCAAGAGACTGAACTCCCACATGGCCTCTGGTGGACGGTTGAGGCCAATGTTCAGCAGTGGAGCCGCCATCAGTGTGTGAATGTGTGAATGAGACTGTGACTGTAAAGCTCTTCGGACCTTCAAATAAGGTAGAAAAGCACTATTTGAGTATACACAATATAATTTAAAAATTAGCTAAACTTTTCCTGCCAAAATTGTTTTTAAAATTTCGTTCCAATTCGAAATGAGCAGGGAAAGCCCTTCTCCTGCTCCAAGTGGAACAATGATGAACTACAGGGCAGAAACATGGGCTAAGTTGTATACAATACGTTTATAAGAAAAAAATTGATCATGCGAATGAGATAGGGGTCTCAGAAATATGTGCATAAAATATGAAACAAATGGTTAAATAGGGTTGAAGACATTGCCCAAATGGTAATGGTTGACATCCTATCAAGGGTGAAGATGTCTCCTGAAGTGCCTCAAGGTGACAGAACACTTACTGATGGAGAGTCCTCAAAGACACTTGAAGACCTAATCATGGCTCCTTGAAACGTGGCATCCCCCAAGTAGGCTCACTTCACAGTGACAACCTGAAGCACCCTCTCTTTATCTCTTTTTCTGGTTGTCCTATCATGACACCACCACCCGAGGGGCTGAAACTTGATATGTCAGGATATTTTTTACATCTGGCTGTGGTTTACATGCTCACTCTATCCTACTTTTTCCTAACCATTTTTCACTTGCCTACTACATCCATTCTGCAGTAAGTGTATTGCTGAAGCCTTATTTAACAACACCGTGATCCTCACTACTTCTTAGAGTCAGCAGGTCCCGCCTTTTTTTCTGTTTTGTTTTTTTTTAACCCCCAGTCTCTTAGCCCCACCTCTCCTTCATGGCCTCTTCAAAGGTAGAGGCTGTCGGCAAAGCTTCAGCGGGAGAACCACACCGAGATCAGACACGTCAGCACCTCCATCCCAAACAAGCGTGTCAGCACTCCAAATGCACACACACAGACTTGACAAGTGCGCAGGCGCATGTCAGCACCTCCCAACAAAATACAGGTCGATCCACATGGCTCTCATATCAAAGCCAGCCTGGCAGGAAAAGCACAGGGTTGGGGTGGGGGGTGGGGGTGGCATCTACACCAAAGAAAGGATGACAAGATTGGAAATGTATTACGTGGACAAGTGTCAGTAAACAGTTTGTAGTTATAAATTACAAAACCTGCGTGCTCGACTTAACACAACTGTACCATATTTAAAGGGAAAAAAAACACACATTGCTTTATTTGATTCCTACTATCTTTCTGCAGAACTCTCCTCTCTGCATCTTGTTACTTTTTACTTCCACACCTTTCTTTAAAAGCAATATCCACGTTAGCATATTTATAATACCTGTAACTTTTAACCATGTTTGCAACACTTGAAAAACAGACGGATTCAGCTAAAACAAACATTACTGTGACTATGCTAACTCCCAATCTTGTTAGCACATCTAAAAAAAAAAAAGCACAGTCCAACATTGCTACACGTTAGCCATATTAGCTTAACTAACAATACCTGTAACTCCCAACTTGTTTGCAACATGTAAAACACAGACTGATATCTCAAAAACAAACGTTACTGTGACTACCGTTTATCTTCCAATGGTATCCCCTGCCTTGTTAGTGCCTTTTAAAGAAAAACACTGCCACACACCACTACACATTAGCCACGACAGGATATCTAGTGTAACTCCAAACCTTGTTAGTAACAGGCAAAAAACACAGTCAGAAACCGCTACTTATTAGCCTTGTTAGCAAATATAAAATACCACCCAACTGTGTTTGCAACATGTAAAAAAACAATCTTGTACCACTAAAAAAAACGTTACTTTGATTTCTCTAACTCCCAAACTTGTTAGCAATTACGATTATAAGACACACTGACTTTTTTAAAGAAATAAAGGCATCTGGGTGCGTCTTATAGTTCGTCAAATATAATACTTGCTACTTTTTATTTTTTTAACTCAGCCTTTTAACATCATCTGAGAAATGGACAGTGTGATTTAAGAGAAGCAAATGGATCAGCAAAGAGAAAGAATGGGTTATTTTTGGCATTCACAGATAAAAAAACAGAAATGTGGCACCACAAATGCAGCCATTAGACAGACAGGGAGCTTTGCTACCAGACACATACAAGACAGAGGGAGCGATAGCTGAGATATGCTGAGAGAGTAGGGTGGCAGATCAGAGTCGGTTTCTACTTGTGGGAGAGTGGGGTGGAGATGACATAAAGATTAGAGAAAGTGGATGGTTGAGACATAAATAAAAGAATGGGGGGTTGGAATGAGGGCAACTGAGGGAGAAAAGGGGAGGAGAGGCTGAGATTGGAGAGTTTTCTACCCAGATCAATGGATAGCCTGTCCTCTGCTGTGTCTGCGTTTCCTCTGGGCTCTCACAACAAGGCCCTCTCACTGCACATGGGAAATGGATGGTGTGTGTGTCACTGCGTGGACATGTGTGTAAAGCTGAGCCATCTACACTTTGGTACAACTCTTAATTTGAGAGGTCACTGATTGGTCTTCCAATTGAAGTTTCAGCCAGTGCATTTTTTATGCACGGTAGCCACATCTGTATCTCAACTATGCTATTTCGTCACAACCCTGTCTGTGTCCCAGCATGCTGCACGGGAGGTGAACTGATATATTGTCCTGTGTATGGTGTTATGATATGGTTATAAACAACGTTTCAGGTTGTCAGGAATGGGTTTATTCTGGTTGATTCACGATGTGACACATCCAAACAGCTGACACACCACAGCTTGCAGAAAATGTTTTTGTCTTCATTTCCTGCCGGCTGTTTATTTTACTTCTTGCAGATGAAACATAGTCCATCGGTGGTTTTATTGTTACAGGCATTTTCTGTTCCATCCAGATCAAGTTTAAAGTTGGAACTGTGAAATGAGTTCAAAGAACTATACCCAGTTTGGGTCCAAATAAACTTTGAATGTGCAGCACTTGTTCAGCCTCATTATCTGAAAGTTTTCTTTTTTGTTATTTTTAAACATGTGATGCAGTATTATCACTGTAAGACTTGCACTTTTAGAGTTTTTCTGTTGGTGTTGACTTCATGCCATTTGGTGACTACAAGATTAAGTTGTGAAGCAACAAATTTATGTAAAAAATCTGTCATTCTGGATTTTTTTATTTTTTTAAAAAGTAGTGAAAAGTAGTACAAAAAAATAAAAATATATAAAAAAATTAACTGATTAAGTTAAGTTTGATAGTCATAAGACATGTTCTTATGTAGTTCTGAAGAAATTAATTTTCTGAGTTTGGAATACAAAGAACAGACTGATACATTTAAAACAAACTTGATTGTGACTACACTATTTCCTAACTTTGTTAGTAACACACTAGAAAGCAAATCAGTTCAACACTGCAAAACATTAGCTGTGTTAGCTATCTAAGTTCAACCAAACATGTCTCCAACATGTAAAAAAAAAAAAAAAATACTAAACAAACATTACTTTGACTACACCAACTTCCAAACTTGTTCTTCAAACGGAAAAAAAAAAATCCCCAAATTTAACAGGGCTTTTTGTTAGCCAAGTTCAAAGCATTAGCTGCGTTAGCGTATTTACAATACCTGTAGCACCCAACCTTGTTAGAAGCACATAAAAAACAGACTAATGCCGCTAAAACAAACATTAAAGTGTCTATGCTAACTCCCAATTTTGTTAGTAGCACATAAAAAAAACAGTCAGGTAATGCTGCTCTTTAGTCACATTAGCATTATTACAGTAACAACCAACCTTGTTTACAATGTGTTAAAAAACAGACAGATATTTTGACAGAGCACCATGTACCTCTCAGTGCGCTCTAGATTATAAAGTGCACACTATTTTTTTATTTTTAATTAAAGCTTTTAAGTGCGGAAAATATGGTAATAAGGGTTCCTTTCTGAGAGTAAAAAAAAAAAAAAAAAAAAGAACATGAAGTTAACTGGTAACGCCAGATTGATGAGTGCTTGAGTGAGCTCGTTGTTTCTTTACTCTCTGTTCGGCACTGTCAAGGCTTCACTCTGTGTTTCTCCTGCTGACAACTGGGAAAGGTTCCAGCCCCTCCCCTCAACAACCCCAAACAGGATAAAGAGTGTACAGCAAAAAAGATGGATGCAGAAGGTGATTAAGGCCTCTGCTTTTCGACGAGTGGGTGTAAGCACCATAGCAAGTGTATACTTGAGGCATTTTGGATGATCTACTGGGTAAACAGTGGTGCAGAGTACTGTCTCTGCACATTCTGACAGACCCTGAAAAGAGGATGATGAATGCATTATTGTTTGGAAGATGAGTCGGCATCTGCCAACCTGATCTCAGCACATTATGTGGAGGAGTACGCTGCAATTCTGTGCTTCAGAATTTCCATACAGAAAAAAAAGGAAAAAAATAAAATAAAACAACATCCAACATTTTTTTCAAATAAATCTTAGTTTTTTGGATGTTCAAAAAAAAAGAAAAGCCAAATTTGGACTAACTTAAGAAGTGAGTATTTGTACAGATTTTCACTCAGTGACAGACAGAGGATTATTTCCATGTAATAGAAAGCACAACGGTCGAAGGTCACAAGCGCCAGACCCGTGCAAGGGTATCTGCTCAGGAGTGTGTGATACAAAGAGAGATGGGGTGAGACAGTTTGTGAAGATATGTGTGTCCTCCGGCAGCCAAGATGCATTAGTGTAACCTGACGCCTTTCCTCCCCTGTGAGCTCTAACCTTGAGACAGAGAGTGCAATGCAGGTTGCAAAGATACAGTCTGCTACAAATGAAGCAGTTGGTCTTCCTCACCTAAAATATCCAATATCCAAAAACTTCTTTATAAAAAAAAAAAGAGTTGAATGGCAGTAATTGTTTTGGAAGAAATTAAGAATTTGAACTTTTCTGCAAATGTTTTTCTTCAATGACTTACTGCATGTTCCTGTGTTCAAGTGACCACTTCCAATAAACACACGTTTCAGGCTTCCACGTTCAAAACTCTCAGTCACGCATCTACACAAGTTTTTTGTGTCGTTTTTGGCCTCCACGTACAAAACGTTTGGACGGTTAACACTCATTAAAAGTTAAACCAGGTGTAACTTAGACCGATCAGGGACTCTGATTTGGTAATGATGACTGGATGCTTTTCCCTTTGAATTCACAAAGTGCTTACCATCCCTCATGAGGGAGAAATTAATAATTATGATTTGTGCCTGGCCAAAAATATATGACACCAAGGCTATGTCAAAATTCCCTGCCAAATCCCTTACAATTGAAAAACAAAATAGTGCAACTCTCCAGTGCACTGGATTTTATAAGCAACTCAGACACCGTCCTTAGGCTACTATTTGTTTTATATGAATATGAATATGAAGTCACCAATGTCCCAAAGTAAAAACCTAATAACTATGAACATTTTACGAAGTGAGCTGGGTGTAGGGCGGCCACACAGGAAACCAGGGTTTGCTTCCCAGGGTGTGCATTGAACTGAATCGAGTGTGGGTCCATAGGCAAGACCTGATGCTGCTGCCTAACTGGGTCCCCCTCTGCTTTGATAAGAGCGTAAAAAACTCTCAGCCAAACCACTGGTGAGAAACAGTGAAAGCTGGTTAGCTGTGGCGACCCCTGATGGGAAAGCCGATAGGTGAAGAACAACATGTATGAATCATCTGTGTTCTGAAGATGGTCTGTAAAAAAAAAGAAATAAATAAAATACTTTTCTTTTCACGGGCTGCACGGTGGCGCGGTGGTTAGCGCTCTTGCCTCAGAGCAAGAAGGTTCGCAGTTCAAGTCCTGACTGGGGGACTTGAAACAGTGTCACCAATAGGGGACCTTTCTGTGTGGACTCCGGCTTCCTCCCACCGTCCAAAAACATGCTTCATAAGTTCATTGGTTACTCTAAATTGTCCCTAGGTGTGAATGTGAGTGAATATGAGTGTGTGATTGAGGCCCCTGTGACAGACTGGCGACCAGTCCAGGGGTGTACCCTGTCTTCGCCCATGAGTAGCCGGGTAAAGCGGTTTAGAAAATGAATGAAAAAAAGAATATAGTTCAAACGCAGTGCATTGTGGTTTATTTTTGCTCATCTTGTGAGCATACTGGTTTTTTTAAGAGACTTTAGGGAAATTTCTAAAGCACTTATTTTTGGAGTTGTAGAATCGATCAGATCTACAAAATGGTGAACACACTATATCATGCACTAAGCGAGTAATGAAGGAATTCGGACACAACTGAAGTCTTTCATTTGAAAACAGCTGTGAAAAAAAGCCTGGAGCAAGATTTGTGAGATTTGCACTACTTCCACATTTTGCACCAAGCCTCTTCCAACTATTGGTGGTAGACATGTACTAGTATTGGGTTGAGACAGATCAGTGTGAACACCATGGGCTAAATCAAGAACATGTTAAAAACGTGAACAAGTGTCAGTGTGAAAGTAGCCTTTCACTATAAAAAGCTATTTGACTTGCTTAAAATTGATTTAAAATCATGATTTGGTATAAGTATTTAAATGTAATTTTTCTGGCTTTGTCCCTTATTAAGTACACAATTTTAACTTATTTATTGTAGAAAACTCTTATAGCCACAGATTACAAGCTATGGCAACTTTTTAAAAAAACTTTTCTGTGATGGTTTAACTTGGCGATAATAAAAAAGAGATAAAAAAATCATTAGGGAAAATTATACATTAATTAAGCTTTCCTGGTTAAAGGCCTTTTTTTTTTTTTTTTTTTCCTTTTCCTGCCTCATTGTCAAAATGTGTGTTGTACCTCAGGGTCATTTCTAACATCAATGGGTCTGAGCAATTATGGGAAAAGTATTACAGAACTTAAAGCTA
>BSAI01000108.1:18507865-18522669 GCA_036245035.1 Adrianichthys oophorus | reverse complement strand
GTGTCAGAAGTAAAATAAGGAAAAGTTAAAAAGATAAACAAAAAAAAATAAAAAAGAAAGGGAGAAACAAATGGAAAAATTCAAGTCAGAACAAAAAATCATTCACAGAAATGTGCAGACTCAGGTTGTAATAGTTTAAAATTTCATTATAGGTGTCAAAATGAAGCTTTTAGCTCTTGCTGGAATCAGTTTAGCTTCACCCCTCATGTGATGTTTATGTTTACTGAATTATGCATCAGAATGAATGTTATAAATACTCTTGGTGGTTTGGGACAGTTTCTGTTGGAAGGCACTTGTGCATGCCAAAAGTTCTATCAGACTTTGAGGTAAAACCCACTGGAGTCTCCCTCAGCACACTTAAGAGAGAAACAATCTTTTTAACAAAACTCAGCTGCACTGAAAAATAGCTGGAAATACAAAGAAGCAAACGCTGACATTTACAGCTCAAGTATGTAGCTGCCAAAAGTGACATTATTATTGACACATGACATTTTTTATGACTCCCTTTGAGAGTTTTATAGTGTGATGTTTTCATTATGGGATGATTCCAATTTTAAAATTGCATCAACATGAGTACCCACTGAGTTTTAATTCCAGCTAACCGCTTTTCGCTGGATGACTAAAAAGGAGCATCCCGCTGTATCCAGACATGGTGACAAGTTACATATGAGGGAGTTTCCAACTCTGTTATTTCTGGGGGTTGAATTTTTTTTTATTGTTTTTTAAAAATAAAATAAAATAATCTTTTCTATAAATGATCAGATATTTCCCTGGTGTCTCAAACACCGTCCTGGACTTGTTTCAAAAAGTTCTCAAAACAATTTCTTGAGTTTGGTTTATCTAGAACAGGGATCAGCAACTTTAATGACATGAAGTACCAATTCGAATTTCTCTCCTTAACAACTGTTCCATCACGAACTATAATGTGAACTCTCGTTGTTGTTCACCTTTTGGCGCATGCCGTCAGGAGTCAACACAGCGAATCAGCTTTCACTGGTTCACTGTGGTGGTTTGGCAAAGAGCTTTTATGCCAGATGGCCTTCCTGACACAACCCTGTACTTTTAAGACACAGGGAGTTAGGCAGCAGAATGAAGGGCCATGCCTAAGGACCCACACTGGATATTTTAGCTCATTGCCGCCCTGGGAAGTGAACCCTGATGTCCTGCGAGACAGTCCTACACCCAGCTAAGTATCATTTGAACTCTAACACAAAGAAATACAAAAATAATTCTAATATATCTAAAAAAAAACAAAATTCACAAACAGCAGGTAAAATAGTTTTTTAAAATATATTTTGGCACTAAGTCTAAAAAATTCCTTCATAACAATATTGCACAAGAAAAAAAGGCCAATGTTGGAATAGTATTTTTGTTTGAAACATAAAGTATTGCACTTGTGGTATTTCACACCTACAACAATAGGGTTGGATACATCAAAACAAAATTCTATCAATATTTATAAAAACTTCACAACCATTGACATGAAAAAATAAAGACATTTTGGCTTATTTATCTTTTGTTACATCGTGAGACCGGGCCTGAGTAACTTAATGTAGATTCATTCTGTGATGATGCTTTTATTACAGGTAATGAAATGTTTTTACTTTTTCTTTAGTTTGCCAACTATAGTAATATACATGTTCTGCACTTGGACAGCGTCATTATTCTTTTATTTGCCCCCAGTAAATGGAGTGGCTATCAGCTGTAGTATTAATATTAAAACTTGTTCACATTTCATATTGACATTTGGCAGAACAGAAACCAAGTCTGGGTATAATCCAAAATATCGATATTATCGATCTCAAGTTTGTATATCGTATTGATACTGACCCGCAAATATCGATATTTTCACTTTTGCTTGAAACTTTTCTGTATCTGCAAAAGGACCCAACTGAGTCGCTGCCGTACCACTTTCGCCAGTTCTGTGAGATCTCAACAGCAGCAGAGAAAGAGTATGCAGGCAGCAGGCACTGTTCACCCCTCCCCCCTCTGCTGTGAAGACAATTCAATTTTTATCTGTTGCTTTTTACTGTCTTTTGAATGCTTGTAATTAAAAATAAAAGACTTTTGGTTCATTTGATTTGCACTTAACTGAAAGAGGTAGGTTTAAAAAGGTTAAACACTATTGTGTCAAAATAAACACGAGTAAATGTTCGTGTTAAAATTTAGTCCCTCGGCGGCTATGTTGTGGAAAAAATGGTCCCAAAAGTCAAGAGGCAGAGTATCCTTATATGTGTAAGTAAATCCTGCAAAATAGAAGTTTGGCACCATCTCTTGGTGAAGCAACATACCTGCACAACTGTATAAAAACAAAGGATTGCGTGAATTGTCACTCATCATTGGCATATATGAATTTACTGAACTAAACATGGTGTTGACATTACCCATAGGAAATTCCTTACCTCTGGCCCGCGCAGCATCAGCCCAGAGACTTCTCCGTCACTTCCTGATAGCCTACTGCTATATTGCAACTCTTCGACAGTGATTGGTCCGAGTCGGTCTGAGTCACATTTTTAGAGAAACTACTGTCACCAATCATGAGTGAGCTTGTTCCGACTTGTTTGAACTCCATACTCCCACTGAAATTGGATAATCTGTCAATCAAATGTTGGAGGTGGGGCCAGCGGGCACCACATGCTTGTACTAAGGGATCTGATTGGTCAGTTTATAACTTAAATAACTTGTGATAAAGAAAAAAATATCTTAAAAAAATGTAGGATTACAAAGAAGATCTAAAGAAGAAGGTATCAGAGCAAGAACAGTATTCTGACAAATAAAATGACTGAGTGATAACTGTCTATTTCTCAATAGAAGTCTACAGGTTTTTGGCTTTCTTGTAACCAGCAGGTACTTCCCATTCGGAACATAAGAGGGGAGGGGTTTTAAATATTCCATTTAAATGCTTTTCACCTGTTTTTATTGTCCTATAAAGGCTAAGAAGTTACACATTATTGATACTTCTACCAATTGTTTTTTTTTTATTGTTAAACATTTTGATTTATTTTTGTATCATTTTTACTTGTTTTTTTTTTCTTGGTTTGTTGACTGCCTTGCATTAAATTCTTCACCCTTTATTTAACTTCAAAAAGTTTTTAATTCAATAAACTTTTTTCCATTTAACTGAAAATATTGTCCAAATGTTGTTTATAAGTGTATCAAGTCATTACAAAAAAGAAACCTGCAAAAAAAAAAACGTATACTTAAATTAAAAACAATTGAGAATTTGAGGTTCCGTAAAATCCACCGCATTTATGAAAAATGTTTGTATCTGATCCATATTTGCAATATTGACCGGTATCGGATCGGTGCCTAAATGCTGGGTATCGCCCTAATAAGCACAGTCCAACACTGCTACAATGTATTTACAATGACATCCAACCTTGTTTGCAAAGCATTTTAAACGGACTGATCTCGCTTAAACAACCTGTACTGTGACTTTGGGGCAAAGCTACAGGGGGGGCAAAAGGGGATAGGTGCCTCCTCCCCAATTTTTCAGTTAATATTAGTATAGTTAAAAACAAAGATGAGAAAAATCATAATTACAAGCAATTTTAAGTATTAGTAATAGCAACCCAGCTAAAAGAACTGCTGTTTTAATTTTTTGTTTTCAATAATAAAACTACAAAATACATCATTTTGATCCTTTTCTTTCCTTCCCTCCCTCTATTCCATTTTGCTCCCATCTTCCCTTTCTAACTTTCCCTCTCCAATCCCTTTTGTCTCTGCTCATCTCCCTGCTCTCTGCTGGGTGTCCTGTTCCCCCCCCCTCTCTCTCTGGGACCAGCAGACCTCCTGACGGCTTGGTATTGATCCTCCTATCTCCTCACTAGCTATCTCTTTCTCATGTTCTCTCATTCTGGCCTCCACTCACATATATGCACACATACACACACAGAGAGACAAACACACACACCTTCTATCTCACATGCATTAGGGTGACAAGATAAAAGGGTCTGTATGCCCCAAGGCAAAGCTAGCTAAACAAGAGACCAGAGGCACTCAGTGTCTAGTGTGTGTATCAAGAAGGGAAACACTTAACCAACCCAAGGCTACAGACACTCAGCCATAACTCCAACAGGAGTCCTCCAAACAACCATTTCCTTTATTTACAGGCTTTATTTATGTTCCTTTAAGCCATTATTAGACATAAAAAGCTGAATCTTGTCAGATTTTTGTGCCTAAATCACAATTTCTACTGTTGCCTAAGAAAGCTGAAGGCAACAAAGCATGCTGTCTTTTCCTGTGAAAAATATTTTATGGATGATAAACGCAATTTTTAAGCTTTGCCTTGGGATTGATTTTTGACTTCTTGTTGTTTGGAGATAAACGGCTCAAGCAAAGCTATCAGAGCTAAATCTAAAGAGGAGAGTTCGGATTTAGAGTTTGATGACCTGTTTTAGTTTTGTTCCAAGAAATTGTTCATTTGAATGTTGATCTTTATCGACGTGCAGCAACAAAGCGTAGCTGATGTATGCACGCACTTCTTTGGGAGCTCATTTTATACTGTGCAGCTGTGTTCATCTTATGGAAGTGGATAAATACAAATGCAATATGTGCACAGTGCTGTGTTCAGTCACCTGTTTCAAGCCCACCTCTCACGGATGGTTATGCCTTCAAGGAACAAATGGCATTTAAGACTGCCTGCAAAATCTCCCCTTGAATAACAGAACATTTTAAATTTGTACAAAATTTACCTTCGAAGAAACATTCATTTTATCTTGCTAATTAAATCAAAGCCCCTAATTTATATGATCTCTTCTGGAATGTATTTCCATTTTTTTAGAAGTTGTCATTTATGGATTCATTTTTGCAACTTTTGATACGGTGGCCCTGAAGTCCGAATCACATCAACAAATACTAAATACTAAAGCATATTAAAGACTACAATGAAAAATAAAGCAAAACATGTCATGGAAAAACAATGATACATTTTAGGAATCTAAACAAAATTCCAGAAATTAAAGCACAATTCCAAAAAAATAAAACCAACTTAAAAATGAAAGGTTTTGAAGAACAAAAGTCATTTCCGGAAATCAAAATCAAATGTTCATTAACAAAACACAAGAGGAAACCAGAAAAGACACTGTAGATACGATGGGTCATCCAGTAATCGCTGGCTGGATGAGGACGTTTTAACCATTTTAACCAAAAGGTATTTGGCATAAAGCCATACTGAATATGCTCCATACTAACCTAAAAAAACTTGGATTAGTATGCAGACACTGAAGGCACATTTGAAAAAACTCAAATGTCAAAAATCAAACGTTCATTCAATCAGTGATGTCCCATAGTACCCACCTTTTCTGGTTTCTTATTGTATATCATTTTGGAATTTGAAATTGTGCTTTGGTTACTGGTATTTTGTTTGCATTCATTCATTTATTCATTTTCCAAACTACGTTTTTCCCTTTTGGGGTCACAGGGTTGCCGGAGCCTAACCCGACTACTCATGGGCGAAGGCAGGGTACACCCCTGGACTGGTTGCCAGTCTGTCGCAGGGGCCACAATCACACACCCATACAATACACTCACATTCACACCTACGGACAATTTAGAGTAACCAATTAACCTGTGAAGCATGTTTTTGGACGGTGGGTGGAAGCCGGAGTCCAACATGCAAACTCCACACAGAAAGGTCCCCATTGATGACACTATTTCAAGTCCCCCAGCCAGGATTTGAACTGGGAACCTTCTTGCTGTGAGGCAAGAGCGCTAACCACTGCGCCACCGTGCAGCCTAGGTATTTTGTTTTGATTTCTATAATGTTAGTTTATTTTTTAATTATTGGTTTTGCTTTTATTTTTTTTATTGTCATTGTGATCCTAAATATGTTTTTTTGCATTTGAGAGATTAGTTGGTGTGATTTGCACTCCAGGGCCACTGTAGAGGTCTGACCTCAAACCATCCAAAAATCCACAAAGTCCTCCACAAAAAGCAACAAACCAGAACTAACAGCAAGTGAAAGACAATGTTTCTAAAAACACAAAGACAGTTGTGTTAAAATAATGGTGATGTATGAATCCTGAATCCCTGTCTCTGGAGTGAAAGTCCTAAAATTCATCCAGTTCAGTCTCATGTTTTACCGCCAACGCGCTGACATTTTGAGTCTTATCTACTTACCTTTTCCTTCCCCTGAAAACTGAATAGTTATTTTTTTCCCTTCATGTGTCCTCAGGTTGTGCTTGTTAAGAAACCGAAAAAGGCATGAACGCAGTTTGTTGCAGATTAAATTTCCAAAATGAGAAAAAATCAATATGTCAAACCAAAACAAATTCCGTCTTCATGTTTCAACGTGATTCACTTTATATGCTTGTTTCCCTGCTGGCAAGCAGGGATTACAGACCATAATGCTTTTGCTCACAGCCCCTTTCAGGGGTGTAACAGAGCACATTTCAGATGGGTTTACTACCCTAACCCCCAATCATGATGATGTCTGAGCCATGTCTAATTCAATGCACCCCAAAGCTAGCAAGGCGGTGTCAGGAATCGATACCTGGCATGAAAAACGACGTGACTTTCAGCTGCTGAGGTTGCATCAATCATTCTTTTACCATTAGCTCATCTCTCGACAACGAGTTGGACTTCTCTCTCTCCCACCCCTCCCTGCGCTCCCCATGTTTCTAGATCATCATTTTCCCTCGGTTCCCTCTATCTCTCGTTCCCTCTCTTTCAGCCTCGTTCTTCTCTTTTCTCCGTCCTTCCTCTCCCTGCCAGCTCAGCGGATGCCCCTCGTCACAGCTCCTATTTCAGCCTTCTGAAGTTTCCTAATTGATCGCAATCAGAGCTGCTATGGAGCAAAGCCATGAGAAGGGGAGCAGGGGGGCACAAGACAGACGTAGACAGAAGCTGAACATGTTTGGACATGTGTGGAGAAAGTTATATTAGTTAAAGATCCAATTTAAGCATTACAGATGGATTTTGTAGCTGCTCCTGTAGACACTGTAACAGTGCAACAGAGTAGGAAACGGACCTAATAATTTACTAATAAAGTATTCAAAATTACATTAAAGGTGATGTTTTTGTTTAAGAATTCAAACCGTAATGAAGACATGTAGGTATCAAATACAAAATCTGAATTTACTCTTTAAGCTTGGAGCTTTTGCTCCAGTGTTAATATTCAGATGACCATAACTCTTTAACTGTTTATGTAATTATTGGAATACCAGTGGATTTTGAAGTGGAGACAAACAGCTTTACATCTTTTTTGCAACACTGTTCATTAGTAATGGGTCGCTATATGATCTGAGTCTAGAACTTGAGAGGCTAAGTTTAAAACTTTGGAGCTATGTCTAGAACTTTGGTAGCTAAGCCAGGAACCAGAGAAGCTGAGCCTAAAAAATTGAGCAATTAATCCTAGAACTTGAGTAGCTAAAACTTGAGGAACTAAGTCAAGAACTTAAGGATCCATGTCTAAAACTTTAGGAGTTAAGTCTAGAACTCGGAACTGCTGAGGTGTGAATGATAACATAACATCATTTATTGTAAAAGTGTTTCCCAGGGGTTTTTAAATTATAATTAAACGGGGAGGTCATGGTGCAACAGTAGGGTGGGCGTCCTCTGATCAGAAGATTGCAGGTTTGACTCCCACCCTTCCCGCGCATGTCTCAAAGTATCCTTGGGCAAGACACTGAACCTACATTGCCTCTGGTGGAAGGTTGGCCCCAGTGTTTGGCAACAGAGCCGCTGTGTGTGAATGGGTGAATGGGACTGACTGTAAGGTGTTTTGGGTCTGCAAGGAAGTTAGAATAGTGCTACAAGTATAGGCTATTTACCATGATTATGCAGTTTTTAGCAGAATCAAAAGACCTGTGTCGTCTAGGACATATTTTCTGTACAGCGGCAGAATTATGAGGTAAGATAACTGTTTTTAATTAAATTAATACTTTGTGCACAACTTTTCTAGAAAAACATAAATGCAACATTTAGTTTTACGCTTAACATGTCTGTTTTGAATACGATTTGTCTTTGTTTTGAATACGACTCTTGCTTGTCTTGAATACGAATTTCTCCTTTTAACAATCTGTCAAAAACACGTCATGGGGTCACTGGCATAAACATCGAGTCCTGAAGCATCGATTCAACAGAGTGAGCATGCCGTTGAGGTTCATTTAATAAACTAAAATAGAACGAAACTTTATAGAATGTTATTGATCTCCTGGCAGAGAAATAATTTTGATACCGTAACTCTGCTGGAAAAAAAAGAGATCAACAGCCATGTCCTGTCCAATTTTTTTTTTTTTTTTTTTGGCCAGGTGAGAGCAGCGGATTGTATAAACAATGCAATGGACCCTGAAGTGGTGGGGAAAAAAAGAGCACTAGACACCGCTCATATTAGGTGTAAAAAAGTCTATGTTTGTCACAAAAAAAAAAAAAATAATAATAATTTTAATAAGAGCATGATGAAAGAAAATAAAAATGCCCTTCAGGCAGAGGAGTGATACCTGTCTCTCTGCCGTTCTGCTTTCTGCCCTCCCAGCCAGCGGCAGCCTTGAAGCGGTGGGATCCCTATTTAGCTGGCCAGTCTATTCCCGGAACAGTCTGGCATTTTCGTTCCAGCCCCTGGACCTTTCCAGATGTACCCTTGCCTTAGCTCAACAGTAGCTAGGACGGCTCCCAGCACCGCCGTGACCCAGAAATGGATTTAGCGGGTTAAGAAAATGGATGGAAAATAACAAAAACAGCTAAGATAACTCGGAGCAAAAGTGGACTCGTATGCCTGTGACCCTGTGATGTATATTTAACAGTTTGCATTCAAGACAAAGAAAAGTTGTATGTAAAACAAAGACAAATCATATTCAAAAGGCATGCTAAACATAACACTAAATTATGTATTCATATTTTTTTCTGCAAAGTTGTGCACAAAGCGTTAATTTGTGCACAACATTCTCTTTATAAATAAATGTCTTATTGACAGATTCCTTACACTATACAGGAGTTCATTTGAAATTCACCTCTAAGTTGTGGACGTTAATGTTAGCATAAAGCAAGCCTGCCCCCACTTCCCTTCACCCATAACTGAGAGCTCTATTTTACACTCTTTCCCACTAGCTTACAACCTCTCACACCCCCAACCTACAATTACCAGTGCAACAAAAATGGTGAGAAAAAACACAGTTATAATCTTGACTTTTTTATGTCCATCATGAGAAAAATACCACAAGAACGTGAGAAAAATACCAAAAAACACAATTTACATTGAAGTGGATCTTTAGGCACCACTAGTTCGCTGGAAGCCATGCCTTTACCTTCTCACAAGAACACATTGGCACTTAAACTTTTTTATGTCATCCTCATTTAAATTTCTGCTTCTTGTGCCCACTGTTTACGCACAAACTCACTCAATTACTCTCTTCGGTTCTCTTAGGCTACTCTGCACCACAGTTCAGAAGAGCTTTTGCTGTTGCCAAACAAATAGGCCCTCTTAAAAACCTGAATCTGTTGCATTTAAGGTGCTGCTGGAGGATGAGCACAGGTTGAATTCTGTTCTGCAAAAGCAACTGTGGTTTTTCTTCCCAACATTTGTAGGGACTGATTTGAGCAAAAGCTTACTTTTCAAAAATGCTTTTTTTTTTTTTTTTCATTGATTGTTTTTTCCTTGTCAGTTAACTGGCAGTAAACTGAGAAGCCTTACGTACTTAAGGCACAGCCTCAGACACTGTAAACTGTTGGAAAGAATAGCTAGAAAACACCATTGAATACTTTGCTGATTGTCCAAATGATACCAGGACACAGGAGTGAAGATAACAATGTAGAATGTATGTTAATTCAGAGCTAAGAAAAAAAAAAGGTCTGAGTGGAGATAAAAAACAAATTAGATGGAACAAGACTTTAGTGAAAAAGTGTACCGCTGAGAGCAAAGGGTTGGTAATGGAGAGATAGCTAAGCAGAATGACAAAGAGGAAGAATAACAATGGTGCCAAAGCCTCTTCCATCCCAACTGCAAACATCCCTGATCCCCCTTTTTTCCTCATTTAAATTCTTCTCCATTGTAATTTCAATCCAGCCCTAACCCCCTGCTGCCTGGCAAATAAGCACACTCACAATCACACACCAGCACTCGCAGACATTATGGTGCACATGTGTTGACCTCCAACAGCAAACAGGACCATCCCGGGGCACACAGCTCGCACATCCTGGCTAATCCCTATCAGGGAACACACACTGACAGGGACCGCTCGATAGAAAGGCTCAAGTTTCACCAGATTATCAAATACGTCTTTGTGACCCGAGCCGTGCTAACACGAGTGGGGAATAGCATGCAGCTTGTCACTAAATATCCACTGTTTTGTCAAGCGGCAGGCAGACTTGCACAGTGCTCAGCTGCGCCTTGTCAACATGCATTGTTGACACAGCGAACTTTATCCTATTTCTTCACACAGTAAACCCTTACACAGTGCAAGGGGTTGTCATGATTGATATCTAACACAGCAGACATGCTGATCGTAGTGGTGCGAGCCAGTAACTTCCTCAGAACTTTCAAAAGGCAGCAGCCAGGCTCAAGAAGAGTAACACATCAGCATGGATAGGGTAAGGCTTAGTTTAATTTAATTATGCTAATTTTAGCCAAAAACAACAAAAAAAAATATTTTCTAGGACAGAGCATAGACATTTTGCAGAGCGGTAGTTGTTCATTACGGGACCATTAACATGGAGTAAGCCCGCCCTTTCCCATCATCCATCTGTTTCCACACTCTCATGCAAGCACCCCTTACAACCCCATCCTAACATTACAGCTGCAACAAAAATATCAAGCAATATCAGGGCTATCCAGCTGTGCAGTTTTGAGCCTGAGGAAGACAAAGTTGTCTACAAGTGGATGCCTCACAATGAAGCAGAGCAGAGAGCTCCAATGGCATTATTGGGACAGCTCCTGATTCATGACGATTTGAATACAGAAGAACTCAGAAATGCGATTTTAGCTTAATTTTCTTGAAATATGTCCTCCATCAAAAAAATGCGCAAAGAACATGTAAAAACACACCAAAGACAAACATGTTTATCAAGGTAGGTCTTTAGGACATTTGGACGTGGAATCGTCTCTGATTTAAATAATCCCTCATTAACCTGTAAAAACTGCTAATTAAAGTTATTTTGGTAAATGTATAAGCTCAAAAAACACTCTGGAAAACAAGTTCAAAATTTAAAAAAAAAAGAAAGAAGGATTCATCCATTACAATGGCTTTTTTCCCCTTTCAAATCACTGCAGACAGTATGAACGACAGATGTTTTGACTTTGCAATCCATTTTCTACACTCACTTTATTCTGTTCAGGGTCACAGGGAGGCTAAAGTCTATTCCAGCCTCCATCAGACAAGAGGCAGACTACACTCTCGACAGGGCGCTTTTCCATTGCAGAGCAGAGACAAACAACCTTGTGTTTCATGGTGTACAATGCCACAAAAGTGTGAAAAAAATAAGATTTTATAAAATATATTAGTAACTACAACATTTATAATTATACCTTTTTTCTTTCTCACAGCAATTTTTTATTTGGTATCATATGTGGATTTCAGACCTACAGTACATATGACTGGAGCTCCCATTTTAATGCTAGGATGCCTAATGAGTATTCTGGCATATAGAGATACCAGGAAATCCAGGAAATGTAGCCTTTCAGATGCAGTTTTGCCCCATTTTCCCCAAAAACAAACTTTGAAGTGAAAATTCCCACAGGGTCATTGCTACAGTTTTGATTTAAAAGTTCTCCACACATTTGCTTTTGTAGGTCTTTTTTTACATGTTTCTTATTCCCACTCATGAATAGCAATGAACTATTCTTTAAAGAATGCACAAATGTGCCTGGAAAGAAGGTATTTATGGCAAATATTACTTGGTTTTGCAGCTGTCACGTGATTTGACACCAATGTAACCCTTGACTTTCGGATATTTTATTCTAACTGTCTGGATAATTGTTTTGACATTTAAATTACAGGACAGCTTCTACCTTTTTAATTGCAAAGAGACTGCTTTGTTCTGACCAACACCCACATATTCACAGAGTAAAAGTGGTTCCTCTGGGATTTTTACAAGTGCATACTGAGTGACTGGTTGAGGCCAACTTTATGGCTTACTTTTCATGTATAATTTTCTGCTTGATAATAATGAAAAAAAGAAAAAGAAAACATAGATGACAGTATTGACAGGCTTTATATTACCTAACCATTGAACTGCATTTGTTTAAGTCTATTTTTATCTAAAATAGAATATATTAATGATTTAAGTTAAAAAAATGAAATGAATAACATGTAAAAGATGTTTTGAGGCTTTTATCTTTCTTTTAGTATGACAGCATGAAAACGATGAGCAGTAATAAAGTTGTTGTCATTTTCATTGTGGGAAATTGTCCTTTGAACTTCTTCCTAGAAGGAATCAAAAGGAAACAAAAGAAATAAAATAAAGCAATTGGATTGGAGTCCCACATTCACATTGTCAAAGTAAAAATAATAATTTAGAAATAAAAAAACAACACATGTACTTTATTATTTGAAATTAAATACATTTAGAATATTTAAAAACTTTAGAATCCACTGGGACAAATTTGGCCGCTGTTTTCTTTAAAAATGCAAAAAAAGTTTCTTTTCTATTTTGCGTTTTTTATTTTTCTAATTTTCATTCTGTTTTATTTGATCATTTTAGTTGTATTTTAACTATTTATTTTATTTTATTGGCTGCTTTTAATTGTTGCCACCCTAAGTGAACAAAAAAGAAACATATTTCCAGGGTTATTGGTTTAATCGTAAACTAAGCTGAACTTACAGTGCTTAAGCATTTCATATCTGTCAAATGGTTTACAAAAAAAAAAAAAAGAGACATCCCAGTTTTTGTTCTTTGTAACATTAGTTTACAAAAACAGTAGACTTAGCGCTAACAATTTTCTCATGAACTAAATGGTTAAAAAAGAAAAAAAAAAAAACTCAGTGGTTTCCAGTGTAACAAATTAATTTTGTTGTGCAGGTGTTGTGAAAGTAGAAACAGAAGAAAAAAATCCTAAATAAAATAATATCTGCTCTTAACATAATAGATAAGAAAGCTTGAGCATCCAGGTTATCCATCAGGCTGGAAAAGCTTTTAGGTACACATAGACTTGCTTATACACAACAGACTTTTTAGGAATCATTTCAATTTAGAATTACTACTCAGATGCACTTTTCTAAAAATCTAATATACATATAGGTTTGTCGTGATTGAAAAAACTAAAAGTTAATTTTAGAAAGCACTTTGTGACAAAGTGCATTTGCAAAATCAGCCAGGAAGGAAAACAGACAAATCAATGTCAATATTATCTAAGAAGAAAAGAAAAGGCCTGCATGAGAGTGTTTTCACTGCGGACATCAGATAATGAGACTAAGTGCACAGTGTGTGCATGCGTGTGTGTGCGGTAAGCTGGATGCATTTGTAGGGGTGATTCTGGCAACATGTAGGCCCAATGGGATCAAAAGGACCTTTCTCGCGTAACCGGTGGCTTTCCACCTTAACCCACCCACATTGCTGCATTTTCATACACCCAAGGAATCCTGCACTTGTTTCAGGGTAGAATACTTTTTTTGTCAACGCCACATCTCAAAGGGAGTATTTGCAGCGATCAAAGTGAAAAAGCAGAAACTTGAAAAGAAGGGGAATATCTTTGTGGGATGTCTCACACGCACAAGGACTACTTTGAATTCCGAGAGAATAATTGTGAGGTTAAAATCTCTGCAGTGTTTTTTTTGGTTAGTCTCTCTGGTCTTTACTTTTTCTATTAAAAAGACCAAAGGGGAAGCAAAAGGTGCAAGGTACTGCGGACAGAATCCTGTTTTAAGCATCACAAAAGGAAGAATTTGAATAAAAAATGTAATCAAATCTAAGGATAGTGTTTTTTTGGATAGTTTTATATAGCTGCTTTTTAAAAGTTTCAAGTCAGATATTCAATTAGTATATGATTTATTAAAAATGTTATTTCAAATGCCTAAACACCCTGACAGAGAATAGCAATCATATAGCAAAGCGGTCAGTGTTAATTGTTATCCTAATGAAAGTAGGACCCAGACAACATGGAAAACAGATTGTTTTCCATTTCTGCTTCTTATGTTTCTATTGCAGTATTTTCCATAGTATAGGCGCAATGTCGATGAATATGAGCTTTAAAGCAATGTTCACATCGCGTTTGACAATACGTGTTCAAGCGACCACTTCCAATGAAAATTCGATGTAAACGCACGTTTCAGGCTTTTGTTTTTAAAACTCTTTTGTCCCTTGAACATTAAATGTGCATTGAAAGTCAAAGCAGGTCAAAATTTGACCAATCAGGGACTTGGATTTGGTAGAGATGTTTGGATGGTGACCCTTTTATTTTACAGAAGTTCCAACCGTTTGAAAATTGATCATGAAGGAGAAATTAATATTTGCAGTATGTGCCCGGCCAAGTATATCATATAACAGAACAGAGCTGTGAAAGAAAATTGTGAAAGAAAGATTTACAAGATTTTCACCGCTTTGGCATTTTGTACCAACCCTCTACCAACCGCATTGGCTGATAATTAGTAGTTAAAGAAGAAGAATCCTCTCTCTGCTCATCCAGCGTGAACAACATGGGCTAAATGCGCATTCAAGAACCGCATTCTCCTGGTCGCACGTCCCGTGTAACCGAAGCTTAAGACGCAGTAATTGAGTCCAAAGAGGCACAGATAGGTCCATCAGTCAGTCAGATTGTGTTAACTGTGTTCACAGTAACTCTGAGCCTGTTTATGATGATCTACACATTAGCCACGTTATAAGCATTAGTCATGTTAGTGCATTTACTATACTTGAACTCCCAAACTTTAGAA
>BSAI01000108.1:18440050-18507855 GCA_036245035.1 Adrianichthys oophorus | reverse complement strand
CAAACAGTTCAACATTACTACCCATCATAGCCACATTAGCGTAGTTACAATGACACCTAAACAACAAAAGCATGCAAAGCAGAAAATTATTAATATTTATGATATATAAATATTTTGTTGCACAACCCCTGCTTTTCCAGCAGTGCGTTGAAGTGTAGCTAGATGGTGTATGTCCTTTCAATTACATTTTCTGAACTTCAAACTAGTTTGGAGAGGAAAAGATCCAAACAACCAGTTTCTCTACGCCTTTGATAATACTCTCTGGAAAATTCTTCTTTCAGTTACAACCACATCTTTAAAAAAGAGCTACAGGCAAACCAGAATTTCTAAGAGGTGATACCAAAAATTAATTTCAAGTCTGTCAGAGAGATAAAAACTATTTTGTGTTAAAGAATTGCAGCAGACATGGACTCTCCTGAATGTAACCTGATAGTCCTGTGCTATCATTATGGATGCACTGCAGTGGCCATGGAATCTCAATATCTGTCTGTGTGCGTGTTGGTGCTGTCTGCATACTTGCAGTAATGGTGTATGTGTGTGTGTGTGGCCTGCATGCTGACTCTTTTCATATCTGAGCGTGGACACATGGAATTCTACACGCCTCAGCAGAGTCCTTTCAACACCCGCCGCTCCACAGACACACACAAACATTCATCACAGGTCCTTCTGCTGACACACGCATGTCACCTCAGCAACCAGATACAGTTAAAGATGGGATATTGACAGAGGGACAGAGACCACCTCACTGGCAAGGTTGGGATTCTCAACAGGAAAGAGCATTAAAGTGTTGCTAATTCTTCTTTTCTTTTTCTTGATGTACATCATTGGGAATCATAAACCATCGGAAGAATAAAGCTTTGTTTTCATGCAGTTCTGCTTTTCTGTATTTTTTTTTTTAAGCAGGCACTGAGGTTTTCATCCTGAGTGATCTCTGCTGAAAACATCAAAGAGGTGCGAGGAAAGTTTTGTGTTTCGGGATAAAAGTATGATAGAGTGATGCACAAAGATTGCTTGTCTGCTGTGCAAGGGGGAAAAAACACAACAAGAAGGAAAATGTGTCGACAAAGATAATAAAGAGACTTTCAGGACCACTAGCTTGCTAAAAAGTAAGCCCCGCATAAGCAAGAAAAGATAAGACAGTTGCTGTGAAAAGACAACCCTCTAACAAGAACTAATCTTACCTTGGGATGGGAGAAATGTCAGCACAGCCGTCCTCTTCACCCTGTCAGAGAAGAAACAAGGTTAGGCGCTGCATGTGCAAAACATGAGCAGTAATAGATGTGGGATCAGGATCTCGGTCAGGTCTGAGCAGTGGTTTGAAAGGTCATCTGATGAAAAAAAACGGACCCACTCCGATCAGCTTATGATCTCCTGTAAAGTCCTGTCAGTGGTCTCTTATTCTGTTTTTGGGCAAAATAAAAGTATAATGTTTTTATATAAGACATAGTTTCACAGACAGGAAGCGGAGCGGCAGGAATTCTTTAGAAATTCGCCTCTGAGTTGTGAGCAGAACTGTTGGCGCAGTGCAAGCCCACCCCCACTTCCCATGATCCATCCGCTTACACTCTCTCCTGCTTAAGTACTTAATTTTTTTTGTTATGTCCTCCATAACAAAAAAAAAAAAAAAGGCCTCAAGAACATGTTCATAACACGAAAAACACAATTTGAACATGAGTGGACTTTTAAGGATGTGACATTTAGTTTTTAGTTGTTGTTGTTAGCTTTTTTCCAAATTCAGACGCATCAGCTGTTAAACGAATGGCCAAAACTTAAAAGTATTTTATCTTTAAGCTGCCTACTCCACAGTTTTATCTACTCTGAATTAGCTTTCCTTTTATTTTTGCACTCCCACTTCCCATTTGGTTTCCATTTTCCCCACCTGCCCATCAGTCTGCAGCCGGGGACAGGTGAGCCTATTACACGCTCTCCACACTTCCTGCCAGACACACTCATGCGTACACACACACACACCACCAATATAAAATGAATAAATAAATAGAAAACACACTCGCTTACTTCACGGTAATTTAACTTGTCACGCACATCAGCAGAATCGGCTTCGCTGTAAAACGGCTGTTACAGCAGACACATCAGTCTCCTGATGAAGTGGTCTGCTGTCCAGAACAAAGACTGGGAAAAGGAAAAACTTCTGCTGCTGCACGGGCATAGAAATGCAGCTGAGCAGCTTTTGTGTTTACCTCTCAAAAACTACAAGGACAACAGATAAGTGACACACAAATGGTTATATTTACTCCAAGAAAATCCTTATAAATCATAAAACACATCCTCCAGATATGTAAGAAGCAGATTTGCTTGCAGCAAATATTTTCTGACCTCCAAGGATAATTTTGCAAACCTCCCTCCACAACTGATACCACAGATGGGTTCAAATTGGCTACCATTGACTGTAATAACGGAGAAAACATACTACAAAGAAACTAAAAAAGAAAGAAAGTATTCCAACTTTTTTTTCCCAAAGAAACTTTAAACCTGTCAAAAACGATTTTTTTTTCTTTTAAAAAAAAAAAAAAATTTAGGTTAGGAAGCAAATGCTGACCTGCAAAATCAGAAAATCAAAGTGTAAGGAATTTGTCAATTGCAATTTATTGATTCAAAAATATGTTTTAATTTCACCTCATTTTTGCAGAACATCTTGTACGTCTTTCGTTTTTTTTTTTTCTTTCTAACTGTAAAAAGTTTTTATATTATTAATTCCAGCAGCTAACCTTTTGCAGGGACGTCTAATACGAAAAAGAAAGAGTTAAAAAATATTCTAAATTAATACAAGGCACTTTCAAGGCTGAACCAAAGCAAAGCTTTGCAGACATATTTGGCAGACATATTTGTGCAATCAGTACAACTTCTTTGAGCAAATATTACAGGTTTAAGATTTTTTTTTGTAGCCAGTGCATTACTTGCCACCACAGCATGGTAGATGACAATAGGCATGCAGAGTGATTCCCTGTTAGTCTGAACGTGTCTGGTACTACACTTGTTGAAAACTGACCCAGTATACCCTTTAACCGAGCTATGGAGTGTGACAAGTTAGGAATGAAAATGTGTTGATTGCAAGAATTGCAAGTTTTTTTTTTCTTGCTGCTTTCAGAATGTGTCAAGACAAATGCCCTCACTTGTTTTTAAAAAGCCACACAACAGAAAATCCTTGAACTCCAGCAACATGATAGACTCGCATATATATGCTTTTTTTTTTATCCAAAAATGTGTAAAAAGACAGCAAAAACCTCTAAAAAAGATTCCATTAGCATTAGTGAATCCCATAGGTCTCTGAAGTTCCAACAAGAAAGCTTGACAGTAATAGAAAGGTGAAATTATATACATGATGGGTAAATTTAAATCTGCAAGCAATAAGTAACGGGCTAAATATACAGTAGCAACTACAGACAGACATCAAAATAGATTGAGAAGAGTGTAAATACCCAAAGACGCCTTTTGGAGTCAGTCACACACGTAGCATGTGTCTTTTAAATACCATATTAGCAGATCATTTGATTCCAAAGCACACATTTTACCCATCATGCTTCAGTTGAATTAACTTCACAACTGTGCCATCATAATGTGGATTTATCTGGACTCGAGTTCAGTTTGAGGCCAATAAATCTTATTTTGTCGGGAAACGTTTACACTAAAACCAAACCTCTCAGTTTATGCTGGTTATCTTTTATCACATTTTCTGCTTCACAAGATACATTTACAAACCTTTATTTGACTATGCATCTTATAACCTGTAGTGCTTTATAAGCTTGATTAATTCTGGTTGTGTTTACTGATCAAAGTGATTTTGAGAGATACATGGTGCTCTGTCAAAATGTCAATCTGTTTTTGTTTTGTTTTTTTCCCCCGAGTTTGGGTGTTGCCCCTGCGACAGACTGGCGACCAGTCCAGGGGTGTCCCCTGCCTTCGCCCATGAGTAGCCGGGTTAGGCTCCGGCAACCCCGTGACCCCGAAAGGGATAAAGCGGATTGGAAAATGAATGAATGAATAAATGAGTTTGGGTGTTGTGAATATGCTAATGCAGCTAATGTGTAGCTTTGTCAGACTCTGATTTTTTTATGATACTTATAAGATTGAGAGTTAGTGTAGTCACAGGAACATTTGTTTTATTTGTATTAGTCTGCTTTTTTTATGTATCGCAAACAAGGTTTGGGGTTACGGTAAACGTATTGTGAATATGCTAAAGCTTCTAACATGGCGAGTATGTCGCGATGTCAGGCTATATTTTTTTACGTGTTAGTAACAAGATTGGAAATTTGCATAGTCACAGAAACATTTGATTCAGTGGTATTTGTCCATTATTTTTACCTGTTACAAACAAGGTTTGGAGTTACAGGTATTGTGAATATACTAACGTGCCAAACACTTCTAATGTGGCTAGCATGTGTTGGACTCTGTTTTTTCTTGTAACTAACAAGGTTGGGAGTTAGCATAGTCACAGTAACGCATTTTAGCGGTATCAGTCTGTTTTTTTTGTTTGTTTTTTTTTTTGTTTTTTTGCTTTGCAAACAAGGTTGGGAGTTACAGAAAGGCTATTGTGAATATGTTACGATAGCTAACGGTTAAAATGCGGCCTCTTAGTCTGGCTAAAGCCTAACCACCACGGCTGAGCCCAATTCTGGGAAAACATGCTAAATGCAAGACAACAGGCGCTACAAGTTTTCTTTGTTACAGAAACATGGTTTTTTTGTCTTGTCAACTGTCCCCACACTCATTTTGGACCTTGGAGACAAATGTGCACGCCACCCACCAAATGCCGGGCTGAGGATCTTATATTTTTCTGGAACGCCATTAAAATTAAAATGTCTTTAGCGTGACAAATCGTTCTTTCCTTTTCCAGGGGAATGAAAAAGCTTCTAGTCATTAATTGTTAAACGTTAAGTCTGATTAAAGCTGAAAAATGAACACATTTAACACATCATTTCATCATTTGCTGGACAGAAACCCCCACATTAGAGGAATCCAAGAAACTCAAACCAGAGAGGGAAAACAATGCATTGCAATGGTGCAACTATAAATCAGCAAATTAAAAGAAGTCCTCAGAGTGTCTGAGCAGCACATTGTATAAAATCCAATATTAATTCAGTCAGTGGTCCGCAGATTTCCCTCTTCTGCTCTATTTCTCTGGCTGCTCTGCGAGATCTATTATTAGCAGGCAGAGAGATCGGGTTAAAAAGACGATTGTTGGAATGGAAAGATGTTCAATTTAACAAAGAACAAACCTAGATCTGCTCGTTTATCTGCAGAAAAAAATCATTTTAGCTAGGTCATGTAAAGGTCAATTTACAGAAATTGATTTTTGATGTTTATCTAACAAGAGAGGAAAACAATTAATTTTACAGGAAAACAAAAAAAAGTTACAGAAAAGGTACGCTAAAATAAAATGTCAGAGGTTAAAAAAGCAAACTGAAGGCAACAAGTTCAGACTTTAAGCCTCATAATCTGCTTCATAACTGTCATCTGACATCACCAAGCAGATGCTTTATCTTAGCTCCTGTTCTGTGTGCCTGCTCTAATGTAACAGGCTGGTGGGGGGGTCTTTGTCGTGGTGTGGAGAGAAGGCAAACGAAGAGGCAGGCAGACGGACTTTGTCTATTAATCCAATGCAGGGAGGTTGGAGAGGATGAGGAGGGTTTACAACCACACTCAAGGAGGGTATGAAAAGCAAATGTGGCCATTAATGAACATTACTGATCATTAATTCAGCATGTATATGTTTTATGATGCCTTTGCATAATAAACTAAGCAGCCTCCACTTTTAAAAGCTCCATATCTTTATCATTTGCATGCATAAATTATTAATGGTCATTTATACTCATATTCTCTCAGACATTTTTCTCCTTTTGTTTGTGTGGCTCCTCATTTTGGCAGTGAAGGGAAAACATAACTCCTGTAACTCAGACAGCTAAACAAACAAGACTAAACAGTGTGAGGATGATAAAAGAAAATAAAAATAACATCGAACCAACATTAACATGAAAATTCTTGCCACAAGACTGGTTTCTCACATTTTGGATCCGGCACCTCTGATTTCTGACAATATTTGCTGATAACTGAGTTAAAAGACAATGACAATAAATGAAATATATGCAAAAGTAACAGCATAATGCCAAAAATGTCTTTAAAAAAACACTTCATTTCAAGACTCACTGAATAAATAAACTCACTGAATAAAAAACTGAATAAACAAAATAAATAAATGACTATTTTTCAAAAGCAATAAACCAGCTATTGTAGAACTAAGCTTTGTTCAGACAAAATAGCAGTCTACATCCGTTTGAAAAAAGGCATACAAAAAAAAAAACAGGAGTGTTTTAAAGCGAAGAAATATACCGATCTGAATAAAAGCAAAAATTAAAACTTGTTGAGATGTCCTTGCATTATTCTTGTGTTGATTGCAGGAATTAAACCCTCTGAAAGAAAACCATTCACGCAGCTAAAAACCTTAGTTAAAGTGTCTTTAGGGCTTTAGTTTTTCATTCAATGGCCACTAAATAGCTATCACTAAATTCAACAGAGACAGATTCTGCTTTGGAGAAAAGTTCTCTGTTATTTGTAACTATAAAGCCAATACAAATTGCTGAAATTTGTTCAACAGAGTTACAATACATCTTTGTTGGCAAACACTGGTTGAAGTTTTGGCTAAAGATGTCCCGGATTGATTTGAGGTCAGTGAATTGGATTGTAAAAAATGATCCAATATGGACTATGAATCGTATTGTCAACCACAAATTATGATATGAATCAAACATGGTTATCTCTTCATCTATTATTGATTAATAAGCCCTCTGATAGTTTCAAACGTCGGCAAAAAGGAAATGATTTGGTAGGAGGTCATGTGAAACAACTTATAATTTGAACATATTTGTTCCAGACAGGAAGAAAAAAAAAGCTTAACTGGCAGCAAAACAGTATGTGTCAACTAGCCATCAGAAGGAATGTAAACTGGTGCACAAGGTGCATCACTGTTGTGATGGCAACCATGTCTGCACTGTCATTGTCAATGAAATCACATTGATGTAAATCTTTGGTGATATTGAACACAAAGGGACATGTAAAAACCCTTTTTCATGCCAGCAACAGGCACAAAAAAGGTTTTTTTTTTGTTTTTTTTTTTCCCAAATGAGATAACTACAGTTTTTCTACTCCCAAATATTTGAAAATGTTCAATTTATTTGTGGTAAAATGGAGCTCTTTGACAATGTAGGAAATGCAACTCAAAAATAAGTTACAAAAGCAAAATCCACCTGACAAATGGTGACTTTTTACAATAAAATACATTTAGACTTTAATATATATATATACGTCTAAACCCTACACAAAAATTTATTGTATTTTTTTTTTTTTTTTTTGATGTATTTTTTTTCTTTTTTTGGGAGGGTGGGTATGCTGTAGTGGCTTTAAAACGTAGTTTCTTTCAGTTTGAAAAAATTAGATTCCATTCACTAAAACAGACGCGTTTCCTGTGGCAGAAGAAATCAATTAATCAATAAAAGTCAACTATGAACAGAAACAAGACCCTTTATTTTCATCTAACTTTAAAATACCCTTTTTATTCTTTTCTGCCTTCACATTCTTATCTGAACTTAAAGTAGATGTTCAAAATCAGCCACCCATAGATGAAAAAACAGCTTCAATTCTATTGTTGGTTTCTTTTGTGCGTGTTTTTTTTCTGTCTGTCCCTTTGTCCCTCCTACCACTAGAACTGCATTTACCTCTCGTGGTGTAAATGTGAACATTATAAATTCGCTTGAATTCTCCCTCTGGGGCTTTTGTTCTCATTGTCCTTCTCTGCCGTCTTAGGTTTTATTTTTTAACACAGTTTGTGCTTCTACTCTCTTTTATGGAGCTCTTCGGAGTTCAGGAGCTTTCTACATTTCTTTCTTTTTTTTTTTTTTTTTTTAGGAATTTCTACTAGTTTTCAAGTCATAAAAGAAACATTAAACAGTTATGTTCTTGAATTCTTTTTCTAAATCATCTTTGGTTTTTATATCCTATTTATATATATTCTATGTGCATGTCTGCAGCCTACAGTCTGAAGAGGCTTGGTGTGAAATGTTGAAGCAGTGCAAATTTCGTCAATCTTGCTCCAGGCTTTTTCTTTCACAGCTCTGTCATATATGAATGACTTGGTGTCATAGAATTCTGGCCAGGCACAAGCCACAGTTATTAGTTCCTCCTCCCTGATCAATTTTCTAGCGGTTGGCACTTCCGTGAATTAAAGGAGAGATTATGCATATGTCGCTGCCAAATCCGAGTCCCTGATTGGTCAAACTATGACCTGGCTTAACTTTCAAGGTGGGTTGAGTGGATGCATGCTTTGTATGTAGAGCCAAAAGACAGTCTTAAAAAATGTTTGTAGCAACGCATTTTTGACACGTTTTGTACCATCACGAGGGTGCTGAGCCTAATGCCAACTGCTGTTGGGTGAAGGCTAGGCACCCCGTGGATGGGTCGCCACTCCAACAAAGAACATTTTGTGTTAATTTGGCTAAATTTGGTCAAAAGGTTTGCATGAAATGCGCATTTATGTTAGTCTACATCGACATTTCATTGGAAGTGGTTGCTTGAACGTGTATTGCCAAGGGCAACTTGAACACAGCTTAAGAGGGAGGTGATAAAACGGTCTCCTCAAGTCTCCTGTTTTTAAAAGTCCTAAAAATTTGCACATTTTTGTTAAAACTTTGTGAAAATATATAAAAAATATTGGCTGCCAAGTAATTAATAAATAATGTCATGAGACCGGTAAGGTAAAAAGAAGTTTTTTTTCCAATAAAATCTAAGTTGGAGAAACATTTTACACACATTCAGGAAAATGCAATTTTATCCAAAGAGGTAATCTAGAAGAGTAATCATTAATACAGGTTAGCTGAGATTGTTGGAAAATATTTTAAAATGCTATTTTTACAAAGTTTGGAGGCTACTAAATAAAGGAGGAGCAAAGAGTGGATTTAGCTGCCTATCAAATCATCGAGAGATGAAGACAGAGGGAGGGTGGAAACTGTGACGAAGCCGTCTGCTTTGAAAATGACATGAAAATTAAGGAGTACTTGGGGAAGCGCCAGAATTTGGTGACACCTGAGGTTTGTGCGGGTTTAGGGTAGGTTGGCTCAGCACGATAAGATGACTGCCACCTTATCTGCTGCCGTCAGACTGCTAACACACATTGTAGACACAAACAGGCACCAACAAATCAACACAAGTGCAGCTCATAGAGTGTGACTGGGGAATAGCAGACAAAACACTGTTGAAAGATTGGCAGAAAGGTGTTTGGGTTTGTGATTGGAACTGACTCAGAAATCAGCAGCACAGTGCGTATAGGTATGAATTTGTATGTATGAATTTTTTTACATTTAGAAAAGGACATTTGAAGCTATTCTTTTTTTTAGCCATTGGAAATAAAGCTAACAACATTGCAAAGCCTGTTTATGTCCTTTTAAATGGTGCCGCATTTGCAAATGTGTATGCGTGTGACATGCATTTGCAGGATGAGCAGCAGAGTCAGTACGTGGGTTGCACCCATGAAAAATCTTGCCAAATCTCCTCTGCTGGTGCCAAACACCTTTATCTAGTGTAGACTCTTGTTTTGAGCCTCGAGTACGCTCAGGTGCTGACATTAAGGTGTCTTTTTGTCACTAAATCGGTCAGGATTTGCCAGCGTTGACCCCATGAGTTGAAAATATGCCTGGAGTAGGAAGTGTTGGTCTCTTCTATTGCATTTTGCTTTTCCAATTTTAGGGCTTTAATACCTCAAATCATTTATTTTCAAAAGTCTTGCTTTTTTCTGAGTTTAAATGATTCTTTCTTCAAAACAAAGCTAAGCAGTGACAAAATAATTGGCATCACCAGAAAAGATTTTACCAAGATTTTGAAGATCTTTGTGTGCAACTCATAAATCTTCAAGTAAGACTAAAATATCCATACGTGATGATGACGAACTAATTAGGATTTGTACAAAATTACAAATTGTGTATTCAAAGTGTATTGTTTAAAAAAACAAAAACAAGCCAAATTTTATGAAACACATGCACATTTTTCATGAACACATACGTGCAGTTGGCGTGGACAGACTGTACCCCCAAAGGCGATCGGTTCAGTTTATGGTCATTATAAAACAAATCTACATCATGATCCACCATCATTACTTTGGCAGATAGTCGGAGACAGAAATTGGATTTTTATACCCTGGTTGCTGTGATGTGAAGGCTGGAAGAGCCAGTCTAATGATTCAATGGTCATCTGGAGCCATAAATGTTAATTAACAGCCTCAGCTACTGGACATTCATTTCCTGCTAGAGCCTAAACGAACGGCTCATAAAAAATATGGCGCATGTGACCATAGCTGTGCACTTGCTATTGAAACGCCATGCTGCCAAATGTGACATTGTGAGAAGGTCTGTGTCCTTCATGGACATGCAAGTCATCACATAGGCTGCAGAAGGCTTATAGCACTAACCGTGACTAGCTGTTCACACACTGGTCACATTGTTCATCAGGAGAAAGTCAGGTAAAAGTCCAGTATGGCCACATGGAGGCCGACACCAAGAACAGGTTAGGGCAAAGACCAAACTCTTACAGAACATCATCAAGAAAGATAAAGATGTCATCCTGATACTAATAGAATCTTTTGTAAAAAAAAAAAAAAAAAAAAAAATGCTTCTGAAGGACAAAGATCTAATGAAAGCATTGAATGCTACACAACAAAGCTTCATGTGCATTTCAAAGGTACATTTGTCAATGATAATTGCCAACTTGTGCTAATACTATTTTGGCTCACGTTTTATCCAAACTTCCTAAATTTCTGGTTCAACACCATACTCATTAGGTTTGCATTTAGACATTTGTTGCATTTTATCTCAGAAATTGCGCACAAAAATGCAAACATCTCTGTGCTTACATTTAAAATTTGCATGCTACATTTATTTTTCCATGTAAAGGGCATACATGTTAATGGTTTTTGATCATTTATATAAGTTCATTATCTGTCTAAAACTCTGAATAGTTCATTTTGTTCCAAGTTACCCTTTCAGGTTAATCTGCTGGTTGCTGCAGGTCTGGATTCTCCTGAAGCAAAATAATCACGTCACATCAGGAAGCATGGCCACTTTAAATGCAAGCCAGCTTATTGAAAAACTGGAAGGAACCATTTTTTTGTTTCCAATTTGTCAGGAGGTTGGACATTAAACAGTGTTTTAAAATATGATCATTTGTTTTCCCTCAGCTACCTTGGACCATTTCTACATTTCTGTATAACATTTCATTTTTGCACTGAAAGACAAAGTTGTTTTCAGTCTTATCTGTAGTCTTTGTCACATTTACCCCCACTGTTTGTAAAGTGGTTTGATCAGCCACAAAATTTCTCTTGTGACTTTTTTGTTAGACTACAGTCACATATCCCAAAATGCCACAAGGCGGTGACCAAAATGCAAGTTTTTCAGCTATTTAGTGGCCGTTGAGGTTTTAAGAAAAAGGTAAGGTTTTATGGCGAAAGAAAGTTTATATATATATATGAATATATATGTATTAATAAAAACATTTTGTGTTTTTTTTTTTTTTTTTTTTTTAATACTGGAAAAAGCACTAAAATGACATTTTGAGGATTAAATTATGTACTGTTTTTGGTGAGGTTAACATCTTCTTGCAAAAAATACAATTTCCACATAAATATTTGATTTACATAATTCAATTGCATCTTTCTTGCTGCAAAAGTGTAACAAGAAATGAATATTTGAGGATTAGATAAGAGAAAAAAAAGAACACTTTAAAGCCCACATTATACATGACAGTGCTTATTACTTTAGGAGTACATAAAGGAGAAAAGAGTAACTAAAATGATAAAGATCTGAGTTTCCGTGCCGCTGACTGCTAATGTTCTCTAAACAGCATGAACAAGCATTTGGTTTCCTGCTGCATCCTGGCCCCCTATTGTTGATTTTAGTTATGAGGTTTTCATTTTTTTTTTGGTAAAAAAAAAAAAAAAAAAAATCAAACAGTTCTGTCAAATGAGCCAACATCAGCTTGACAATTTAGAGGAAAGCAGAGGAGAAGAAACTTTAGAGCCCCATCAGTACCACAGACCACGTGGCAGGGTGTTGCTGGTTATTTGATGCATTCTTAGTATTTTTCAAGAGTTTCTTATGTAAATTGAACCCTTCTTGAGAAAAAACATGGTGTCTGGAATGGTGTAAAAAGTGGTAAAAGTGTTAGTAAGCAGAAGTAGAAAGGAATAGTCAGAAACAGCACATGCAGCATTACGACAGTATATGATTTAATATTAATGGAATCGTTTTTTAGACTGAGTGATTTAACAGAATCTGCGTTACTCTGCTCACAAGTACATGAACGACTTCACAAATAGGATTAATCAGAAATGGCTTTTACAGTGCAAACAAATATCAATCGCAACATAAAGTAGACGCTAGCTAGAGATTGTAACTGATATTGTTGTGCAACAACTTCTCCCTAAAGTGATCCAGATGATTTTGTTTACCAGTTATTGTTTAATACATTAACTCTATTGGCAATCGTGTTTTCCAAGTTCATTTTGCAGTTATTAGCCCTCATTTGAACTCTTTACATCAGCCAAGCTATTATTTTATGTTTTCAAAGGAAGCCGTAGCTAATGGAGATGAACCACACCATCTCGTTCCATCTCCCTCTTGTCTCTCGTTTCTTTCCAAGAGCCATCTGTCAATCCATTTATCCATTTCACCTCTCAATCCAATCTGTTTCTTTTCAGTTTTGCCTCTCATTCTAAGTAGGCTGTGAGACTGATTTTTCAGGCTATAAAAATATTCTGACTGAACAGATGTTTTACAAGGGGTCTAACATCCTAAACTACAGTATGCTGATAGGAGAATAGTTCCCACCTAGGAGCCATGCTTCAGTTGATTCTAATTATGAGTTGGAGCCTGGACAGAATATTTCCCATAGACCCACGAGGGAGAGATAAAAAAAGGGGAACAAAAAACAGAGATACGGGAGCAGAGGGACCCCCAAACAGAAATAAAGACAAAAGGAAGATGAAGCAGAGGCAGTTCACTTAGAGTACAGTCAGGAAGGGGCATAACATGACTTGAATGGAAATGCCAAAAGAAAAATTAAGATGACTGAATTGAGCACATTTGACATTGAGGAATAAGCCTTAGTCACAACTGCCCTTATGGGTGGATACAGGCTGTGTGTGGGTGGAAAATGAGTAAATCTGTATGGGGCACACAGGTGGCCTGGATGAAATTTCAACATCATAAATCAAGTTCATACACATTTTATCTATGGGTATGCTGCAGGCGACAGGTAAAACCAAACACTTAACACATAAGGTAAGTAAGGGTGAAGTAGGTGAGACCCATTCCCCTGAAACCCGACTCAAGGGGCCGATTAGAGCAAGTAAAGTGAAAGGTGTGTGCTCCTTGCATGCCGCTTTCACACAGCTTGACTGTTAGAGATGAGGATTTACACAATCAGAGTGTAGTTTGTGTGGACATCCTTCGGGCATCCTACAGGCACTTACAAATCACCTGCACACCCAGTGTATAAAGCATTTGTGCTCACTCAGTAAGAAGCCAGTGCACAAACCTTACTAAAGACTGCCGTGCTGTGTAAGGGCATCATAGGACAGTGTCATCCATACGTCATAAGTGTGTATAACTTACTACACACACAAAATCATATGTCCCATTTTCATGACATCCCTTAAGGTGGCCACAAGGGCCTCGAGGGAATTTCAAAACACATCTGTGCTCCATTTAAGATGCAGCCCCTCCTGTCAATGGCCTATGAGCCAAGAAAATCCAACAACCTTGGTTTATACCTAGAAAAAAACAAACATGAAAGATTTCTTGCTGAGAACTTTTTCTGTCAACAAACATTAATGGTTCTTTTGTTTAGCCCTTAAGACCACATAGTCAGTTAATTTACACTCCATCCATCCATCCTTCAAACCTGCTTAACCTCTGTAGCTACGGACACACTGAGCACGTGAGGCACATTTAAGAATTCAGTTTGGCATGTTCTTGAATGCGCCTTTAGGCCATGGTGTTCATGGTGGACAAGTAGGGATAGGCTTCTTCTTTTTTGTCTTTTGCTACTGCCTACAAGCGCATGTGAGTCACCTAAAGTTGGAAAAAGAATGTTGCGAAATGTAGCAGAGCACATCTTGCGAATCTTACTCAAGGCCTTTCCTTTGACAACCCTATTCCAATATATGAAAGACTTGATATTCTATAATGCTGTCTGGGCACAAACAACAATTGTTCATTTTTTCCTCCATGATCAATTTTCAATCTATTGGCACTTTTGTGAATGAAAGGGGATGCCATCCAAACATCACTGCCAAATCTGTCTCTGATTGATCAAAGTTCAACCTGGTTTAACTTTCAGTAAGCATTCAATGGCCACACGTTTTGCCCATAAAGCCCCCAAATGGTCAGAAAAACTTGCGCAGCTATGTGAGAGCTCAGCCCAAAACATGCATTTACAGTTGTTTACATAAGCTTTAATGTATTTTGCCAAAGTAAACATAACTTTTCAACATCACGGGGTTGCTGGAGTCTATCCCAGCTATTGTTGACCGAAGTTGGGGTACACCATGGATGGGTTGCCAGTCCATCATAGGGCATCACTTCCACTCCAGCCAAGAATATTTTTGTGTTACTCTGGCTAAAACTGGTCAAAAAGTTTCTGTCAAAGAATGTTATAGCACTGATTTCTTACAGTTGAAAACAATGAAGCTGAATTAGCTAAAACACAGTGTCTGTTTTGGTCACACGCACACGGCGTCTTATCTTAGCTCATTTAGCTGTAAACCAAAAATGCCCTTTCTCATAAAAGATGAACATTTCTTTGCAGGCTGCTGTCTTCCAGAACTCAATTCTGTGTTACCGCTTGCTGCAAATCTCAACTTTGTCACGAGAGCCTATTTTCTCTTTTTTTTCATCCCTTACAATAATGGCTAAATTAAAGCCAATGGAGCTAATCAACTCAATTAGTATGGTCCAATTTTCAACTCTTTTGGCTTTCAGTTTCCTCAAAGGTCAGCAGTGTCAAATTTGCCTAATGAAATGAATACCTTTAATTTGTTCAGTGTTTGATTAAGCAATTTGTGCAGATAATAATATATTGCTGTATTATAAAGTTCCTCTTTGGGAAGTGTCTGACCCGCATGCTATGCAGTTCCACCTCACTGCTTCACAAACATTGACTTGCCTGAACCCACGCAGTTGGGGTTTGATCATTACAGGGTATAGGGCGAAAGGTCTCCAAACTTTCCCTTTGGCGATTGCAGAATAACTACGAAGACTTCTTGACCTTGTGAGCAGAGTTCCACACACATACACTTACGGGAGGAGATGCATTTGTTCACACTGGGTCATTGCAGGGCACATTAATGGCTGGTGTCATTTGTGTTGGTGCGCAGCTGCAATATGTCCTGTGGTCATTAGACCATCTGGTGGTCTGACTCCTCTCATATCTTCATCTCTCTTTCTTGCAGCCTGTCTTTTTTGTGCTGCGCAATCTGTTCGCCTGCTTGCTCTGAATATTTTGGTTTTCATGCCAACAGTTTGAGGAAATCTTTGCGGTCATTGAATGGGAAAGGGTTTGAGCCAACAAAGAAATATTTACATTTGACATGAATGTATATTTTTTAAACGAATTTCATATGTTTATGACCTTTAATGGGCCTTGTGTGCCTTTTTGTCCTCTGCCAGTTGATTCATGTACCTTTATTTATACTTTTTGTCCTTTGGCTGCTCCCTGTTAGAGGGGTCACCACAGTGAAGTCATTCACATGGGAATTTTACACCAGATGCACTTGCTGACCTAACCAGACTGTGACCAAACCCATTTTCAAACCAGAAACTTTGTGATTAAATGTTCATCGTGGTGCTCACTGCTCCACAGGCCAGGGCCATGTCCCTTTAGTAAAACATGAATTTTAGTTAAACCATAGTTTAGTGGCAGGGATATCAAATCCCTCTTGTGAGGATGTTTGTGTCTCTTTAAATAAAAGCCTAAACCAAATTTTTCATAATACTGTATGTGGCAAAATTGTACCTCACTCCATAAAACAACTTCTCAAGATTAATGTATATCTTGAAATACATCAGGAAAGTGAAGGCTTTTATTGTAAATATTGCTGGTATTAGTGTGTTATTTATAATCTACGAGCTGTTTTTAATAGAGTTGTGGTAACAAGATAATTTTCCCATTGAGGGATCAATAAAGTTTCATTCTTTTGTATTTATTGTCATTTATATAGTATGATTTTGGTTCTCAAAATTCTCCATTTTACGGTGGCAGTGGTACGGTGGCCCTGAAGTACAAATCACATAAAAAAAAAATCCTTTGATGCAAAGGATTTTTAAAAATCATGACTAATAAAAAACCATAACAAATTAAAAAAACAACAACAACAACATTACATTTTAGAAATCAAAACAAAATTCCAGAAACTAAAATATAAAAACATCGCTGATTTGATGATGACATTTGTCCATCATTTCAACTTCAGAAATAAAGCGATACTGGATATCATCATCCAATCAGCACTGTCCCATATCTCCCTTTTATAGTTCCTTCTTATGTTTAGTTTTTCTAACATTTAATTTTGTTTTCTGAAATTGTTTTTTTTTTTCACATTTTGGTTCTGGAACTTTGTTTTGTTTCTAAAATGTAATTCTTGTTTTGGTTTTTAATTGTTGTTGTGATCTTTAAAATGTCTTTGTGTCAAGTGATTTGTTGAAGAGATTTGTGCTTCGGGCCACCATACCATTGAAATCAGGAAATAAATGCATTTCAGCCTCTTAAAACCAAAGCTCATAAAGGTCAAACGCTGTAGAGTTATACATAAATCTATTATGCACACCTAAAACACACACACACACTCCTTGTGTCTCTACTAACAGGCAAACCTTTCATTAAGGATATATTGACCTAATTTGTGAGAGTTTAGGTCTACATTCTTGTTTCAGATGAGGCATTGGTGAACTGTATAACTAAAGGCATGGCACAGAAAAAAAACAAAACAAAACAAAAAAAACTAAATTTAGAATTCACTCATGTGCAAATGCATTATATGCTGCAATTCAGTCCTTAAACATTTTTTGCTAAATGCATTTTGTGCAAGCTTGGATCCCTCATCCTGCCATTCTTTTAGCATTTTTTATAAAGCCACAACATATTAATGCTGCACATAAAGTGTTACCGTTGTATCATTTCTTTGTTTGGGAGTATTGCTCAATTCTGCAAAATATTCAATTTGAAAGCTGTAGTAATATTTTCATTTAAAGATTTGTTTTATTTACTTCATAGCTTGTAATTGTTGCATTTTTTTCTACATGAAATTTACAGTAAATTGGTTTAGCTGCACCAGAAGGAGCAAAACCTTTTGCTCCAACTTCCAAGTACAAGCTTAATAACTTTTAACCCGTTAAACATTTTAACTTGATTGGAAAACAAACAAAGGTTCCTTTTTAGATTTTTAGAAAAAAAAAAAATTCAAACAATGAGTGGTGTTGTATGGCCCGCAGTTGCTACAAGACCCCACCCTTGCAGCCCCCTTCCTACTCATCCTCACTGGTTTGGGCAGCTGCTACACGCCCTTTACTCTCCTCTTCTGCCCCCACCAATCTGGAAAGAACAACATGTGACAAAGTCAGAAAATACGAAAAAAATGTAGTTTCATTAGTGGATTTTCAAATATTATTTTAGAGCTAAAAGATTTTGGTCCCATTTTTTGGGGGGGAAAAAATTACCGTTGTGATGTCATAATTTGTTGATGTCAAAAATAGTTTTTACCAGGTACTTGGTGGGAATTTTGGTGATTTTTTGTGGCAGTCTGGTCCTTGCAGTCCAAGACTGCTGCAGGACATGAAAAAAGACTTTTGCAAAACTTTAAATACTCTTGTTTCATTGGGTATGAAGAAAGGCAAAAAACACATCCAATATAAATGGAAAAAAAAAAAAATTATATATGCACCCCATCTCCATGTTGACAGTAAATGTTTTTTTAATGAGCAACTCTACAAGAAAATTTTATCAAATGAAAATGTTCTTGTTTAAAAGAAGTTTAGAGCCACTTTATACTGTCTCATGAAATGTTTATTCTTTCATTGGTTGAGTAAATTATGGCTTTACCAACAGCTCAGTCATTTTGTATTTTTTACGGATAAATAACAAAACAGCAACTCTGCAGTTTGTGCAAATATGTGCATTGCAGGTCTGTAGCATTCAGTCGTGCCCAGATTACAATCCTTTTGGGAGCAGCCTGGAGTCTCCATTACAAATCTGCTACTGCCTCATGCATGGAGTGCATTGCTTTTAAAGAAAATTAGAGTGGCTGATTTGATTGGCTATGATTGATGCTACCTTCTATCACCCTCAATGTTTATGTATTTCACTGAGACATACTCTGTTTGCAGATGTGCCACAGGTGGGTTTTGTTTCCTAAATAATGAAAACAGTTGTATTAATCTCTCATGTAGGATTTATTTTTGTGTCAAATGGGATTACGGAAGTTGGAAGTCAATAAAAATTAAGAAACAAATCAGCCTCTAGCTCAATGCGTTCTTAAAAATCCATTAAAACCAGCTTTACATTTTGCAGCACGGATGTAGAATTGCAAAGCCAAATCCATCCCGTTGTAGTTAATTTATACAAGCAGAGAGCAAGCTAAAGTACTTCCATTTGCATTTAGAAAAAGAATTATGTGGGTAATAAATGGACACAAGTTGGGCTGTCTTCTTGAGAAAGCATGACAGAAAATCCAATTTAACTTCATGCTACAAACTTCAGGCAGAGCTCCAAAACCTATTGGGGTACAATTTAAGTACAATCTGTCCTAAGCTGCTGCAGGCGGGGACAAACGAGTTAATGTGGGTTTCTAAGTTCATGAGTGTGGCACATTGAAAGACTTGTATTCCTAATGGGAATGTCACGGCCCCCTGAGAATCCCTTATGCCTCTGTTTTGGAAATAAAAAGCCAACTAAAAGCCTCTCGCACATGAAAAATGATTGGAAGAGTTGAGTCAAGCATACCCCTCAGCACAACATGGGAATTATTGTCAGAAATAAATGTGTGGTTTTATTAAAAAGATATTTATAATCCTCCCAGAGGTTGTTTCTCACTGTGTTGAGTGTGCACCAAACACAAATGTAAATGATTTTAACATGCAGTGCACATAAGGAAGAAATGGCTCCACCCTTAGGCAGAGTAAAGTGAATTTTGGTATTGACTACTCAAAGTATGGGTTACTAATAAATAAATGAGAAAAAAAATGTATGCCTTATTTCTAGATTTTTTGAATGTTTATTTTTAAGTAAGTTACTCCAGTGCTTTGTGTCGACACATCCCCCAGCTCACAGCATACTGAACTGCTCCATTAGTCACATGACAAGGGAGCTGCAATTGCTGTGTCAAGACTGATGTACTCTGGTTCGTCTTTGTTGCGTTGACACAAAAAAATAGAACGTTCATTAAACAATCTGGATTTCTACATTGCCTCTGTCGTGTCTGCATCTGACATTCGTCCCTCTGCAACACAACGCCAGCTTTAAGCTGGAGTTCTATTTCCAGTTTGTCAATGCATCAATCTCACAGCAAAAAGCTGGAGAAACAGGAAACAGTTCTGGATTTTAAGATATACATTTGAATGCACATTCAAAATAAAAATGTATAGCATTTTATTTTATATTTGAGGTGATGCGCCCACGCGATAACACACGTTATCATAAACAGCCATGAGTGTAGAGAGCGGGATAAACAATTTGACATGGGGTTGTCTGGACAAGTCATTCCTTCGTAAGCCATGGAGGGATGGGGGACGGACCGGAGACCCAACAGAGACGAGGTAAACTAACGGTTGTGGGATTGACTCCCCACATAGCACAAGGATGACGTACTGCAGGCGGACCAGTGTAAATTTGCCGTTACCCTGAGAAACATCCTAGCACTGTGAGCAGTGAGTAGGTGACTTTAGAAAGAATAGTTAAAATGTTTTTTTTATCTTTCACATTAAAGCTAATACCTGATAAGTTTTGATTGTTTTTGTTTTAAGGAAAACAAATAATAACCTTGAGGAAAAAAAATCATCAATAAAAAATGACCAGTGATCAGTTTTGGTAATCGGTATTGAATGTTTAATGCAAAAAGTAATTGGTATCGTATTTAATCTCAAGTGTGGTATCACCCATCACTACCTGTAACCTATTTATTTGATTATGGACCAATGCAACTGTCAGTCTTTGGTGATTTAAGGATAATTCAAAGATTTTAGGGACATAAAACAATTTAATTGCTATTAGAAAGTTGAACTGACAAGGTGGTCACAAACTCTTTGACTCCACACAACAGCAAACATGTCAAAAGGCTTATGCTGTTGGTATTGAGGCAACTATCTCAGCAATCTAGAGTTAGTTTAGTCAAAATTGGCCCTACATGTCAGTATTGAAGCACCGGATATGTAAATGTTTGGATATTCAAAGGACTTAGCATCAAGTCCCAACAATCTGGGAAAATGTTTTCAGATTTAAAGGCCGGCAATTAGTAAAACTGCAACCATTAACAGATCCAGTGAGCTTAACAGTCCATGGATTAACAGCTACTGCAAGCGTCCTTCCTCATTATTACATGTTATGACCCAATTAAGTCCAAAAAGACAAGCAAGGAGAGGCCCTGATGTTGGAACATTGCTTCTGCGTATGCTGTACAAGTGCAGATAATTGAGCCTGAAACATTAGTGTTATTAATAAATGAGGCCACTAATTCAAAAGAAAATCAAGTAGAAGACATGCATCCAGTCCACACAGTCTCAAGTTACTACACACACACACTTCTATCTGAAATGCAATTCTATAAGTTGATGACTCAATTTTCTGATTGTTATAACATAATTGTGTCAGTAATGGGCGCTCTCATGTTTCATTTCGGTTTTTATGGAAACGTATTCCAGTTCAAGGCTTTTTTTTTAGCTTCCAGGTAGCCAATTAAAAAAATTGCTTCAAGGAATGTAAAATAAGGTTGCTTTGAATAAGTTCCATATGGCCTTTTTCACATTTTGCCAATTTTTTACTCATTCAGTATTTTTGGTTATACTAGAACTTTAATGAATGAGTCTCTTGTGTTTCTAAGCAAAAATGTGAGCTATTACTGTCATTAGCACACATCTCTAGAAGAAATCACAGCTGTAAACAGATAAAAAACATTGTTTTATGGATGTAGATACCCCTCAAAGTGCATAAGGCACATGAAAAATCGCTACTCATTTATTCTGACTTCCGTATTTTCCACACTATAGAGCACATTGAATTGGTTATAAGGCGCACCACATGAATGGTTTATTTTTGAACTGGTGTCAGTTGTAGAACTTGCTTGTAACACCGTACATGTTAGCCACATTAGAAGCATTTGCCACGTCAGCAGTGTTTGGCGTGTTTGCATATCTACAATACCTGTAATTCACAACCTGGCTCTCAACACATAAAAACAGACTGTTCCCACTAAAAAAACATTACAGGGACTCTCAGACTTATTAGTAATGAATAAAAAAAAAAAAAAAAAAAACAGTTTGACACTGCTACATCTTAGACACATTAGCAAATTCACAATAACACTCAAACTTGTTTTCAAATTGTAAAAGCAGAATTATTCACCTAAAACAAACTTTACTGTGACTACACTAACTCCCAACTTCGTTTGGAACACATGAAAAATAAACACAGTACAACACTGCTAGAACACCTAACCAAACATTTTGACAGAGCATCATGTACCTCTCAAAATCGCTTCAACATCAGTAAACACAACCAGAATGAATCCAGTTATAAGGCAGTCCAGATAATAAGTAGTACAATCGTTTAAAAAAAAAGGCTTTTAAATCTTATCATGCGAAAAATACAGTAGTACCTATTCTGCATTGTGATTTCCCACTAATTTAGCCTCTACATACAATCAAATAGAAGCTATTAAATAAAACAAAAAAAGTGTATCTGCTCTTTCTATTCGTCTTTCCTTTCCCTCTACTTTTCTGCCTGTCTCTTAAGCTTTCTGTCGCAGACACAAGTAATTAAATGCTTCCCATACTAGAATGGTCAGAGGATGTGGAACCATATAATGTCCATGACCAATAATGCATAAGGAATGTGTTGTGAGGAAATCGAGGAATTTCTCACAGGGAAAGAAAACTGAGTGTGTGGATGTGAATTGATGGCCTGCTTAACATACCTAAGTGGTGAAATCAAACCCCACATCATAGGCAAAGAATGCAGAATAACTTTCATAAATACTTATTTTTAAAATGAGCAAAAACCTTTTCACAGATGGATTATGGACTGTTTCTCAAATGTTACATGTATTTTTGACTCTGCTTCCACCTTATGCACATCTGCAATGACACATTTAACTGCACAGATGTGGGAAGACAGATGTGTTTGCAGTCAAGATTGTCTCCTTTTTTTTTTTTCTTTAAAAAAAAAATTGGTACTTAGTGGCTCCACAAAAAAAAGCATTATTATCAATGAAATATCCCATCACTACTATTAGGATAGACACGCTTCTTCGCTTTGTGCCTATCAGCTATGACACCACTGCAGGTGGCTGTAGAGGAGAATCACCAAGTCACAGATGGAGCATGCAAAGGGGGCTGCTGGAGGAAGAGGGGAGAATGGTAGCATGGCTGACTTAGCCTACTGGGTTATGTGTTGAAGGGTCCATTGGTTTTCAAAAGTGGCTTTCCCAGAAAAAGAGAGAAAAAAACGATTGGCAGAAGTGACCTAGAGGGTGTAGCAAACTAATCAGCAATTTGAATGCAGTTATAATACATTTTTTGGTTGAATTCTTAAAACACACAGTTTCCATAAAGGATAAAGTGACCAAATAGAAAAAGGAAAACAAAAAATAACAAATTGGATGATTAATAGTAAATGCTATCAGCTATCTGTGAAAGTAGTAATAAAAAAGGCGACCAAACAACAAAGCAACAGGACCTTAAGTTTCCATAATGCTGCGCTGGAGCAACATGGTGACAGATAAACAGCAGGAAGTGTGAAATGACAGGGAAAATAAAAATTAAAAGACAATATGTATCTCTTTTAATGAGCAGGATCAGTGAATAACAGATGGTGTGTTCAGCTGGTTGTTTGGACCTGAGGTTTAATCCAGCTCACATCAGTTCAGCTGGCCTGAAAACAGTGAAGCTCGTTTACATGCTCTCTCGGGTTCCTTTTGTATTAGCAATTGTGGTCGGCTGAAAGACATTTAAAAAAATATACTTTCAAAATGCTAGTTTAATGATTTTACATAGCAAAAAGATCTAAATACAAAATTATCTGGAACTCAAAGAATCACATTCAGGGGAGGTCATATTCAGAGTAAGGAAGGTTTCCTAACTTTTAAAGTCATTTCACAATAAGGAAGTAGTTTGCGCTTTGCCTACGGGTATTCCCAAAAGAAGTACTTTTGGGAGGAAAAGGAAAAATAAGTCTTAGCTCTCATACCAGTGTGTGTACTTCCATGTTTGGAAGTGCCACCAAGAAATCTTTGTTCGCACTTGCTTGTATTCATTATTTGCAGTGGGTGTGGAGTTTTCAAAGGTGTGTTTTGGCTCATGTGTGACATGTCACTGTGGATCCAGTAGCAAGGCGATGCATCTAAAAGTACAATGCCAGAAAAAAACAAAAAAAAGGTTCTGATGAATCTGTGCATGGACAAAGAGCTGTTCAGACACACAGAGACCAGCATGCCCACAAACACAGATAAACAAGCCCCCATGCAGTCATGCACACATCTGGGAGGGGTATGCCATCTCAGGCACCTAGCCAGGGTAAATAAAGAGAAATGCCAGCATTTTTTTATTTTTTATTTATTAATTCTTATTTTTTTGGCAGTTGGGAAAGGTCTTTCAAGGTGACAACTTCCAGTGTGTGTTGGTTGGAAGGAGGCTGGGTGCACGCAGTGGTGCAGTTTGACAATCAGCCCATTATCATTTGATACATGTCTGTGTGTTAGGATGCAGCTTTTCATGTGCTGATGTGAGAGCTGGTGCGTAAACTTGACAGTGCCAAGCAATGACCTTGTTGCTTCCAACATGCTATGTCACGCTTGTCAATCTTCAGGGTGACGGTATTAAAAGGCCAAACTATCCTTTGATTTATTTTATTTATTTGTTAGTCTTATTGTCAATGCCACACATTTCAAAAATAACAGAAACCATGATAAGCTTGAAGCAAAAAGTGTTCAATCTTTGCTTCAAGACTTCAAGACTAGCTTTTATTATTGTTTATTTATGATCATTTTACTTCCATCCTTTCATTGAAACTTTTAAATAACATAAAGTGGTGTGGGTAGAGCTAGTTCCACATAAAAACAAGGTCTCTGGTTCAAATCCTAGCTAGTTCTTGTTATTTAGCAGCTTGGCACATGCTTCACATGTTATTCGTTGACAATTAATCTTGCCTTTCAGTAGTTAGCCTATTTTTTTTTCCAAAAAATGACAGTGCACTCTAAAATATTTTTGTTACGTGTTATCAACAAGGTTGGAAGTATAGTCACAGTAATGCTTGTTTTTGCTGTCTCAGTCTTTTTTTACTAATTGCAAACAAATGTGGGTGTTACGTACTACATGTGGCGGTGTCAAACTGTGTTTTTATGTGTTGCTAAAAAGGTTGTGAGTTCCCATCAATTAGTTCCCGTACTTACAGTAAAGTTTGTTTTAGCTTTATGAGTCTGCTTAGTAGTAACTGCAAACAAGTTTGAGTGTTATTGTGAATACACCAATAATGGCTAACATGTAGTGTCAGACTGTGTTTGTTTCGTGCTATTAACAAGGTCAGAAGTTAGCATAGTGACAGTAATGTTTGTTTAAGTGGTATGAGTTTGTTTTCTTATGAGTTGCAAAAAAGTTTAGGTGTTATTTTAAACATGCAAATGCGTCGTGATGTCAAACTGCGTTTTTCTTACGTGCTTCTAACAAGGTTAGCGTGGTCACGTTTGTTATAGCAGGATCAGTCTGTTTTTTTTTCACAAGTTCCAAACAAGGTTAGGAGTTACAGGTACTGTAAATATGCTAACATGGCTAACACTCCTAACGTGGATAACGTGTAGCATGTAACAAACAAGTTCCACTGGGAGCGCAGTTAATAAAAGTCTAACTGACTGACGGACTTATCTCTGACTTTTTTATCTCGACTAATGACCGTATAGTTCAGTGCTTCTTATAACAACAATTCAAAAATAGACCATTCAGTTATTAGTGTGCATTATAATTTTCTATAGTTCAAAAAATATGGTATAATTACAGCTGTCTGCATGATTGCCCTCTAATGACCTGTTCAGAGTGTACCCTGCCTTTGCCAATAAAAGGTGAGATATTCTCCAGCAAACTTTGACTTTTCTATGGATGAAACAGATAAAGGATTAAGGGACACTAGGGATGAGATACAGTGAAATCAGGAAAGTACCAATGCAAATCTCATTTTCAAAGCTTCTCACATGAGTGTCCACAATGAAAGTGAGAACAGAGCCAGATAAAAACACTACCAAACATCTTCACCCTCACTACTAGTTCATACTTTCTCAGTTTGCAGCAATCAACTAACCTCATATTCCCTGGAAGCGTTCATATCATTCTACTGTTGCTCCTTTTATCAGTCTTGGTTGTCACGTTCAATAATAGATGTCTGCATGAAACTTTAATCTGCTGTGGCTATCTGCCCCCTTGATAAGCTGGTTTCAATTTTGCAGAAAAGGACGAAGAAATTGGTCAATTTGCCTTTGCTGAGTAAGGGTAATCCCTCAGGTTTTTCATGATACTGTGATGGCCGTTTGGCAGATCCCTTTGCAATAACTTCAGATTCTCAAACATTTTGTACAACAATGCTCTCTGCTCTTCTTTCAGCATGTCATCTATGTTTGAACATCTACAAAGCACTTTACACTGGGTTCTTGTTCACCTCATTAGCAGGCACACTCATACAGTCCTTCCCATATGCTCTCTATAAACCATATGCAGCCCCTTTTTCTGTGGAATCAAGCACAGAGAAGCACTTTAGGGGGAAGATTGCCACCAAATATTGCCCTTTCTCTGGATCAGATCTTTGGACCTCTGAGGAAAGAATGGCAACAGAAACAATATTGCTAGTTCTCTAAATTAAAAAGATCAAATGTATTCATCCAGATGTTTAGTTTTAAAAGTAAAAGGAGAGGATTCTAAAATGAATGTTTTAAGACTTTCTTTATTTCTCCTTTCTCCAGCTGTTTTAAGCAGCAAATACCCCTGCAGACATCAATGAGCAGATAGGGATGCTATGCAATTTGTAGGCTGACTGCAATATTTCTTTTAGGGCATCGCAGAGAGGCTTACAGTTTTGTATAATACATCCAAGAAAATGGAAGAATATCTAACACAGTAGTTTAGGGGCACAGTCGCCCCGGTAGAGATTATCCCTATCTTATAGTTCCATTCTATTTATTTTTACCTGGCTTTTATCTCCTGACTCGTTCTTTTTTTTCATTCCTCCTGGCTAAACCTCAGACATAATGTCTCTGCCTTCCTTGGTGTACAAATTCTCTTTCATTTGTTCTATTATTTTCTTTTTAAAATTTTTTTCCCCACTCTTTTTAGTCCATTTCTTCAATTTTTTGTTCTCCTCTTCCACGATTGGCCTATAGCTCCCCAATAAAGAATGTTGCTAATATCATTAGACAAACTTCCTCTCCAGCCAAGCGGCCAGCCCACTCCCTTTGAACTATAATCAACCGTGCACACTAACTATCAAAGGAGACATTGCAAATAAACTACCCCAACGGGGCAGAAAATCCCACACATACAATCCTGCAGAGAAAAAATACTGTTGGATATCGGTAGTTAAAAGAAATGTGTGCAGAGCAGGTGTAGACATGGGTTACCAAGACAACACTAATAAAGTATACTCTAAAGGCAGAGCCAGTCTAAAGGAAAACTGCCACATAAATATGCCAAATTGATTTGGGTGCGGGAAATGTACGTAAAGAGACACAGTTAATAAAGTGGGCTCCCATATGAGAAAGGTTTTGTCAGTTTAGTAGGTTTAAATTCGAAAAAGACAGGTTGGGGCAGCTGTGCTTCCTGTTGCACAGCAGTCATTTGCTGTAAATCACCACTAAGACAGTGCTGGAAATTGTCAGCTGTATAGCTTGAAAGTGTTATCTTATGACAGCTGAAAGGTGCAGTTCATATATCACCAGCTAAACATGGTTTAAAGGGAATACACTATGCAAGGATGAGCAATACTTTAACAAAAACAAATAAATATGAATACAGTGGCACCGGACAAAAATGATGCAACTGCAAAGGTGAGAGATTTCTCATACACTGTAAAGCTTTTGTTTTCTGTCTTTTTAAGTGTTCTTAAACTTTATCCGTTTATTCTCATGAAGAAATAGTAAAAAGCAAGTGGTGTACAAATTTCACAAATTTATATTGCATTCAAGAATCTGCAACTTTTGTTGTGAGCGTTTACCAATCGAAGCCCTTGTGGGAAACATCTGTATTTAGATGGTGTTACTAACTGAGTTCTAGTTTTGAACATCTGCCTTTTTTGCTGTGAGTTCAGCTGTGGAGCAAGAAGACTTACATCCACTTAAAAAAATGACAGACTTAAGCTGTAAAGATCTTTCTTTACATTTTCTGAGCTAAAATACAAATAAATATCCAGAGAAGCTGAATGGATCCTTAATGAGACATAAAGTGATGTTGTCATCTGAGTCCTACGATTACACACTGTTGTTGGATCAATCAGTGTCTAACGTAGTTGAACTCAGTTTTCAAAAATATCTTAGCTTCTTTTATTTTGTTAAAGAATGTACTGTCAGCAGTACGACTTAAATGCCTAAATTATTGCCTATTCACTTTTTAAAGAAATAAACTCCAAAGGACAATAACAATGAAAGGAATACACATCTGTATGACTGTTTACTTTTCTATAACAGTTTTTTTGTTCTTCGTGTAACATGAAAGAGTTTAAAATTGGTAGATTTGGTGCTGAATATGTTTGGAAAAGGTGGTTTTTATTCTGTTATTTTAAATTGCTTGTTTTGCTTGCAAACTAAACTTAAATTCTTCTAGTCCTTGTTTAAATGAGAGGACAATTTCCATTAAGCAAAAAAAGTGTACATTGTTTGCAGTTACCTTGAGACTCAAATAGAAATTCTTTAAATGAGTTAATTTTGAGAAGGTGATTCGTTTCGTCACTTGTGCTTACAAATAATAAACCTCATTTCTGAATTGTGCAACCAACAAAAATTCCAGGTTGTACCAGTGTGCCCCATTTCTCTGCAATGGAACGCACCCCTATGGGTCAACAACTGACACACATTTAGCCTTTAGCATGGTGATGTTGCATAAAAATAAAAAATAAAAAGTGGATTTTATTAAAGGATATAAAAAACACATTCTAATCCCAAAGAATCTGAATTTGATTTTGCTTTTTACGAAAACAGAACTGAACAGGGTTCAGGCAGCTTTATATTTTCTGTTAACTTTCAATGACCTTTTGATGATTTAACCAAAACCCACTTTTTGTTGAAGGTTACGTTATGTATATAAAAGCACTGGTGTATGGGGTGTGTAATCCTACATCTCCAAGAGAGTGGCTTGAGAAGTTTCCCTGCTCAGATACAGTAAAGCCTATAATATAATGCACTGCATTTATTATTAAGAATGTAAGAAGACAATGGTTGTGCTTTGGTATTTGTGACTGGTTCTGTAATATTCTGAGTTGAAACACTAGAAAAGGTCAGTGCATCTAAAAAGCATGTCATGCTCCGATACATGCACTGCCAGACCATCCCCTCATCCTTTCAATGACATGTTGAAGCAAATGGAAAGCAGCTTAAGAACAAAAAGTGACTTTTTCTAGCTGCTGTTCAATGTTATGCAGTAAAAAATGTGGGGGCACCAAACTTTTGAGAAATAAACAGTTGCAACCAGTGCAAAAAGTTTGTTCAGAGCCCCGGTCCATCTGCTTTTCTTGTTTAAAAACAAGGAGAAACACAAAAAAGTATACAAATCTATTGAAATATATTTATATTAAAAATCTGATTCATAAACATGATCATTGGAAAAAAGAAGTGGTTACTTGATTATTTTGCTTCACTAAAGAACAATTGAATGAATACTTTAGGACTTGTGTGATTGTGTATGTCCAGGCTGCTCCCCTGTCATGTTTTATTTATTCAATTTTTTCCACATAGTAATGGAAATATATAGGACTCCATTGATTAGTGTCTACAGATCAGGCTCTATTAGATAAAAAAAAAAACTGGCTCTCGTGAAGAAAGAAAACTCTTATAGTCACTCTAGCAGGAAATTCAGTGGACAGAGGTCCACAGAGATGAACATAAACACTAACACACATGTACTGAAATTAGCTTCACAACTGCAAACTGAAGGGACCAGCAAAACAAAAACACACAGGCACACTCACACCTACTGTAGAGTCAACATTGCCAGAAGCAGAGCCTTAAGGCTTTCAGCAACCCATATATATTTCATAGCTAAGATAAATAAATATATGAGAGAAAAAACTCAAAGTCAAGATAAACTAATGTGTGCCTTTGGAAAGTGAGTTTATGCAATGCAGATTTTATTTTTTTTCAAATAAAGGAAAATTGAAATATTTTAAAAACCCAATCTGATGAAAATGATATTTTTGGTGCATTTTTAACATGTTCTTGTGGTATTTCTCATGATGGAGGACACATATAAAGAAAAAAATTAAATATTACAAAAATAAATCTATAAACAGCAAAGCTGTAAAAAGATGGTTGACAGGTAGTGGGAGTGGGCTGGTCAGAGGTGATTTACTACTCAATTTATGTCAATGCAGAAACTATGTCTTAGAAAATGACAGGGTTTTAGGCTAAAAACGGCATAATCATAATTAGAGTACCACTGGGAATGCTTTTAAAATAGATCAAAAAGTGATCAGAGTGTCACTTTAATGGATGTTTTCTGATGTGTGATGTAATAGAACAATAATGTTGCACACACCTTAGTATGGTGAAATATATATTTTAAATAAAAACTATATTTTTGCAAAAGCGTGGTAAATTGGGGGGATACCATGAAAGGACAAATGCAAAGAAAAAGAAAAAAATTAAATGCATGAAAGTCACAATGTGAGAATTCCAGAATACAATAAATACACAAGCAACAAATTAGAAACTATTGTGTATTCTTTTAAATTTGATATAAATGTTTTAAAGTCTCTCATCTGTAAAATTGCAGAATTGACCAATTTCTAAAACTGGAACTAATTCTTTTTTTATGTCTTTGCTGCCATTTGTCCTCCTTGGATTGGGCGTTGTCTCACATGCAGGGATCTCCAACAAGTCACAACTTTCCCCTTGTCACCTATCATACTCCATTCCTTGCACCTCTTCTTCTTCTCTGACCTCAATCACACAAGTGACCATAATGGTATAAGTCTCCTGTGATCTCCCCATTCGGCTTTTTATTTCCACCCGCTCTTCCTTCCAGATTACCCTCATCAAAGACGCGTCTGTCTTTTTTTTTTTTTTCAAAAACTGTAATTTCCTCACCTCCCAGCCACAAGCGCTGATCACTTTTTGTTTTGTTTTCCCTCCCTGAATTTGACCACAATCACAGCAGCTGTAAACTCCTCCCAAGTTCATCCACTGGGTGACATCTCTCCTGCACTTTCTGTGCCACAATCATGTTTCAGTGAAAAATGCTGTGATAGTTCATGTAAAAAATGTCCTCTCTTTATTGTTTTGTTTCCTAACCGCAAAAAATATGATTGGCCTCCTATGGATCTTTTGAGTTGTATCCCAATTGTTGTCTTTTTAATGATGATTATAAATTAACAAGAAAGGGAATTATATGACATCAAGTCTTTCATATAACAAAATGGAGTTGTGAAAGAAAAAGCATGGAGCAAGATTTGCACCACTTTCAAATTTTGCACCAAGCCTCTTCCAGCTGTAGGTGGCGGATATGCGCTAGTATCAGGTAGCAACAGTTAGCGACAGCAGAAAATACGTACGATGTGTGTCTCATGCCAAGTCTGAGTGTCAAACTTTATTATCAGCGTTCAGAGTAACTCTAGAACTTGTTTTGTAAGTGTAGCTATGTTAGCATATTTACAATTCTGTTACAATCCCTGTTACTCTGTTTGCAAAATGTAAAAAATAGAATGATGCGGCTAAAACAAATGTTACTGAGACTACACTAACTCCTAAACTTGCTAGTAACACGTAAAAAGAAAAAAAAAAAAACAGTCCGACACAGCTACACGTTAGTCACATTAATATATTCACAGCACCCAACCACACATTTTGACATAGTGTCATGTACCTCTCAAAACCGCTTCAACATCAGTAAACAAACACAGAATTGATCCAAAAAATGTAAGGCATTCTGGATCACAAAGCGTACTGTTGGTTTTTGAAAACATGAAGGCTTTTAAGTGTGCCCTATAGTGTGGAAAACACATAATTCCTGCTTTCTTCATTGCAAATCTTAAAACTGCTGATTCCCAAATGTGAAGGTTATTTATTAACTGAAATAAATACTTAAAAAATACAGAAACCAAAAAATAAATAAATAGTGAATGCATCAAAACATGCCTCTGATATAATAAAAAAAAAACACTTAATCCTTAATAAGGGATGCTTACATTTAAGACATAACTTAAATACCAAATTCCTGTCTTGAAAACCAAATGTATTCACTGATCTTGTCAAGGGAACAATTTACAACAGAAATATAGGATGTTAGGACTCAGAGTGCAGACTGACCTGCTGTCCTCACATCCAATTTTACTGAAAAATGCTCCAAAAGACAAAATAAATTGATTTAGTCATTAAAACTGTGTTATGCATCACTATAAAATAACAGGCAAAAATTTCCATTACTGTTACTGTAAGAGAAAGGTCTAAAATGTACAAAAAAGACACTGAGTAATGTGCATAATGTGCCTAATGAAATAGCAATTTAGTGTGTAACAGGGAGCCAGAGCATTTCCAGTGACATGCACTGCTGCTGTGTCAGCCCCCTGTCTTTCTTGAGATCAAAAATAGGACATTATATTAAATTTGGTTCATTAAACCATTTTCTTAACACATTAGGAGCTTTTGATGGGAAGTTCCACACAACATTTAGAAAGAATAAAAACAAGACAGATATAGTAAAGTGGGAGTGTTGAAAAGTAGTCAAACTAGGTCTTTTATTTCTTTTCTGATGTGCTTCAACTAAGTGCAACAAAAACAAATGTGTTTGAGATTCAACTATCACTATATTTAAATTCCCACATTTACAGATGTATATGTTAAATCTAAAAAAATATATAAACTACCTATATATAATCAAATTGATCACAATTAAGCACAAAAAGAACAAACAAAAAGGCCAGAGAGAAAATGTTCCCTGAAATGTTTAAATGTATAAAGTGTTAACTCAAAAGTTTAGTTTGTGTGCAAAAAACATATCAGGAGTAAGACATGCAGAGCTGTAAAGACTTCAGTGTTTGCCGTATTACTTCAAGAAAGCAAACATGCTGACATACACCTATAAGAAACAAACGTGTTTCTGCACTTTAAATGGTACAGGTGAATACTCTATACTGATTGGCTGCTGTGTGTTTTGGAAGAAGTTCCAGTAACAATGTTCTACATGCGCAGGCTTCTTCAAAACAAACTCTTTCTTCTTGATCTGGACAAAAAGCAAGCAGTACAAGAGAGAACTTTCTCTCTGAACTGATGCTTTATTTAACCAATCGTGACGATCAGCACATATCGCTTTCCTTTGCCGCTGCAATTCAAGGTTAGAAACTGACAGGCACCACTGTAGCCAGAAGTGGCGGAAAATGGTTGCTTCGCGAGTGTGAATAACTTGAATTATTAAACATTATTGCGTTCATTTTTAAGTTAATCATGTGCATTAACGCGTTAACGGTGACAGCCCTAATATATATATATATATATATATATATATATATATTTATAATGCTTATATATATTTATAATGCTTATTTAAATTGAATGTACTTCTACATCATGCCAACAGTAGAAATCTGTAACATATGCTGAATAGAATGCTGAAGCATAGAATTATCTTAAAACTACCAACAAACAAACAGTAAAGACAATTTCATACTGAACCCAGTGCAGATGCCATTATTCAAAAATAAACACACTTCAATTTGTCCAATCTGAAAAAGTCACAAATGAGTTTGGAAAAATCTCTGTCTTTTTACTTGTTTTAGTGGTACAGCTTTGCTGTCGCAGGTCTTTGGTTTGGGAACCAGGAGTACAGGAAACTGTAAAGTGTCCACCAGAAACTGCCTTTGGCTAGACAGGCTTCACTACAAAGGAGGCTAACACATGGAACGTGTTAAATTCTGAACTTAAAACAGACCAAAACTGCCATCATTTTAAAAATTAAGCTAAAGGAATTTCCAAAGACCAATCAAACATGTGGTGATGCATTGGGGTCAATTTTAGGTTTTAGTATTTGGAGTGGAGTTAGGTTTTTCTACTGGCACCACACTAAAATACTTGTGTTTTTTATGCTTATTCAACAGTAGGTTTATGGCAGAAAATGACTGCACCATATAGCATGACTTTGTAAAAGCTATGCAGAGGCTATGCATTCAAGTTTAGCTGTAGCTGCAGTTTTTTGTAGTTTTGTCCATCTGGCAATTTGCAATAAATCATAGAAGAACTTATTAAAAACTTCAACATTGTTTAAAAAAATATTTCAATATTGTTCATATATGACAAGCTAATTGTGTTTTTGTCGGGACTTTGATTGGACCATTAAATCTGTTGTAAATTTACTGGTGTGCAGAGAAGGATTTTTCTGATGAATGACCTGCTTTGAAACGTCCATCTTCCATCATGACCATAGAAATGACAAGATAAAACTTTCAAGGGTAAAGATGTTCGTAGATTTTCGTTCATCCAGGTAAATTCCAGCAAAGTTGTAGGAATTAGAAAAAAAAAAAAAAAAAAAAAAAAAACTGGACTTATTATTGAAGCTGTTTAACATCTTCTCCAAGAGGCTTTCTCACTTCTGTAATACAGATGTAAAAGAGCTGTTTTTACCAACTATTTCGACTTCGAGGGGAAAATAGGTTTAGAACATTAACTTTCCTTGGTGGAACACATTCAGCCTCTGACTGTGTATGATATTTTCCAACCTTCTGGGGTGTTCATCTTCTCAAGTGTTTTTTGTTATTTTTTTATAAACTAGCATGGTATAAAAATAATAGGATGACACCTATGCAGTACAGCTTGTGGAGGCTGAGAGGCAATTCAATCAATCAAGTTTCAAAATGTCTGGTACTTTTTTTTTTCTTCTTCTTTTAACCCTTAAGCTCCAGTCTTCACATTCTTTTGACTACTGTAACTCTTCAACCTTTTTCCCAATTATTGTAGCTCCAGAGGATTCTGAAGCACAGAAAAGCAGCGTTGCACGGCTATACAACACTTCACAGTAGTTAAGCGTTCACGTAAATCAGCTGATTCTGTCTTGGAGAAAAGCGGCTGTTATGCAACATTTTACTGTTGTAATGTGTTGCTTATCGGTGCAAAGCTGATATTCAAAGCTAATTTGTATTGCATCAGAATCAGATGATTCCCATGGATTACATAAATGGTTGAAGAGTTATGAAATATCAAAAAGCATTTGTTATTTTCTGTGTTAAAGGGTTAAAAGGTCTTTGCTTCTGTTACCTACACAAAAAATCTTTTATTTCAGTAAAAATACATAATGTATAAACAACGGAACTTTTAGGATCTGGTAAGGCCCAGATAGTTTATAAATGTGATACATGTACGCTGTACATTACATGTACAGACTTCTTTTTCAACTGAGAGCTTATTAAAATGTGTGGCCCTCCTTTGGATAAAACGCAAAACCACTGTGCTGAAATTCTGCTCGTGGCTTTAAGAAATCGTGGAATAAATCCTCTTTCGAATCTCTGCCCTCTACTCTGGGGAGGCATCTTTTTGTCGGGGATTGAGTCTTTAAAAATTTTGCACAGAAAGTCTTTTTTGAAGCACAGTTGAATTGGTGATTGTAATATGTTTTTTTTCCTCCATTTAATTTTTTTTTTTTATTCTATCAAAAAGCTATAGTCAAAACCGTCCATTGCCAGAATAACTTTCATGCTAAAAGTGGTTAAAAAATGGTCATTTGAAATGATTCTGTAGATGTTAAATAAAAAATACTTTTTTTTTTTTTCTATATCTCGCATATCTGTGTAAAAGTCGCAACAAAAAAAAAAAAAAAAAAAAAAAAAAAGAAAAGAAAAGAAAAAGCATGATAAAGAAGAGAAAAATCCTAAATAAATCGCACTGGAGTATAGATTGTACTTTTGGAAGAAATGTATCTAACAAAGTACAGGAACAAGAAATTGCATCTCCACAGTTTATAAAGCTTCATAATACATAGGAGAAATCTAGCATATGAACAACTATGCAGATAACTATAAGATAAAGAACATCCAAATAAGCTATTGAAACTCTTTAAATCACAAAATCAATTGAATTCTTCATCCTTTGTGTCGCTTTGGCACAATTTCACCAACCCCGGTGTGAGACTGAGTGGAGCTTCTTCTTCTGCATTGCTGTCAGTAGCGAATACTGATACACACACCTACAGTGCCCTTTAGCGGTTGTTGCTTTATATTTTTAACAAATCACATGTAAATCGCACTCCCACACTCGCCAAACTATGCAAAAAAAAAATCCCATACTTGTACTTTGAAAAATACGATATGTAAAAACACACACACAGGAGATTTTAAAAAATGTTTTGAGAGATGACCAGTAACTTTTAGCTGGACAAACAAAATGTTGCACATTGCTTCAAAATTCTAATTGTTTCAGATTTTTTAAAGTCATTCAGAGAAAAGAGTCAAAGACTGAACATCTAATTCTGCTTGATACAATAAATACCAGTAGGAATCAGAAGGAGCTCCTACAGTTTAATGATTAGAGAGAAGGATCTTTTTATTGAAAATAATAATCATGCAGGTCTGCTTAATTAGTATCAACTTCAACAAATCATAATTTTGCACCATTATTTGCTGTTAGATAAAATGAAAAATAGAAAGGAGACAAAGACAAGGGAATCCAGCAAAACACAGTAGACAGAGAAAGCGTGGGAGCTATGCATTGCCAAATAAAAGAACTCCTGTTTAATGTTTTCTGTGCCTTTAAGATGCTTTTTGGAAACCAAAATCCCACCCACATTTGTTTCCAAGAGGCATGCAAAATGTCTGCGTAGTGTACGCAAGTACACAACTGTGCTCATCAAAGTGTTTTTAATCTCCTTCACCCTTGAGATCTGTTACCCATTCACTTCTGCACCAATCTAGGTTTACAACAAAACAAAAAATACCACTGTCACTGTTTTCACTCAGATGGAGCCAAACTGTGCTTTTTTAATGTCACCCAGATCAGCTTTTTAAAGTTGCACTTTTGACTGCATCTGTGTTCAAATCTTCTGATAAAGAATCAAGCAATAGACATCAAACGGGTCTCTGTGAAAGCGCTGCATATTTCCTCAGGAGCTTCCAATGCCTGAATCTACTTATATCCATGTATCTCATTTTTGACTTAGTTTTTCTAAATCAGCAGCGTGACACCCACATATCTACTTACTGTGCTGCTTCACATTCCCCATGAAAGACATTCGCGCTTGGGTTCACCTGCTACCACAATTGTGGATTTTCATGTTTGACTTTAGGTTTTTTCATCTTTGACTTCAGTAAAATGTGAAAATCTTTCTTCTTTTGTCCAAATACTGTTGCATATTTCAACAACTTGCTTAAAAATATGATTAGAATTTCTCCTGTTAGACCTTGTAAAATACTAACTGAACACTATTGATTGACTGCAAGCATTTTTTTCAATTGTTTACAAGGAAAAACATAATCTGGTTTACATGTAAATTCATGTTTTGCCAGACAATCTCGCCATCCAAAGTAAATGTCGTATCTCCTTGATTCCCACTTGACTTTTGCAACTTACCTGTAACTGGTGTTCAAACACACGAAGCATTGGAAGTATACATTAAACGCCTATGTCAGGTCTTGAAGAGCCTTTTCTCTATATGTTATAAATATTTATATTTTGCCACCACATGCAGTTCATTATTATAAATTGATTGTGTGCAGTGGTTTGCGCTCTCACCTCCCAGTGAGAAGGCTCTGGTTTTGAATCCTTTCTGTGTGGAGTTTGCCTGTTCACCTTGTGCACGCGTGGGTTTTCTTCCACAGTCCAAAAACATGCTTCAAAGGTTAACAGGTTACTCTAAATAGTTCCTTGGCGTGCATGTGTGTCCCTGCAACAGACTGGTGACCTGTTCAGGGTGTACACCTGCCTTCATCGAACAGAAGCTGGGTTGGCGCCACCAACCCCATGACCCCAAAAGGGATACAGAAAATTGTGAAAATGGATGGATGATTGCATGCACATACTCATGATCACAAAGTCATCAGTCGTTTTTTTTCATAATCAAAATACTTGTTATTTTATGCTAAGGCAGTGCACTTAAAGTTGATGCTAAATGTGAAAATAATCAGCACAGATTTGGTAAAACTTGTTCCTAAACCTATTATTGATCCATCCCTATAAGAAAACTGTTAAATTACAGATCCCTGACAAATGCTAAAGGACATTTGTAACCTTTGAAAACAACCAATGACTCAATCAACTCAGTGACCTTGTAGTAGAGTGTCCGCCCTGAGACTGGTAAGTCATGGGCCTAAATCCACTGTTGAGTCATACCAAGGACTCATACCAAAGTACACCTGCATGGCACTCAGCATTAAGGGGTTGAATTGGGGGGTTAAACACCAAAATGATTCCAGAGTGTTCACAACTCACCAGGGAATGGGTCAGATCTTGATACAAATTTTTACACATCCAAGTGTCATACAACTGAGGGGACTTAAGCTTTATAAAAGACCTTAAGACTAAAAAAAAAAAAGTCAGTCCCATTCACCCATCCGCACACACAGATGGCAGCTCCAATGCCATACACTGTGCCAACTTTTTACCACCAGGAGCAATGTGGGATTCAGTATCTTGCCCAAGGACACTTTGATACATGGGCGAGCAAGGCAGGAACTGATTCTGTTACCCTCCGATCAAAGGTTGACCACTCTACCAATGCACCCCTTTCAGAACAGTTCCTAAAATCAAAAAGATAACATGATTGGAAAGAGTCCGTGGGGACCTTGGTCAAAAACCAACTAAAAAATCCAGTCAATACAGAACTGGTGCCTTTGAATTTGCTATAAACAGTCAAGTTTGGGATTTTTTTTTATGCAAAAAGAATTATCTTCTTATAATTGTTAATGCCAGCATTTTTTTTTCAAACACACAAAACACAAAGCCACCAACCATCACAATTTACAAACTCCAGAAGGTTAATGGACAGTCAAGTACGGGTCATTATTTTTTTTAGATTTTCAGGAATCTTAGCTAGGCTAGTCAGGAAATTATAAGACAACAAACTTGGCAGTAAGCCGTTTAAAATAAGCATGAATTCAATCAACTCAAAAAGAATTTGAAAAAAAACTACAAACTATATTTAAACTACAAACAGAAAACACCATGTTCTTTCTATGATAAATTAAACTGCATAAGTCATGCAATTATTAAAAATAAATAGCTGGATGTGAGAAATTGGGGTTCTATTTTCAAGGAAACATGGGAAATAGCCACTGTCAGCAGTTGAATGCACCACATATCAGTAAATACTGGGCACAGAATGAGTAGTTAGAAAGATAATTTTTGAAAGGTCTATAGGTACTGGTGCATTTTTCTTATATGAAGAGATGAAGAAAATGCACTCCTCTAGACTTCCATTCCCATGTTGGACTGCTTTTATTTCCTCACCTCTTTCTCCAGCTCGAACCACACCAGCTTCCAATTTGTAGCCTTTGTGTACTTAAACAGTACAGAATCACAGACCCTGTTGCCATGCTCTGATCAGAGCCTTGCTTGAACATCTGTCAGAGGATGTTTTCTCAAGCAGTAAGTATGTTCAGGGAAATATTTTTCTAGTTTTCCCTTACCTTTCGTCTGTGTGAAGCATGAACATCAGCATTGCAAAATGGGGATGGGAGAGGAAAAGCAGGGGTAACACAAAATTCTATAGGACCATGTGGATGAGGGAAAAAGAATGGGGAGGAATTTTGCTAAGAGGGGTGGTAAGCAAGAGAAGAAAGACTGAAGTTTTAAAGGGAAATAAAGAGAAAAGAAAAAAAGGGAAAGACAACACAACAGCTAAAGTTCATAAGCCTATGCTGCAGAAAGACCGAGCGCAAATACAAAGTCCCACATTCATCCTCTGTCCAGACTTTCCTTCTTCAATTGCACAAGACTAATTTTAAACACCCACCCAGATAAAAATGTGTTTTTGGTGTTTTTAACATGTCCTTGTGGCATTTATTTTTTTTTATATAATGGAGGGCATATATGAAGAAAATTAAGCTTAAAATAGCATTTCTGAGTATTTCTTTCTTCAAATCGTGGATAGGGACAAAAAAAATGCTATTTGAAAAAGTTTGTAGGTGTGACGTTAAACTACAATTGGCAGGGCACAAGCTCCCTGCATTGCTCCATTCTTCTGCTGCATCCACTTTAGATCCATGTATATTTTTGTTTTTCTCATCCAAGCTGGGCTCTGGCTTAAAACCATACGGTTGAATAGCTCCAGGATTGCTCACCATTTTTATTGCACCAGTTGGGTTCGTGAGGGGTCGTAAGCTAGCAGGAGAGCATGAAAACAGATGGATGACGAGATGCGGGGCAGGCTTACTCCACGCCAGTGGTTTGCCCACAACCTAAAGGGAAATTTTCAATCACCTACTGCAGAAACAATGGGCTAGAACGCAACGCAGAATTTTGCATTTTGACTAAAAAGTAGGAACACTTAGACTTTGGTAAGCTACTAAAAAGCTCTTAATGTGTAAGTTTCATTTTATTTTCATTTCTTGGAGTTGAACCAACATCTTGTCATGTTGTAAAAAATGAGAAGGAAAAAATTCACTTTTCTGAAGGAATATTCACGACTAGACTTCTTTTTTAGTGTACTGAAAAGTCTATGGAAAGTTAACAGCTAGGTGTTGATTCTGGTTTGAACTGTGTGCAACTGGATTGCCTGGTCTTTCAAGTGGAACAGAAAAACAATCCTGCTGCCAGGGTCTTCGGTCAACTTCCACGTTCGAGTCAATCCACCCAGCCATTCATTTAGTGTCTCTGTCTGTATTTTTAAATCATGTTTTTACTTTCTGTCTATTAATCTTCATGAACCATCTGCCAGGGTTCTCTAATCTGGTTTTCTGCCTGTCTGTTTGGCGGCTACCACCCCCCCACCACCACAACCACTCAGTATTCTTTCTGTCACTCTGTCAATTCGCAAACCCCTCTCTTCTTCTCTCGCCACCCTCCCATCAATCCCTCCTACCACTCCACCACCAAGTAGGCATGAAAATGGTGCTCCATTAGGAGTGCCTGGACTAAGCCCAGTCTGACACACTGCTTTGATCAGCCGTGAGCTTGGCTAAACACTCCACTAAACTCCCAGTCGGGGGGGGGGGGGGGGGGGGGGGGGGGTGGGGCAATCGCGGAGGAGTTTGGGAGAAAGAGAAAAGCCAAACCAAATTCACATTTGCCTTTGGTCATATTTTTATTACATCTTACATCCTTTTTTTAAACCACCTTGTCTTCTCTATGTCTTACTTTCATCTCTTTATTTCCTCATAAAACCTCAGGCAGGTACATCAGGCTCTTAATGCATCACTTCTGCCGATGCAACACTTATGGAAAATGGGAAATCTGCGCAAAATATTAAATAAAAATTTGGGCACAATTCAGATAAATGAAAATGAGAAACTCCATCCCTAGATGCCAAACATAAACCGTTAACAGCGAAATTAAAAAAAAAAAAAAAAAAAAAAAGCTTGCAATATTAAAATAATGTACAACAAACCAGCAACAGAAAGACAAAAAACTTTTCTTTTTCTCCCTAGGAATAGAAAGAAAAGGGATTTCCGCTTAGTGCTAATCAATCAGGCTGTGATAATGGCTCCCATGCTTAGCTGTCGACTGGAAGGGTCAAGGCATCTCGTGACCCAGTGCCCAGAGCCCAGGGGCCAAAGATTCTCTCAGAATAGCACCCTGGGACGGACTCCCTGGGCTAATTGTCCAAGCCAGTGTCAGCCTTTTCAATGCCCCAGCCCTAACCCTCCCCTCTTTTCACTTTCTCTGTCATTCCTCTTTCTTCCTCCCCTGCCGTCCACCTTACAACTCTGCGATCCTATCCGCCAGGAAAGTGAGGAACCAAGACAATTTAAGCGTCGGCAACAAATGGAATGAGCTGCAGACTAAGCATCAAAGTTAGTGAGTGTTTCAGTGACAGAGATCAACTGCAGCAGCAACAGGAAAAGGAATAAGGAGAGGAGGATGGAGCCAAACATGAGGAAGACAGCAAAACAAATACAGTTGGATTAAGTGAAAAGGACAGAGGCTGTGACACAACTCCCTTTCCACACATGCATCACTCATATCACTGGGGTACAGTGACGGGTCTACCCACTTTCATCTGCATATCAATGGGATTCCTGTAATCACAGTGAAAGCAGCGTGTGTCTCAAGGAATCTGTTAAGCATCAGTATGACTGACCGCTACATGGCAGCGTGTTTGCAAAAAGAAAAAAAGACAGGAAATGCAGGACAGATTTGCAGAAAAGTGCATGAGTCTAAAGCAAACACTTCTCCAGCTTAGTGCAACGGCATTCCTCCCATTCCATGTGCAAGCTAATTAACATCATTACATCCCAAGAAACAGACTGATGAAGAGGCACTCCACTGTTGCACTAGATCCAAATATCTGCTCTCCTCTGTCACCTTTTCTCTTCCATTCAACTCTTTTTTTGCTCCCTTTCATAGTCCCTGCCAGTCGGATAGCGCTGGAAAAAAAGAGCAAACTCCAAAAGCTGCAAATGCAAAACATGTCAAGCAACATCAGTTACTCACTGGAAATGTCTTTCTTTCTGTTTTTCTTTTTTTTTCCTGATCTGTCACTCCTTATCCTCTTCTCAGCTGTAGATCAGGAGTGTGTCTACCCCCAACGTGTGTACTGTGTCAGTCCGGTAGAGCAAAGTTGCCGTGCACGAGCATGTGTGAGTGTGAGTGAACGGATAGAAAGACAGAAAGAGGGAAAGTGTGTGTCTGTCTCTGTGTCTTGCACTGCTCTGAATGAGCGAGTCGGGGCTGTTTTAAACAGGCTGCTCTCCCCATGTGACCAGCCCAGCCACAGGCAGGAATACGTTACTGAGACACTCACACTCTCTTTCTATGTCTCTCCACCCCTCTCTCACTCTCCCTCCTAATGCACACCATGTCCACAGTGCACCCCCTAGCCACCGCTCAGGGTAGTGGAATGAGCATCCCTCACACACACACACACACACGCACACACTCAAGTGAACAAAATACAAACAATATATCCAACTTATATTTTTTTATTTTTTGTTTGTTTGTTTTGTGTGTAATTTTGACTTTTCCATTTCTGACTTGATAACATTTCACACCTGGAAGCACTGACCTTTTCAGTGGTGAAATCTTTTTAAAACTGACCTTCTGTTTCAAGGCAGATGCAGTTGCATAACCGCTATTAGACTTTATGGAACAGCAATGAAAACAGCACAGAGGAAGTGAAATGCTCTTCATGATTGTGTATTTTCAAAAAGACCCCTCAGGATAAAATGTCAGATTCATAACATTCTTTATGGTGACAATTTGAACCCAGTGTAAGACTAACTGTGTTTCTGGGGAAAACATGCAACATTTTTTTAAAATTTTTTTATTGCCATTGACTGTACATGAAAACTCACCTAATAGACCACTCCCCCTTAAAGTTTGAAACAGGAAGTACCCGCTTGTCCCAAAAAGCTGAAATCCCATAGATTGCTATTGAGAAATAACAGCCATTACTTACATTATATTTATTATATTATATATATTATTATATTTGTCAGATACCTTTTTAAACATGTTCTTGATAATCCTCATTTTCTTTATTTATATATATATATATATATATATATATATATGTAGTGCAAGTTATTCAAGTTAGAAACTGGCCAATCAGATGCCTCAATAAAAGTTGGTGGTCTCACTTTGAACATTTGATTGACAGATTCTCCCAAGCAGGCTTTCAAATAAGTGGTAGCGGTGTGGACTCACTTCTGCTCACTCCTGATTGGTGAGAGTGGCTGCCATAGAAATGCTGACTCTGACCAATCACAGAATAGTGACGATTTCTGGTTCCAACATCACAACATATCAAGAAAAAAATGGCAGCTGAATTCACTTTATTTCTTTGGAACTGGAAGCAAGTCATTTTCCATGGGTGATGTCACACTCACTTGGTCCAGTTCTCATATACAGTCAGTGGTTGTTACTCTATTTTGAGAACAAAAAAACTTGACATTTTCTTTGATGCTTATAAGCTCCTACTGTATTAATTTAAAAAATAAATACTTTTAAAACCATGTTGTTTGACAGGCATTTAATTGGTCTTTGAAAACAATTTAAATAAGGAGATCTTAGGAATGTGAACAAAATAAAGACGTATTTGTGATACAAAAAATGTGCATGAAAGAGGTCCATAGTGTTTGGTGGTTAGCCTCTAGGTCGATTACATTTTTCATGCTGGTGGGATAAGCTCAAACTATAGATGATTAAGCTCCAGAACCCAGACGCTGATAATGGTTGTTGAGGGTCATTCCGTGACAAAGCATTGTTCCACAGGGAGGACGAGTTGTCTAGAATATAAAGAGATAGACACCCATGAATGTAAAAGCAAAAATATGATTGTTATTGGCTGAGAAGATGAGTGATAAGTGGTTTATCGAGTAAGCAATGTAAGAACCCAGCTTACCCGTACGTTTGGCAAATCTTCCTTCTTGAAATTGCACCAAACGCTTCCCACTAACATCACCAAATAGACCAGCAAGAGTTCCAAAATCTATTCATATTGCAAATGTATTGATAAGTATATAATTTAATGTGAGGTGATTTAAAACTACCAGGAATCTTAAAACTTTAACATGATACTTTCACAATTTAAGTTGAGTAGATAAAAAGCCAGTGACATAAGATTTAAACATGTTGGAAAAACTATGAATCTGTAAAACAAACATTAATTTAACCAGAGGCTAAGTGTGAGGGGGTGTAAAATGGAGGTTTGTTACATGCCAATACCTTTTGCAGGGTCATTTGTTTTTGGTTTTTTTTTTTTTTGTTTGTTTTTTTCTCCTTCAGTCATATCCGTTCATTGTTTCAGGCCTTTGATTGTTCAAGGTGGAACACCTGGTTGAGTCTGGTGCCGGTGTCCTATTGGCTGTCAGCTTCAGAATAACAGGATAGCAGTTCTCCTCACCCACAGATGCCATGCAGTGTGCAGTTTGCAGTGTGAAGTTGTAGACAAGGTAGGCTGGGGTGCCGTATAAGCTTCTTATATTCAACCTTTTTGAATACACATGCACTCATTTTATTGGCAATATTTTGTTGTTTTCGTTTGAAACAGCATACAATGTGAACAATGACCCAAGATGAAAATGTCAGATTCTTCTTATTTCTAAGAGGAAGAACTTGCAAAATCACAGTGTTCAAATACTTATTTGCCTCACAGTCTATATTGTTTTTCTGCTTTGCTTTAAGGCCCAAAGTGCTTTACAGTCAAGGTCCCATTCACCCATGCACACACATTCACACTATTATGGCAGCTCAAATGCTTTACTCTGGTGCTAACCATAACCACAAGGAACAATGTGTGATTCAGACACTTCAACATATCTGGAACCAAACCTGTGACCCTCCATTCAGAAGTTGACTGCTCTACCTTGCGCCACAGCCTAGGCTCCCATAGAGCTTCATCTATCTTGTGTATTCTTTAAATGATCTGATGATCTCTATAGCTTTACTTTGAGTTATTTGTTGTTTTTTTTTTTTTCTTTCTGAACAGTTTTTGTTTTCTTAGTACATCTCATTTAATAATTATAAATATAAAAAAAAAAAAAAAACCTTAGAATGATTTGTTCAGGGTCCTTCACTTTCCTAAATGGCTTTTACATATATCGTGTGATGCTAGAGAAAAGGCACAAGGGTTTTGTTGGAATATGACCATATTTCTTTATTACATATGATGTACAAAACTCTGGTTTTGACATTATTAAAACATGGTTCCCTCAAATAAAACATTTGTGGCCATAAATTAGTATTTTGTGCCCACAAATTGACATTTGGTGAGCACAAAATAACATTTTATGCACACAAATTAGCCTCATCTGGCAAAAAATTATATTTTATAGCCACTAATTAGTAGTAGGAATTGATGATACTAAAATACGAATGTTAATTTTGACCATGAAATTGTAATTGGTGCACACAAAAGGATTCTATGCACACTAGATGTTTTAAAAACAATCTCATTTGTAGCCACAAAATTCCAATTCATGCATACAAAATACTAAAACAAAAAACCCTAGATATTTATCTCAAAATAACAAATTCGTGGCCACAAATGAGCTTTTTGTGCACACAAATTAGCATTGTCTGGGAACAAATTAATATGTTGGGGCCACAAATTTGTAGTAGAATTTGGTGATGCTAAAGTACTAACTCTAATTTATGGCAACAAAATACCTATTTGGGCTACAAAATACTAAATTATGGTCACAAAATGTTAATTTGTGCACACAAAATACTAGTTAGTGGCAACAAATTATTAATTTGAGGGAAACTTTTTTTTTCCCGAATTTCCATGTCCATGTTAATAGTTAATACCACTGATTGCTCTAATATGCATTATGCTCCACGACTCAACAAATCTCCCTGCGTTTTTCCTTTTTTAGATTTAAGTTTGCTGGTGAGAATTTACTAGCTGTGGAGAGCAACCAAGAATTGCGTCAGAGTGGAATGAAATCATTCCTGTAATTTCAGATGCTTACCTTAGTGCACTGCAGTGAATTGTCTCATACCCCATCTGACCGACAAGCACCTCGAGTCAATTTGGAAAATATCTACAATTTAGCGTTTTGATTCAAAGTGTTGTGGAAGGCGTCATGTAAAAAGCTGCCAGATTTAAAGTACTTACTGGTGTAAGTAGGTCATGTAGTGTCTACTGACACATTTCTAAATATCAGGTTGACATATGTGTGTTATATTTAGCTCTGTAAAGTGTGTTGAATGGTAGTTTTATTGTTATATTGCAAATGCAATTAAAATAATTTGGATGAGTGACAGGAAAGACCTTCAGCTTTGTTTGAAGGGCAAGTTATTTCTCCATGTGTACAATGATGATGACCTGCATGCTTCACCACGTGAAACCCCTCTAGTGGTTTGAATAAAAAGTAAGGCCTCAAGGACATACTGAAAAGCAGCTTAAAGAGAGTGCAGTAATGCAGCCGTGGTGGTTTGACTTAGTATTAGTTCAATGGAACACATTGATTCTGTCTGTCTTCACTGAAGAGAAATGGCTGCTACATTCTACTTTATTTTTCAACATTAAAAGTAAAGTTAGTGGATTAACAGAACTTTGTTTTTATAAAAAAAAACCCCAGAAGGTGGTCTTTTTATAAAAAAATATTAAAACATTTTCTTTTGCCTTAATCTTTGTTAAAAACTTAAAAATTCATTAAAGTAAGAGCACGACGTACTAAAGGTTTGCATGTGTTGTGCAAAGTTTAAGGCATGGGTCTATCCATTGTCTTTTAAGTAACGGCGATGCGCATTCAAGCGACCACTTTCAATGAAAAGTCTATGTTCTATCTTCCGCGTTCAAAACTCTCACACGTCACTTCTCAAATTTCTACGACCATTTTCAACCTCCATCTACAAAACATGTGGCCATTGTGGTACAATGAGCTTTGTCTAATCAGGGACTTGGATTTGGTAGGGTTGGCATCCCTTTTAATTCACGGAAGCGCCAACCATTTCAACACTGACCATGGAGGAGAAATGAATAATTGCGGTTGTGACATCAATTCTTGCACATATCGGAATAGAGCTGTGAAAAAAAAAAAAAAAAAAAAGGCGATTTACAAGAATTGCACCACTTCAACATTTTGCATTAAGCTTCTTCCAGCTGTAGGTGGCGGACAGGCACTAGTATCTTGTAGTGACAGTCCAGTGTGAACATCATGGGCGAAACACGCTAAATGGGCATTCTTGATGGCACATCACATGACCAGTGTGAATGTCGCATTGCATGCATGTAGTTGGAGCAGCAATAAATGCAGCAAGTGCCTCAAGGAATCTCTTAAGCATCAGTAGAACCCATTGACTGTATATGAGAACTGGACTGAGTGAATCCACCCTCCTCAAGTTTCAAATAAGAAGAATATGCTGGCTCCAAGAAGCCAAAGTCCCATAAAGAAATAAACAGGGGTTAAGTTTGTCAGAATAATCATTCTGGCTCTGCTACCGTTTTAACATGTTCTTACTCTTCTCATTTTTTTTCACTTTTTTTTTTCTGTACTGCAAGCTATTTAAGTTATAAACTGGCCAATCAGATGACACAATGAAAGTATGTGGTTTCACATTTCACCTTCGAAACATTTGAGTGTCAGATTTTCCCAGTGGAAAGGGTGGGAACTTCCAACAATCTCACTTCTGATTAGCAAGAGTGATTGCCATTGAAATGTTGACTCAAATCGACTTGGACCAATCACTGCTTACTAATGTTGTCTGGTTCCAAAAGGGAGGCATCCATATTAAAAAAAGTTTTGGCAACTAAATTGACTTCAATTGATTGGAGCTGGTCATACTCACTCAATCCAGTTCTCAAATACAGTCAGTGGTAGCCTGTGTCTTGCCGAAGGACACCTCAACATATATAGGTGGGGAGGGTGTGAACTTGACCTTCTGTCTTCTGTTCAAACGGCCATTCACAAATAAAATCAAAGACTGCTGATTATTTTTGAAACCATGCAAAAAGCAATTTTGTTTTACATCTCAAGAAGCCTACATCAATTTTTGGCTTTGCAACTGGAATGTCATTGTAAAGTCTAACAGAATACAGTAAATAAGAAGAACTTTATTGACATAGTTTAACATTTGCTTAAAAAAATGTGTTTACTTTTTCAAGCCTGCATATTGAGTGTCTATAAACAACCTCAGCTTTAAAGACCCACTCCAATGAACCTTTTTTTTTTGTTTTTTAACATGTTCTTGTAGCAATTTTCTCATAATAGAGGACATATTTAAAAGCATTTATAATTAATACTGCATTTCTGAGTATTTCTTGATTCAAATCCCGGATCAGAAAACCGAATGCCAGAAAAAGCTCAGACTAACAAAGCAGTTACTGAAATGGGCGTGTCAAAGTCTCTCTTACCACTCTGCTCCTCTGCGCATTCATTTTCCTCGTCTAAGCTGGCCTCTGGCTCAAAATTGTATGGCTAGATTGATCCAATAGTGCTCGCCATTATTTTACGCCGCTAATGCTAGTTTGGTGCTATAAGCTTGCAGGTGAGCACTCAAACAGAGCTCTCTACAATGAGGAGGGGGCAGGGTTGCTCCGAGCCAACAGTCCCGCCCACATACCAATATTGTATTTCTTATGAGCTACTGCCGCAGGGAATAAAATGTCTTAAAAAAATGAGTCTTTTTGATTTTGGCTAAAAAGTTAATCATAATGAAAAGACTACTGAGAACGATTAAAAAAAAAAAAAGGAAAAAATATATGGTTAGAGTGGGACTTTAAAGAAAACTTCAAGGCTAAAACACAAGAAGTTGATGAAAAGACTTAAAAACTCTATGGTTATCTGAAGCAGCTGACTCCATTGGAGAAATATTTGTTAAAGTGCTGCTGAGAGTGACCTGATAACAGCAGCTAGTGAGGGGTAAACATGTTCATAAATCATCAACATTGTGACATTGAAATATGGCTGCTGCTGCTTTATAGTAACAGTTGATCATCATTTTGGACGATCTGATTGGATCCGATTCTCTGACCTTAAATGGATCCACGACATCTTTAGCCAAAACTTGAACCAGTGTGATTCAGAGATAAATACCTGGATACTGACCAGTGCAGATGAAGTTTTCCAGGTTTCTGTTTCTTGCAAGATAATCAAGTTTAAATTAAAATGTGAACAAACAAACAAATAAACAAGAATTAATGTCAAATCCATTCACATTTTAGTTTAATAAAGTTCAGTCCACTGTTATTTTTTCACATCCAAACATTTTACCACACTGTATGGCCACGTCTGTAAAATTCAGTTTGCATACATTGGACTGTAATGATGGCTTGATCATTTTTTGCTGCCATCATGTGGGTTGTGATGCACTTGGTCGTTTTATGTTGCAGTAAATTAAACCTGCAGTGCCTCAATTCAATTGTCTTTTACAATTTTGAGTATCAGATTATTTAAATCTGAAACAATTAACAATTTACCTCAGACAAATCAATCTAGTTGGAATGTAGAGATATACATTGATTACACCCTTACTATAAATTACTGATATAATGAATCATAGATCTATCCGACTTTTAAAGGAAGAGGCATTTAAAAGTGTAAGTCAGTTTTGCTCACATCATCTGAGTTCATTTCTAATAATCCCCTTGAAACTTCTCAGCAAGGGCTGCAACAAGTTTTAGCACTTTTGTGAAAGTATTCTCATAAGGCATCCCCCTTGACATTAATGCTTTTATTCAAAATGTATATCACACCTTAGAGTTGCTTTTAAGTCAAAGAATGTTTTGTCATTTACAATACTCTCAGGCCAAAGTCTTAGCAAGGACGTGTTGCTTATTTTTTGTAGACATTCCATGTGACTCAGGCTACATTAGGTGGTGTGCGAGAGTGAAGCCCCTGAGCTCTGTGGTCATCCCAAATGTCATGAGACTGGGCTTTAATGGATCAGGCTTTTCATCTTCTTTTTAGGTTGTGTTGAGGGAGTGACCAAGTCAGCACTGGAAGCAAAAATACCAAAGCTTTTATCACAACAGTCAGCAAGAGCTACACCAAGGGACGCCGTGTTTTTTTTTTCTTTCTATTGATCTATGAAAATAACCTGTTACTTTTGTGAAGTATTGACTCTGATGTCTACAGAAATAGTTTCTGATAGGAATTATTGATTGTTCCTAGGATATTTTCATCTCTTTTGAGGGTGTTAGGACTCCGACGTCTGAATGAGTCAGTTGTTTTCCTAATTGAGCCTGTAAAAACCTTTGGGAAGAATACTTTGAAAGCACTGCAAAGGAGAAGCGACTATGTAGGTGTTCCAAGACTTATGGTGATTGGGTAACTTACTGAAATCACTGAATGTCAAATCAAATTATATATATATATATATATATATATATATATATATATATATATATATATATATATTTATATATTTTTTTTTTAACAAACAAAAAAATAAAATAAAATTGAGCTTTACAGCAGTAAAGAAGTATTGCAGATATTCAATCGTGATGTTTTTTTCTGAATCTACATTCACAACCGGCATGTGATGTGTGTTCAAGAACATGCTAAACGTGGGCTCTTTAATGTGCATTTAGCGACATACTGTTGCTACTAGATACTAGCGCATGTCCACCAACTACAGTTGAAAGAGCTTGTTGCAAAATGTTGAAACCGTGCACATCTTGCAAATCTTACTTCAGACTTTTTTTTCCACAGCTCTATTCCGATAGATGAAAGCCTTGGGGTCATGATGTTAACACGGTTGGCACTTCATTGAATTAAAAGGGACGCCATCCACACATCACTACCAAATTCTTGCCCCAGATTGTCATAGACAAAGTTTGACCTGGTTATTGGCCACACATTTTGTACATAAAGCTCGAAAACGATGATAGAAACTTGCATAACAAGGGAACGTGAGAGTTTTGAACGTGAAAGCCTGAGATGTACACTAACATAGACTTTTCAGTGGAAGTGGTCGCTTGAACATGCTTTGCCGAGGCCAGTAGGAACGTAGCTTAATGATTTGAGGAAGAAGTTCTTCAAAAATATGAAATTAAACTAAGCATACTTGTTTTTAACTGGAGAAGCACATTTTCAGCTTTTTTTCTTGTCACTAAAAATGTAAGAAACAATATTTTGTATAAACTCTGCACATTCCATCGCCAAAAACAACTTGTTTTTTATTTCAAAGCATAGTTTTTGAAGTGCTCCAAAATTTTTTTTTGCCAGTAATAAGGCTGCAAAAGAAAAGCAGCCAGTGTACATAAAACATTCAGGTTTTGCTTTGATGGAGGGGGTCCGGCCAACACATTCAGCTAATGCATTGGAAATCCCACAGGGCATTTTTTCAAGAACTCCAAAAGCAGAGATTTATGAAAAAGGGGACAAATGAAATCAAAGGTCGACATAGTACTCATAATTAATCATCAAGTAAAATTCATTTTGAATGTAACTATATATATATATATATATATATATATATATATATAAAAATTTGAAACTTTGTAGTGATTGGGTTCTATTCAGCAGCCATTCCATTTCTTATAGTTACATTCAAAATGTGTTAAATTCTCAGTTTAAACAAAAAGGTTTATGTTATTATCATGTCGCCCTTTCTCTTCACATTCAGAGAGCATCTGGTCATTTCACTTGTCAGCATGTGATGTCCTGATAAAGAATAAAGAGGAGAAGGCACTCATGCTGAGCGGGTGTTGGTTTCACAGCAGAGGAGTTCACTGAAGTTCACCAAATATAGGCTTTTTAAACATCAGTAAAATAAACAAATCTAAATAAACTTGCAAAATATGACTTGCGTACAAACAGTATCTGTGGTAGAAATTATGAATTAGGATTTTTTTTTTTTTACTTTAATAAGCAACAACACTTCTTCTGTCAGTTTAATTTTGCCATTGCATTGATTGTCAGTGTTTAATTTCACAAAACCACAACTCCTCTTATAGTTCTCTATCATGATCTCACTATACATAGATCTACAAAGACACAAGGCAGCAACATCTAGCTTTCTCTGTTTATTTCTCCAGTAGCATCTTCAAAGTAAATATTGCAGTCAGAAACTCTACTATAACTCTACTCCATATTTCCATCACATCTTTCCCATCTTGGATTCTTTACCTTACCTACAAGATCAACAGAACAGATCAACCTCCAACTTCTTTGTGTTGAAACCTGTCATACAAGATAATATTTACACTTTCTGCTAAAACTCCCAACTACCTTCTTCCCAGACTCCCTGATCACTTTAGTTTCCCAGTCATCTGGGAGAGCCTTGGATTTCCCAAAGCTTGTTGTTACTTCTCCCTAAAAGCAACACTGTCCCCCCCCGAGCATTCGCCACTTGGTCCTTTGGTCTGCCCTTGTCATTTTCATCTTCCACACCACGAAGCTCATCCTATACACCACCATCCAATGTTGTCTGGCTCCACTCTCCCCAGACACAACTTTGCAGTCTCCATTTTTTCACACTATTTACAAGATGTAATCAGCTGGTATTGCCCCTCTCTCCACTTTTATGGATCATCTCGCGCACATTTCTTTTCTTGATCAAAACCACTGCCAATTACATTCTTTTGGCAAAATCCATAACCACCTGTACTTTTGCGTTACAGACCTAAACACCTTACCATACCACCTTACCTTAACCATTATGTTGTCCTCACCTGTGTTTCCCTTACCCACACATTCTTTAAAGACTGCTCAAATAACTGCTCTCTTTTAGGTTTACTCTGGATCAGCTCATATATTTTTTTTTCCAGAATGTTCCTTCTCCTTTAGTTCATATCTTACTAGGGGCCATGATAACTGACAACATTCAACATCAAACTTCAACTTTCAGTTTCAGACTTATCACCCTGTCTGACAATCTCTTATCTTTGGAGCGTTCTTAGCAAATTCCTCCATCAGGATCACTAACTTTGTTCCTCTATCCAGCCACACCTTGATAGAACAGATTGAACCTACTACCAATATATAAATCTTCCTCTTTTTTTATTTAGTCTCATGTACTAACAGTATATCTACATTTCCTCTTTCCAACATGTTTAAAAACATTTCTGGTTTTCCTTGTCAAAGTCCAATATCCAAAGTTGCAGTTAGACAGGAAGTAGTCTCTATTGTTCAAAGTATAACAAGCTTGTAACTCTGTTCATGACTTAGAAGTATAGACATTATTCTAATCTCAACAAAGATAAGATAAAATGAATTTAAGCATACATTCATGTTCAGCCTTATAGATAAATGTGCCTTAAGTGATATAACATGTTTCAAAGATGTGTTTCCTGTACATTTCTATCACTGGTGGAGGTTTAATCCCTTTGAGTCATAATGAGTTCTGACATGTTTAATGGCCACATGCAGTGATGTTCTTAATCCGACACCAGCTCAATCAACAGTGTGCATGTTAACTGGATTAAGAATACATTTTGAATACTGGCACCCAGTGACTTTTTAAGACCCTGCCTCAAGCAAAGTTTGATTCTAACCCAAATGCCATCAGCCAAGTCCATCACCAAGAGGATTTACTGGCTGTCAAGTTTTCTCTATCCTAATGTAACAGAGCATCATATCAACATGTTTGAAATCAGCATGGTGCTGTTGCAGCCTGAACAGAAAAGAGAAATCTCAATGAGAAAATTAACGGAATTATGCAGTGTAGCATTTTAGCTGAAAATGGCACATACAGTTATGTTTTTAGAATTTAATTGTCCAACAAGGATGAAAAGCCTGAGAATGTTGTTTTTTTTCTCTCTCTCTCTTTTTTTTTTTTTTACAAGTATTTTAATAACAAATTATTCATGTTTTTGGGAAAAAAAAAAAAGATTTTTTTTCTGGAATTTTCTTCATAGTCTTTATAGTAATTTTAAAGTCAGATCAGATGTTAGGTAATTAACATTTAAGAATCAAAAGAACAAGGGAGACCTAACCACAAGCATTTTTTTTTTTATATCTCAATTGACCTTTTAACATTGGAAATTTTGGTGTCATCGAAATAACACACACTATTTGAGTTTTTGTAACTCTTAGATCTTTTATGTGATCAATGTGAATCAGCTGAATCTGGTGTGAAGAAAAAGTGGCTTTTCATTTTGGCTTTACTAACGAAATTTGTGCATAAAGGCACTTAGGCACTTGTGCATAAAAGCTGCTTTTCTCTGTGACAGAATCAGCTTATTTATATTGATAGCATAATAACTTCACTACTGTGATGCTACGCTCACACTGGACATACAGTATGTCGCACATTAAAGAACATGCTGAATGCAAGGTCTCGAACAAGCTTTTAGTATGGTGTTCACATCCCTGCTTGATCAAAGTTTGACCTGGTTTAACTTTCAATACGCATTTAATGTGCGTTTTGTATGTACAGCCAGAAAAGGCAGTCCCTCCAGGAACTTGCAATGTTGCGATCGCAACTATTAACACAAATTCAAGCAAACCCCACAAACTGTTGCACAACCTGCAACCTTACATTCTCACCAGAACTTTACTGCAACTTTGACCAGGTGACAACGTTGCGTCGGGACTGTTTCTGTTGTGGCTCTTTCCTGGGACCCGTGTTCTATTCTTTCTTAAAACTTTCTTTAGCCCTCTGTTTTTTATTATCTTGAAGCCACGTGTCAACAGTCAGTACATGCATATGTGAGCTGAGTTTGCCTGCAGGGGTGTGTGTGTGTGTGTGTGGGGTGCGTCACACGTGCAGCAGCAACACATGAACCGAGTATGAGGAAAAGACAGAAAAAGCACCAGGTGCAACAACAAAAATCTACATCAACACAAAACGTAAAAAAAAAACTGAGTGACACTGGAAAAAGAAGCAAAATCTGGAACCAGTTCACTTTTATTGGCAATGCAATGGAAGAGTGTAGAGTCTGCAGGGAAATAATTCCATATAAAACTGGCTCCACAACAAACCTGTACAAACACCTGAGAGAACCTTCTCCATGACACGGCAGATCATTACTGACAGAAGAAACCAGTTCAGCTTCTCAAAGCCTTGGTCCGCTACACAACTAGTGACTCAAAAATATATGCTGGTTTAAATTTGTAAATAATAAAGATTAAACTTTCTAAATGTGGCTCTATTTTAGGATAAATACATTGTCATGCAAAATTTCTGAATAACTGCAACTTTTTAGGTTTTTTGAAATAGATTACAACTTTTTTGCTGTTTTGTTTCTGTTATGATTTTTAGCATCAAATTCAAAGTTTCTTTTTCCAAAACAAATGCAGTATTTAACATCAGAATTCATTAAAAACACTCTTTAGAGAAAGGGCAGACAGCAACTTTTCATTTTAAAAGGTACGATTTTTAATGTGTGCTTCAGTCACTAAGAAAGTGGGGATACAAAAAGAATCTCAATGCCTTCACTGCATTTACAAGTAAGTTTGATTTAATCAATAAAGCATTTAATCACTAAAAAGTGTGACAATATTAAAGAATTATTGCGAACTATTATTTTCACGACAACATTTTATTTTCACACCCCGTAACAAGACTTATTTTTAGCAGGAGAAGGATTTAACATTTCAAAGGCAAGGACTTTTGCTCATTATTAATTAAATTGGTGGATTTTAAAGCTGAGATTCAATCAGCGGATTATGCCCCATATTCAATCCATACATAAAACAATACAATTTTGAAAAACCAGGAAGTGGACACATAAGTGGGACAGAGGTGTCACTTCTATAATTAATCCTGGTCGTCATCTTCTAGCTAAACAGTTTGTGTTGAGAAGTGAAACTGATTTGCAGGCATAAAAAGATAAAGTTGATGCCAATCAGTAATTCCAAGGGAAGCCTCAGCTCTCTTTCATGCACCCACTCCAGTCACTGCTGTGAGACTTTAATTTCAGCAAGCACACTCTCAGTGCATCAAGTGACTTTTGCCCAGTTACCTGGCTTAAATGCACAACATACTTTACAGCTTTTACAAGCTTCATTAAAGTGATTTAATAATATGGTTGCACATCCTGTTCTTTACTTTTTTTAGGAGCTGCATAATAGCGTGGAGGTTTTTTTAGAGCAAGAAGGCGCAAGTTCAAATCCAGACAATTCTTTTATTTTTTTATTTGTGTGGCTCGTCTTCTCTGGGTTCTTCCCACAGTTCAAAAGCATACTTTATAGATTAATTAGGGATTCTAGTTTCCTCTTAGAAGTGAGTGTGAGAATGTGTGGTTTCATGTTTGTATGTGGCTTAGTGATGGACTACCGACATGTCCATATTTCGTCTGATTCCCAGGGGCAAAGCAGGGTTATTCAGTCCTGCCTACAACTCAGAGATGAATTTCTAATGATTTACTGCCGCTCTGCAGAGCTATTTCCAAGAAAACGACACAGGTTTTATGATTTTGGCTAAACATAGCATAATCAGGATGAAAAAAAAACATTGGGAACCCTTTTATGATAGATAAAAAATGATCAGAGTGGGACTTCAAGTATTTTGTTGTGGGGACTCCTGTTGAAAGCAACCCCCCCCCAAAAAAATTCTTCAACATCTGACACTATAATAGAAGGTAATGCCTATCTTTGTTCCAAGAAGGCAATGATTGAAATCAGCTTGTAGGTGGTGCAGTTTTGCTGTTTCTTTTGTATGTATTTTGAGGGAATAGCTTACCAAAAGTAAAGCAATGCCCATTGTCTAAAGAAAGTTTACATTGGCCTTGGCAACACGCGTTCAACAGCCTTCATAAAAAGTCTATTTAAACGCTCAGCCCATTTTAGGTTTCCGTGTTCAAAACTCTCGCAGTCAAGAGTCGCAAGTTCTTATGTAGTTTTTGGGTTTGACATACAAAACAAATGGCCATTGAACCCATGTTTAAAGTCAAATCAGGAGAACTTTGACTAATCAGGAAGTCAGAATGGGGAGGGACATATGGGTAGCATCCTTTTTAACATGCAGAAGTGCAAACCATTTGAAAACTGTTGAAGGAAAAATTAATAATTGCAGTTTTTTCCCGGCTGGGATTATGTGACACCAAGCCTTTGATAACGTGGAATAGAGCTGTGAAATAAAAAACCTGAAGCAAGAGTCACAAGATTTTCCAACTGTAAGCACTTCTGCTAGTATCGGGTGTAAACACCATATTATATAGAAAAGTATGTTCAAGAATACCTTTTCTTGAAGTAGAATCATATGACCGGTCTGTGTGTCATTTCAAGCTCTTTTGGAGATTTAGCTTATGTTGGCTAGGGCTACTTGGTGACGCAGTGGTTAGCACTCTTGCAAGAAGCAAGAAGGCCCCTGATGCAAGTCCCAGCTGGGGTGCCTGAAACAGAATCAACAATGGGGGACCTATCAGTGGGTTTTCTCCAGGGATTCCAGCTTCCTCCCCCCATTCAAAAACATGCTTCATTGGTTATTTAATGACTTTAGATTCTCGCTAGGTGTGTATGGGTGTGTGGCTGTGGCCCTGCAACAGGCTGGCGACCTGTCCGGGGTACACCCTGTATTCGCCCAGTGGCTGAGTTAGGCTCCAGCAGTCCAGTAACCCCAAAAGGAACAAAAATGGATGGGTGGCTTGCTACTATTTTTTTATTCACTTTTTTTGTTAAATAAAATAAATAATGAAACTTTAATATGGGGGAAACAATAAAAATATGTTTTCTATGTAATATTAAGATGAAAAAAAGCTTCAGCCTTAAAAATAAAATATGGCTTTTATCCTGACTTTGTTTTGTCAACGCTTTACTATGACTCATTTTATGATTGTTTCATCACAGTTTTCAAGCAAAACTCTTGTTTTGAACAGGGAGCTCTTCATCCTTACTCCCAGTGAGACACAAATCCGCCCAGAGTGTTGAATGTTTCTTCAGCATCACGACCTACTGAAGCTGAAGCAAAATGGGGGGGGGGGGGATTAGTTCACTTTATGCTGTTTGCTTAATGCTCTGTTTGTCAGTTTCAATTATCCATAACACTCTGCTGTAATCCTCATCGCAATTAAAATTCCAATTAGAATCTGAAAAACATACCCAGATGCGGAGAGCAGGAGGAGGGCATGGTAAATATTGGCCTACCACAGTGTCAACTCTTTGGGTTGCAGTCAGAAGACATACAGTAAAATAGTGTGAACAATGGGCTATGGGAATGTTGGAATATAAAGCACTCAATGCATATGCAATTGCCATTAGCAGCATAATGTTGGTTAAATAAGAATACATTGATTTCTCAAATGGAGTAATTGGATAAGGATGATTGCATTAGCATATTTTAGATAGCAAAGCAATCACGGTAAAATTCATTTTCATCTCATTATCGGGCATCAATAACTAATCTGATAAAGAAACAGTGGGTTCCTTTCTCATTGTTTTCTGCTAGGATTTCTCTATAATCACTATGGCCTTGACACAAGGCTTTTGTATAGGTTATAGGTTCTTGTTTTAACACAGTCTTGAATGAACTAAAATAAACTGTAATACAAGCAGTTTACTTTTCTTCCTATTCTTTGTTAACTCAAGAAGAGGCTCTTAATCGAATCAGATTGCTTTCTAGCACATTTTCTAATGTTTTCTTATTTTGGTAAAATTTCTGAGAAAGTTATTTGTCAAGTCACATGAAGTCATATGAAACAAACATACAAAAATAAGTTACACAGTGCAGTACATGCACATCACAATGTACTCCACCTGTTTTTTTTTTTTGTTTTTTTTTTTCCTTCTTATTGTGATGCTACAGACCGGGCATGAAGAATGCGCTAAACATGGATTCTTGAACTAGCTTTTAGCATATGGTGTTCACACTGGACTGTTGCTACCCGATACCAGCGCATGCACTCACAGCTGAAAGAGACTTGGGGTGAAAAGTTGAAGTGGTGAAAATCTCACAAATCTTGTTCCAGGCTTTTTTTTTTTTTTTCACAGCTCAATTCCAATATGTGCAAGGCTTGGTATCAAATAAATCCAGACACAAATCACAAATACTAATTTTTGCCTCATGATCAGATTTCAAACCATTATTACTTCCTTGTTTTTAAAAGACACTACCCATATGTCAGTACCGAATCCAAGTCCCTGATTGGTCAAAGTTCAACTGGTTTAACTTTCAATGCATTTTCAATAGCCACAGTTTTTTTTACAAAAAGCCTTAAAACGGATTTAAAGACTTGCAAAGTGAGTTTTGCACACAGATGGCTGAAACGTGAATATGCATATGTTTACATAGACTTTTCATTGAAAGTGGTTGCCTGAACACGTGTGACCGAGTCCGCTGTGCCCATACTGTAGCATACAACTGAACTCTCAATTGTGTTGTATTTATGAATGTGAAATGGCAATAGATACAGGCCATACCTGTATTTTGTCAGTAAAACTGTGCTTTTCATGAATATACAAAGAAAAAAAATGTAAGCAGCAATTTTACTAATCCCTAATTTAATTTTATAATCAAAGAAACAACAAACAGACTATTTAAAGAACGGAATCAAACAATTAAATATGGTTGTTAAATAGCATTTTTAGTTTAATTATTAGTTCACGTATGGCAATTGCACTTACAGTATTTCCTGCAGTATAAGGTGCATTAATTGAGACAAAAGAGTCAGAGATAAATTCAACAGTTAGACTTCATTTACTGTCCTGTCAAAAACTCTAGAACTTGTCTGTGACACGCTAAATGTTAGTCACGTTAACCCCAACCGTGTCTGCAACACGTAAAAAAGAACATTCTGATACCGCTAAAACAAATGTTACTGTGATTATGCTAGTTCCCAACCTTGTAAGTAACACGTAAAATAAAACACAGTCCGACAACGCTACATGTTAGCAACATTAGAATTGTTACCATATTCACAATACCTATAACTTCCAACCTTGTTTGCAACATGTATAAAAAAAATTAAAAAAACACTGATACCGCTTAAACTAACATTCCTGTGACTCTGCATTTGCATAATTACCATAACATCAAACTTCGTTTGCAACTGGTGAAAAAAATAAACAGCCTGATATTTTCACATTTCTCAACATCGCTTCGACATCAGTAAGCACAAGTATCAATTCACATGAAAAGCACTTAGAATTAGAAGGTGCACTGTAATTTTAAAAAAATACTGCTCTAGGTTTGCTTTATAGAGCAGAAAATATGGTAGTTATGATACAAAATGGTATCCAAATGAGAAACATTAGAAGCTTACAGAAAAAGGGACTCAAAAGAAGAACAAGAAAAACGAATAAACTGGGTACTGGGGAAAAAAAGGAGAGAAGTATAGTGTCAACTACAGCTTTAGAGCTTCACACATGCCATGTTGAGTGGTTGGCTGAGGGAGGAATGTGTCAAAGCCTCTGTCTGAGCAGATTCAGGCCTTAATCAGAGATGAAAAACAAAGCCGAACCTCAAACAGAGATTTGTGGCTCACTCTGTGGTGAGTCCATGTGCATATACCAATCTTTTATCGAGATTTACCCCTCAAGCGTTCTGGTATGAATTCTTCATGCCTTGGTATGTGTGCATGCAGATGAAACGTGATGCAGTTCACCACAGTTTTCTTTTGCGTCCTTTTGACTTCCCTCAGCTGCAGCTCTGTGGTTCAGATTTCATTAACTTCCCTTTTAGGGATTCTCGAACCATCTGAATCCTTTGACTTTAACAAACGTCAGTAAATTATTATTCAAATAATAGGATTCTAAAAGGATAATTGTGAAAGCTGTGTGCATGTATTTTCTTTTTAAATCAGGAAGGTATCTTAATTTGTGGAAATATGGTGTAAAATAGGTCTGCGCCTGGTAATCTCTAAAATTTCCGTTTTAATTATTTTTTTTTTCTTTTTCAGTACTGCTATTATCCAAGTCCTTTGACTTGATAACTGTTTTTCACATTTCATTGGAATTATGTTATTTCTCTGCCTTTTTTGCAGACCACTTTAGCCCATGGAAATGCATACAGCCCTTCTCCAGCCACTGCAAAGCTTGTGCAATTACTTAAGAACCTGCTGACAGCTTTTATAGCTTTGAGCCTTTCATATCAAGAGTCCTGAATTGCTTCTCAACTTTTCTACTAAAATTCCTGCCCTGCAGCACAGAATTTTCATTAGTTTCCCAAACTGCTTTCTTAGATTGTGGCGTTTTTTGTTTTTTTTTTTCCTATTATCTATGACATGTTTGTACTTTTTCCAGATACAAATGTTTGTTATGGTTTTCATAAAAGTCATTTCTGTTCAAACCCTAGCTGAGTTGTTTAATTGTTCTGCCCGTACAGCATTTTTGTTGGCTTTGGTTTATAATAATAAAGGAAAGAATTTTTAACTTAACCTCCTGCTCCATTCACTCTGCATTTAGGTCTTATATCATATTTTCCTTTGGAAACCGCAACATGAGGGTCAATATTCTCTGAGTTTTAAACTATGTCACTGCCTCTGGACAGGTAATTGTTCAGATCTGCAATCCATATAAATCCAGGTCACAGAATAAAATCCATCTCTGCTTGGCTGAAATTCTTTAATTTCCAAAGGGGTCAGTGTGTTCTGTATTTTATTTTATTTTAGTCCTTTTCCTTCGTATGTATTAAGAACAGTTTCTGCACCGACCACCATGCTGCAGGTCAGACTAAAGGCCCTAATGGACATTTCTGTTCTTGTAATCTACACCAGAAGGGGTACAACTGGGTGGCCCTAGAGAAGCCTGCCCTAGTGACAGATAACAGAGGACAGGTTTTTATATGAAAAAATCAATCTTTTATTCGCAGTGCAACATGTTGGACATGAACCTCTAAGGCTCTCTCCAAGTTGCTCTTCTGCTAGCCAGCAGTTAACTGTAAAATTACCACAAGTCATTTGATAAAAGCACGCGTTCTGACCTACAAGTAGACAGCAATATATTTTGGGACATTTAACATTAGTGGAAAAAGACTGGTTAGTGGATTTTTGTTTTAATCTATTTTTATCAGAAAATAGCTGCAGCAACACCCCCTTTCCTATCTTGGCTCAAGTGGTTCCAGCAGCTTAAACAGTTGTTTAGGCCCCTGGCCAAGCATTTGAATAAATAACCTAATAAAGACTAAGACAGGTGAATTGCAATTATTTAAAACACATCATCAGCGACTGCATTACATATACGTAGGCCATTTTAGTCCAGTGAGCTCACTGTCATGTTCGAGAAACTAGTCTGAGATGATTTCAGCTTTATGACATGGTGCCTTGTCCTGCTGGAAGTAAGTCAAAAGTCAAAGTAAACTTTATTGTCAATATCTATAATGTTTCACATACATAGAAATTGAAATTTGATTTCTCTCAAGCTACAGTAACCATCAGAAGATGGTACACCGTGGTCATAAAGGTATGGACGTGGTCAGCCACAATATTCCGATAGGCTGTGGCATTGAACATACTCAATTGGTACTGAGGGGTCCAAAGTGTGTCAAGAAAATATTCACCACACCATTACACCCCCACCACCAGCCTGAACCGTTGATACAAGGCAGGATGGATCCATGTTTTCATGTTGTTAGCACCAAATTCTTACCCTACCATCTGAATGTTGCAGCACAAATGGATTCTCATCAGACCAGGTAATGTTTTTGCAATCTTCAATTGTCCAATTTTGGTGAGTCTATTTGAATTGTAGCTTTAGTTTCTTGTTAGCTGACAGGAGTGGTACCCGGTGTGCTCTTGTGATGCTGTAGCACATCTGACTCAAAGTTGGACATGTTGTGCATTCAAAGATACTCTTCTGCAGACCTTATTTGAGTTACTGTTGTTTTTCTATCAGCTGAAACCAGTCTGGCCATTCTTTTCTGACCTCTGTCATCAACAAGGCATTTACGCCCACAGAACAGCAGCTCACTCGATATTTCCTTTTTTGGACCATTCTCTGTAAAACCCAAGATATGGTTGTGGGTGAAAATCTTAGTAGATTAGCAGTTTCTGAAATACTCAGACCAGCCCGTCTAGGTCCAACAACCATGCCGTGTTCAAAATCCCTTAAATCACCTTTCTTCCCCATTCTGATGCTCAGTTTGAACTGCAACAGATTTTCTTGACATGTCTTCATGCCTAAAGGAACTGAGTTGCTGCCATGTGATTGACCAATTAGAAATTTGCATTAACGAACAGTTGGACAAGTGTGCCTAAGAGGCCAGTTAGTATACAAACAATACACATGCTATATATATATATATATATATAGCAGGCAGGGGAAAGCATATATGGAACCCCACAACCAAGTGATTGGATTGTGAGTGGTAGAGAGCAGCTGCATTTCCATTACACAGATGCGCAAAACTTTATCGACATTCTAGAAATGTCAAAAAATATTTCGCAACTACACTGTTTCCATTAAATCATAGATGTGCGAATAAACACAAACCAACTCACGCGATAAGTCGTTCAAAATCACGGGGATGGATGAGAACTAGTAATGATTTAAGTTGATTCACAAAAAGGGAGTATTTGGGTGATGTCACAGCTTCTGGAGGGCACATGCAGCATAGCTAGACCATTAATAATCTATATAAATGTAAATGAGCCAGACACAGACATGGAGCATCATGTTCAGCAGTATTAAAAAATAACCATCTTAACAAGTAAGCAGTTGTACAGCTTTTTTTTCAGTTTGATAACAAAATATCCATTCAGATTTCTGTCAGGGCTTTAGCACTCATCTGTCAAAGGAGATGTCTGTGCAGACCATGGAGCTGCAAGCGTAACCGCTCCTCTGGGGTGGGAGCAGCTATGAATGAAGCGTTTTTACGGAAATGTTGGTTGAGGATTTTACAGAGGAGCTGCGACTCCAACAATTCCATTTGACATGCAACTTCTAATGAGCTGTGACGCTGCGGGACCTCTCTTAACGTCCACTGTGCGGGGCTCAGCGCTGCTACTTCCATCCAAGAAGAGGTTTTATTTCGAAAAATGTGTTTGCATTGCAGTTTTGTGAAATATGTCCTTTACGATACGCCCCAAAATCTGCCTCCCCCAAGTGCAAAACCCTTTTTTTTTTGGATAAATGCGAGTTTTCTCAAAATTGTGGTGTTTCCATTAAGTGAAATAAGTATTGCAAATCCAATTTGCGCAATTTTAGAGGTAATGGAAACACGACTAATGAGAAAGCAAAGATCCTGTGAGAGTTCCAGATACAGACTGATAGGATGATAATGGCGAACCAACCAGACATTGTAGTGGTGGATGAAGAACTGAGGACAGGTGTTGTGGTGGCTGTAGCAGTACCAAGTGATAGTAACATCAAGAAAAAGGAACATGAGAAACTGGAAAAATACCAGGGACTCAAAGAAGAACAAGAGAAAGCTTGGAAGGTGAAGGTGACAGTGGTGCCCGTGGTAATTCGAGAACTCTGGGCTATAACTCCCAAACTGGAGGAGTGGCTACAGCAGAGCCTTGGAAAGACCTCAACATCTCAGTCCAGAAGAGCACAGTACAGACACTGCGCAAGACCCTCAAGCTCCCAGGATTTCTGATAGAATTCCCAAGCTTGGGGTGAAATATCACCCGTGGAGGGTGAAAAGAATGTTTTTTTTTTATTTTTTTTTCCCAAGGATAATTAGTCATGGACTCATTATGGACATGGACTCATGGGAAAATGCAAACTAAAAGTGAAAGTAAAAGTATAAAAGAAATTGCTTGAAAGGGAGCGGGAAGAAGCAAACTTTCACACGCGCACACACCCACATGTATGTATGGTTTTATATAATATATATATATATATATATATATATATATATATATATATATATATATATATGTGTGTGTGTGTGTGTGTGTGTGTGTGTGTGTGTATAATCTCACCCCTATTGTTTTTTTTTTTTTATGTACAATGAAGCATTGTCATTTACTGTGTGGAATACTCTTCATCCAGCAACAAAATATTCTTACACACTACTATCAATTGAGATAATCTGCAGCAGCTGTGAGATGTCTAAGCTACTGGAAGGTCAGAAGTCATAATATATATTCCTTAAGGTACTTGTGAAAGAATGTACGATGGTTAAATTATTCCATATGGTACAATTATGAAATGAAGTATTTGACTGCCTTTTAAATCTACAATAAATTACTGTAACAAACATCTTCATGTTACAGGGGATAAAGACATAGCTCTACTGAATCCTTTTCCCCTTTATCAACTTGGCACTACGGCCCTCCTCAATATACTCTGTCTACCAGCCAAAGCCCTGCTGAGCTAGAGACACCTGAAGGGGCTTCAAAGCCAACGCCGGCTCTGCCAGCCACCCTTTCAAATCCTGGAGGGCTTCTTTCCCTTGAAATTATTTGTTAGCCATCTCAGTATGCTCCAGACATGGGTACCCACTACTGTCCATAAGGCACTTCATGATCTGCTATGAGAGCCTGTCTAAAGCTTTCTTTACTTTTTTAGTATTTTTTTAAATCATTGAAGATACATACAAAAAGTGATGAATGCTACTACCACTGAATCCTTTTTGCTATTCTAGTCTTTTTGCAAGGTTCTTACTTATTCAATATTTACACAACTACTAGCTCTATTTCTTTTATGACACAATCACAGACTCAAACTTCTTTTAAAAATTTATACTCCAGGAGTTGTTTTTTTTTTTGCTATCTTTGTTTTCCTATAATTCCTTCCCTGTGTTACTCAATTTAAAAAGTGGTATTTTTTATTTTGTCTTCTGCACATTAAAGAACTGAATTCGATTCTTTCACTTAATCTATTAAAAATGTAGTTTGAATGTTTAAGTGCATTAAATTATGTTTTCCCTTTGGATGTATTCTTAAAATATTAAGAAAATATTCAAGTAATCATCAAGACCCTTTTTTATAATGTCTTACCACCAAATAGTTTATGATTATGACTAGTAATGGATGATAACATACTTTTAAGATTATGATCCCACTTACTTTTTGCATAAAAAATTCAATACCAATTACTAATACTGATTAATGGTAACTTCTCACTGGAAAAATTCCTTACTCAAGCATATCTTTTGTTTTGCTAAAAACAAATACTATCAAAAACTGTGCATAAAAACTGTAGACTGCGCAAGGCTAAAAATACAAAATCGTTCTTTCTTGTTCTATTTTTGCTTATGGCAACAAGTTGCGGCACCTCTGGCAACGTGACTGATGGATCAGTTCAATATGCTTTGGATTGGGGGTGTTTTGGCACAAGACAGACACTCTCCTAGTAATCAAAAATATCTAGAGATGACACATGCGCTTTTATTTTCTCATACATTAATACAGATACATTAATAGAGTAATTGATCCCAAAAATTGGTGATGTACGGCAATGTATATGCTGATTCCTTGGTATGGATACCACCATTACAATTATAACTTTTTCTTGTATAAATAAAATGAAATTGAAAAAGCTATATGTGAGGATAGCAGCAAGTATTGAACCTCCATTGTTTTTTTAGAAATGGATCTTTGAGAGCACTTGTCTTTATTAGCAGCTTTCCACAGTCGCTGTGCACAAAGGAAACAACTTTACTTTATTCCATTTGTCATGTTTTTTTTTGTTTTTTTTTAAATTTCACAGCACCCATAAATACAGATTATATCTGTCTCTGTGAGCACTTGTAGATAGACATCTCGCATAGGGAATCAGAGATGTGGGTATGCATATATGTAAGTGGTAAACATCAAGACACAAAATTATTGTTTTTCTGCATCATAATGCTGCAGACATCTTACAATTCTTGTGAGCTTCTGTTTGCAGTCTGAGAAGAGAGTAAAGGGCAAGTGCACAACAGCAACACTGACAAATTAGCCAGTCCTGATGATTCAGAAACAAGAATTTTAAGTTGTTGTGAGGGGACAATCATCCTTTTTTGGTATGTAAAAACTGGTATCCCAATATGAAAACCAGGTTTAGGCTTGACGTTGTTTCATAAGATGGATTTACATGGACACAGGTAATCGGAATAAAAGCCTGATCAGAATAAAAATGTGTCATGTAAACACGCCATTCGGTCACCCGAGAGAACTGTGTCTCTGAGCGGCTGCGAGACAGTGTGACGATCTTTTGAATGCAGAAATGCTGCTGCGCGCAGTCCTGAGAAACCGTGCAAACAATCGTGAATTCGTGTTACCAATCATGTCCAGGCATTTGTGTGGCCAAGATACACATTGCTGCATTGCCGGCACGGATTTTAAGTGCATCAAAGGCTAAATGTTGTTGTGACGTAGTAACCAAATCCTAACCCTTCTTCTGGGTCCGTGCAGCCAAGAATAAAGCACTGGCCACAAGAATTGAGAAAATTATGTGCAAATAGTCACATAATAATAATAATAAAAGGACACTTAGAAGATCATCTTGCTCTAGCTTTGTTTACAATGGAACTTGCTATTTCTTCTTCTATGATTGTTTCTGGTATTTTAGACAGTTCTGCGCATGTCAAAATGATGTATTCCAATCGAAAGTGTGGCACGTTTGTTATAATAGGATAAAGTTTTTCAGGGCCCATGTAGACAGTTCAATTCTAATCCGATCTTTGATCCAATCAAAGCCATTTTGCACATGTAAAAGCAGCTATTATTGTGTGCTGAACGACAAGATTTCTCCTTTTAATTTGAACAAATTCTTGGACTTCTTAAACAAGCATATCATGTTCACTGCTGTAAAAAATCATGTGTCCTAACACTATTAAAGTCTTTAGAAGTAATGAAAAAAATTCAGGGGAGAGAAAACAGAATGTAAACTGACTGAAAGACAAAGTTGTAGATTAGACTGATGAAGATGTGATGAAGAAAAGCAGAACTATATAAAATAAATGTAATTTTAATGAAACAGTTAGGTCTCCAGGAGACCTTCGGCCGTGTGTCTTGGACACTCGGGTAAAG
>BSAI01000108.1:18383553-18439650 GCA_036245035.1 Adrianichthys oophorus | reverse complement strand
GGTCCCGGATAAGCGGAAGAAAATGGATGGATGGATGGATGGATGAAACAGTTAGACACTGTTTTTAAAACATTAGGGGTCATTTGAGCTTGATATTTTAAACATGTTTCAATGGGATGCAGTCTGCAGCAGTTTAAAGCATGTACTTCATTCTGTATTCAGTTTAGGATGTTTCTAATGTCAAAGGAGGTTCTCTTTTCAGCACAGAGGAACGCAACCAATAATAAAACATTTGCTGGTATAAAGCCAGATGATTCCTCAGACAACATACCTGTCTTTTGTCCTTTCGTTTTTTTTTTTAAATACCCACATTGCTTTGTCACTTCATCCAGACATCTATTTCTCTATCATTTCTCCCGTTCTCTTTCCATTACATTTCTGCACAAAATATAATGATATGCAATTTAAAGTCAAGCAAACATGTTCAATTATCATCAAGCAAAAGGTTTTGAATTATATTTTTTATGCATTTCTTTGTTATGTCACACTCATATTTAGAGGCAGAGCTGGAAAATGTAGAAGGGGGTCGGGGAAGAGAGGGGGGCAGAAAACTTTAGAAGGGTGGTAAATGAAAAAAGCAGAGTGGGAGACTATTACAAATGAAAATATGAAAGTTTTAATCAGGCAATATAATATAATATAATATAATATGGTCAATAATGACACTAACACTGATTAAAAAAAAATAAGGGACAACGCTTTTTGCTGGGGGGGAGGCAGCTGCCCCTCATTGCTCCGCCCCTGCTAATATTACTAGACTTTTTTTTCTTAAAAAGAGCCACGTTCTTTATCCTAGGCAAACTTTAAACTCTGCATTGATAGAAAACTGTATGGAGTTTGTGATTTGTGAATTATCTTGACTTTTCATTGTTATCTAGTGGCTGCACAAGCATTGATTTAAAACATGTTTAGACAAGCAACAGTTTCAGAAACTCCAACAGGAAGTTCTGTCAACTGAGTTTGAAGAGCAGAAATGCTGCCAATTGTATAATTTGTTTTTGTGAAACCAAAGTCATTTATTTTTTCTGTTGATAAAAAATAGTTTGCCGTCTGTGTAATTAGTACAATGCATACCTAAATACAGTTTGTGCTGCATAATCTCCTTGTGCCATTTCAAAAATCAAAGATTTCATACAATGTTGGTGCACTCACTGTGAACTTTTCTAACATTTCATCCAAAGCAAATAACTGCAACGTGATTTAAGGTTCAGCACACTGGAATGAAAACACAGTCGCCTTGAAATCTTGCTTGAGCTTTTACCTCCACAGTGGCGCACAAAGAGAAAAGAAACAATATCGTCTCAAGCCTGTCAATCAGCCTTTCAAATGTTCAAAATCAAGCCTAAATTCACTTACCATGACATTTCCAGCTTGACCTGCTTTTCCAGACAATATTATGTACGTTGGATTTGCTTCATGGCTTGTGGTTCTAAAATGTTAAACCCACATCTGAACATTAAAACATGGCTTAGCTCAGCTAGACTTGGACTCCTGCTGTGCACCAACTGTTAGCTGTCACTGGTAGCTTATTTTGTTGCCAATAATAGATTAAAAGTCTATGGAAAAAAAAGCAAAAGGCCTTATCGACATTCAGGAAAGAGCTGCCTTGTGCTATTTTTAAAAACTTTTCAAAAGGTTTAAAAAGTAAGTGCTGTGGTAATAAGAAACTGTTACAACAATGAAAAAAGGACAGTTGCTTTAAAATAACATGGTAAAAAAAATATATATATGATGCACTGAGCAGTTGTGATTCTCCACCACGTTGCAGTTTCTCCACCCTCCAACCTCAATCATGCTTATTGTCACAAACTATTTCCCATTTCTGGCTGCATATGATCCAGCAGAACACTTTACACAAAGCAGGGTGTGGCATGCTTCTCAGCTGGTTCTTTCACTCCAGTCATAATCAGGTATGTTTGTTCGTTAGTACCTGTTTTGCCTCCTTTTCTGACCTTGACTGCAGATTCTGCCTGCTTCTCTAATACAGACAGTCTGACCAACTTTTTTTTGTTACCTGGATTACCTGCTGCAACTACAGCTTTTTCCGTTTCAAATTTGATGATTCCTATTAATTTGAATAAAGTGGACAGGAGTCATTTTAAACTTTTGTTATGCATAATCTAAGTATTTGCAGAAGTATAAGTATAAATCACACTGAAGTATAATTTACTTGAGCGAAAAGAGAAAAAAATAGTAATAATTAAGAAAAATTGCACTTATGGGAGAAAAGTGAAACTCCAGAATAATGTTGCATTCACATCAAATGTGATTCACGTGTCAATTTTGCGACCCCTGCATTTTTTGACATGCATCACATTTGATGATCAGTGTTTGTCCAAACATATGTTCATAAAATAGACACTCCTTTTGCTACTGTCAAGATTTTAGCCTCTTTGCTATACTCACAGCATTGTCTGTATATCTCATTTACATTGCATGGAAGACACAGATGACGCTGAGAGATCTTTATTTTGAAGAACTCTACAAAAGTATCGATAAACACGTCTCCATGTCTGGGTTCATGAGATCATTTGAGTCTTTTTTTTTTTTTTTTTTGTTGCAATCTTTTACCTTCTAATCCAAGGAGCCAGCGTCTGAATGACGGCGCTTTCAGTGGTACTTCCATGTCTCTGTAACCCAGTTTGATGACTTGCTGTACTGCAATAGTCTGAGGAAGGGAATAAAAATAACAAGAATAACAAAGTCAGATGCAAATAAGAAGTTCAGGAGGAGAATGATCAGACTCTCCTCCATGTTTGTTCTTCTTCTGCATTGCTGTTAGAACCAAATACTCATACACACCTACAATTGCTTTAGGGCAACTGGCTGTTAGTAGGAAAATAATGAATATTTGAGCCTATTTATTATGACAAAGGAGCAGAGACGTTTGGATCCACGTGCAATTAGGTTTAATAAATGACAAGGTCAAGAAACAGGCCAGGGTCAGGTAGCCAAACCATGAAAAACTGCTCAGACTGACAGTAGCAATAGCAAGTCAAGTACAGAGGTGAGCAGGCTTAAATACACAACACTGATGATCAAGAATGGGAGACAGCTGGTGAGAGCAAGAGGGGCAAGGAGCATTATGTGAGTTGGAGTGATGAAGGTGCAGGAGCAACACTCCGGAGAGGGCTCCCTCTGCTGGTCGGAGGAGGTCCTGGAAGGCAGGGCCCTGACATCTCTATTTAAGAAAAAAAAATGTGGTGTGTATATAAACTATAAACAGTGGTGGGAGTTGTCCACATTCTTTTCTACTTTACTTACTGAACATCCAGTTCTGCAGCATATGATCTCCTCTGGTGTCCAAACTAGAAGTCTGAGCAAACAATCATTTATGTATCTTCAAAATCATTCCCAAGCTATTTGTCCATCTGATAATGTTTGCTGTTTCTAATTTTGTGGTTATTGTTTTCCTCTCATGGTCAGAAAGCCTCACTGATTCAAACAGCAGGAACAACCTAAATATTACTTTCTTTTTGTCCAAACCTCACTAAAGCTGCAAAATTTCAATAAAGCGCCAATGTTACTGGCTGAAGCAGCCCGTTTTAGTGTTAGCAGATGTACATAAGACACATGACCTAGGCAAAGATCTCAAAGGTGAATCATAAAAGACATATGTGGCAGAGTGAACTGGATAACTACATAATTTCTTCTATTAGGGATTCTTTCTAGTGGTGCAACAATTCATTTCAACATTTCGATTCACATCATAATTTGTGGTTGCCGATACAATTCCTATTTGATCTTGGTTCATATCAAACGATCCAATTCAGTCTGATTCGTTGACCAGAAATCAACCCAGACATCTTTAGCCAAAAATTCAACCAGTGTGACTCAGAGGTAAATACCTGGGTACCAAACAGTTCTTTTTCCACATTGCTTAAATTTTTCACAAGACTATCAAGTTTAAAATAAATTAAAAAATATAAAATGTGAACATTATTAAAACATTCCACCACACTGAATGGTTACATGTTTGTGCAAAATTCAAAGTGTTTCTACACATTGGAATGTAATAATGGATTGATCATTTTTTTGCTGCCATGACATGTGTGTTGTCAGTTGTGATAACACTAGGTTGTTTTTAGGTTAGAGCAAAATAAACCTACCATGCCTCAATCTAGATGGTATTTTCCAATAACAATCGATATATTTCATTTGGAAACAACTTTATATCAGCAGAGGTAGATTAGATTAACAACTTGCCGCAGACAGACAAGTCTGGTTGGATTGTAGGAATATAAATCGATTCATCAATAAGTCAATTAATTGTTACATCTCAAATCATGTCAATGCGACCCAGTGACAAGTGAGCAGTCCATGACCAAAGAGTTGGGGATCCCTGAACTTGACTTTTTTGTTTTATATTTCTAAAACATCATGTCTGACTAGAGACTAGTTGCTCAAACACCATAAAAACTGTTATCGACCCATTCATAACAGTGAGCGCTTTCTTTGAACCTCTGCAGTTTAGTTGTTTTCTAAAGGTTTGGGTTGAAGACCATTTTGAGGGAATTCAGTTCAATGTCTCCAGTGTATCTACAAGGATTTAACCTCCATTTTCTTTGTGAGAACTGGGGAAAAGCACTTTCACAATTGACTGTTTGACTAAGCAATCATAACTTGCACGACTTAAGGGTTGTGCTTCTGAAAGCAACAAGGGAACATGGCAGTGGACTAAGTGTTCGGCTGGAATACAGATTGATCTTTTGTGGAAAAGATAAAACATCATAAACACCCAAAGGAAGCATCTTTTGTTATATTTATATCAGGATGTTGCACAGTATGAAAACAAACCTCAGCTGAAAAGCTTTGTTTTATTTGCAGTCACCTTTATTTGGAGAAGCAGTGGTGAAGTATTTAGTTTACATTCAGTGGAATATTCTATAAACATTTATTATAATATTATTCCTGCGGATCCACACTATAGCACACTATGAAGATGGTCAGGTATTAGTTTTTTTCTCAGTCAATATTTTCTCTTTGAAAAACGAGGGTGTTGGGGTTGGACTAACATGGATACAGCTTTCTCCTCGGTAAAAGCACATATTTTTAAAGTAATTTTTATTTGTATGTACAGAATTAGACCAAGAAAGCTTGGACAAGCTAGGCATTGACGGAAAAAGTGAATCCCTAATTTTTTTTCACATTGAGACCTGTTAGTATGTCGATTCGGCTGTGGTGAGCATTTTTGTAATACGGGTTATTTTGGAATTAAGAAAAAAAAAATGTTTAAGAAAGGTCAGAGTGTGATCGAATTGAAAAATGCAGTTGCTGGATATTTATTCTTCAAAGTAAGTGCAAGTCAAAAGCAATCCAAGTGTAAGACACAGTGGTGAATAGGTCCCATGTTTCTTTAACATCCAAGGTTCACGTATGTAGGCGTTTTGCAGGCAAAAAACATGCATGTTCAGCCACTGTGAACAAATCTATTGCAGATGTTGACAGCAGGAATACACAGAGTGAGATATGATGCATCAACATAGTGTCATGTCCCACAGTCATTGTTCCTTTGTATCAAGATTTTAAATGGTGCAGACACTGGAGTTCTCATGTGTAGGAACAACTTGACCAAGGAAGCTCGGTCACTGTTTATTACTTTAGTAATTGAAACCAACTGAAATATAATACTTCCTTGGTTTAATTATCCCATGTACTTAGACTTAATGAAGAATAGGTGGAAATGATCATAATGGAAGCCTTGTTGCTTATAAGGAAGTCAGATATTGATAGTGTTTTTCACTGACTTTTAGGACATCTTTGCATCTGAATATGTATGTTTTATTGACAGTTTTTGAAGACCCACTTCAATGAAAATTTTACTTTTGGTCTTTTTAAGATGTTCTTGTGATATTTTTTCTCATTATCAAGGACATATATAAAAAAAATTAAAATTGAATTTCTGAGTGTTTATTTATTGAAATCATTGTGAAACAGGAGCAGATGAAAAAATGCTGCCCGAAAAAGCTTGTTCTTGTGACACAGACGCTACAGTCAGCGGGGTCTGAAGCTCCCTGCTCAACTCCACTCTGATGCATCCACTTGTAAACAACTAGATCCATAAACGTCTTTGTTTTCCTCATCTGTGCTGGAATCTGTACGGCTGGATAGCTCCAATGTTACTCGCCATCTTTTTTGCATCGCAAATGTTAGTTTAGAAGTGTTTCAAGGGCTGTAAACTAGCGGGAGAGAGTATAAACGGATGATGGGAAGTGGAGACGGATTTACACTCCAGCAACAGCCCAACTCATAAGTCAGAGACAAATGTTCTGCTCTGCAGAAACTATGTCCTAAAAAATAACCCTTATTTATTTATTAATAATTTTAGATAAAAACTGCATAATCATAATTAAAAGACCACTGGGAAAGCTTCTAAAATAGGTCAAAAGATGATTGGAGTAGGGCTTTAATCATGTGAAAGGATCATTGGCTTGAGCCTAAATCAGTTGTCAAAGAATAGGAGGTTAAACAAAAGTTTTTACTACAAAACACAAGTCAATCAGGTTTTGAAGTAGTTTGCAGAATTTCAGTCATCCTCTGAATAAAATACAATAAAAACAAAGTTGTTTCAGAGCTGTATTTCAGTGATATTTACATCAAGCTAGGATGCCTTCACCTTACACTGCAGAGGAACTGAGGTGAAGGCAGGTCTCTGCATATTTAATCGAGATGAGTCAAAAAGTTGGAATCTGGGAGGTAAAAATAAAATAAAAATTCTTCATTGAAGGAGTTAGCATGAGCTCTACTTGCTAATGCTAATCATGAAACCGCTTTTTGGAGAGACACTGCAGGCAGGACGTTTGATGAATTCCTTATTTGTTACATAAATAAATGAGAACATAGCAAAACATGTATCAATCTCAAAAGAACATATCTAGTTCAGACCTTGTGTTTGGAGCTCTCAATGTGTATTTACAACCCTGTGCAAATGTACACATCAGTGCCATTTTACCTCATTAGCCAAAGGACAAAAGAAGGAAACAAAACCTAAACTGCACTCACCAGCCACTTTATTAGTCTGCCTTGCTAGTACAGGGTTGGACTCATTATCCTTCAGAACTGTCTTAATCCTTGGTGGCATAGATTCAGCAAGGTACTGGAAACATTCCTCAGTTTGGTCCATATTGACATGATAGCAACACACAGGTGATGCAGATTTGTTGGTTGCACATACATGATATAGATCTCTCGTTCCACCACATCCCAACGGTGTTCTATTGGGTTGAGATCTGGTGACCGTTGATGCCACTTGAGTCCAGTGAACTCATTGTCATGTTCAAGAAACCAGTCTGAGATGATTCCAGCTTTATGACATGGCGACTTGTCCTGCTAAAAGTAGAGAGTAAAGAGATGAACATGGTCAACAACAATACTCAGGAAGGCTGTGGCTGTTGGAACCGTGCTCAATTGGTACAAAGGGGCCCAAAGTGTGCCAAGAAAACAAATTTGCGTTAATCAGTTGGACAGGGGTGCCTAATAAAGGAACCAGTGAATGAGAGGAAGCAAACTTCTATGTAAATATAAAGCAATTTTTATGTATCAGATTTTTAAAAAGTGCATTCTATTATTAATTATATCTGTTTTACGAAATATAAATGTAAAATTTTTGAGTAAAACTAATTTAGACAGAATAAATCACTAGTTATTTGACATCCCACCTTATCATTTTTATGAAAATGTTTGAACATGATGTTGAAAAATGCTAAATAAACCCAATACCTGAATTTACATCTATACAATAAGACCAAACTGGATCAAAATTGTGCTCACACATACAAAACTCAGTGAAAAAGTGATATTTTTTAAGGTGATCTATCATTTCATCTGATTCTGTGCCTGTTGAACAGAAAAACACTGAAGGACTTCCAGCAGCCAATTCCTAATCAGTACACATTTGTTTGTCAAGATAAATCAACCCATGATCCATTATTTTTAAGCTCTGACAATTAAGTCTTTCAGTTAGAATACACATGTGAATTTGTTTACCTTTGCGACATTGTTTCTGCCTAAGGTTTGATCTTTAACCTTTGCATAGCATTCCTCTCTGTGAAGTCTTAATCTCTGACCTTAATAACCCTTTTAAAATTCTCATTAGATTATCACGTGAGACTCCAATTGTCAGATGTCAAAAAACAACAATTTTTTTTTTTTTTAAATGACACTTACTGATTGGATACAAGGAAAGTAATTTCCTGGAATAATCAAGAAAACCCGCTAAAACTAAAAAAGTATAATAAAAGCCACAAGAAACATTAGAGCACTGTGATGTCAGCATATACTTGGTAATGCATTGGTCAGGAATGGAGATACTTAAACAGCAGAAGAGGGACCACTTTTTTAAATAGATCCAAATGAGAATTGCACTTTTATAAAGATAATTCATTCTTTTAGTCACGTCAGCGACGGAGACACATCCACCCCTGGATTGAGATAAATGCATGTAACCAAAATCAAGTTGTGAACTCACAGGAGCAGATGATTTGCAAAAAATGCAAAGCTAAATTGTATAACAGCTGGATTCTTTTTGATAGCAAAGTAGCATTTTAAAACAAAAAAAAATCGTTCTGTTTAGAAAATGATATTTGTTCTCAAACATAAGTTTGAGCAGTGCAGGATTCTGTACTACAGGACAAGTGGACTATGAGACATCTCACTGCCTTCCCAATTTTCTGTTTTCTTTGGTTCTCAGTTTGGAACTGAAGTCTTTTATACTCAGATTTTGAAGTTCATTTGCTCTGGAGAACAGAATCCTGTAATTACAATAACAAGGATTTTCTGTATTCTGAAAAGTAGTACTTATGGGTTAATGCAACATTCAGAGTAAACAAGTTGAGGCTAAATGTAAATCTATTTAAACAGTTTTTCTTTTAAACAGAATTTTAACATTGGTTGACACAAGAGACCAATCAATTTAGTCAAAAAAATGTCAGAAATGAAATTCCCCCTACCAATGTTGCTTTAGTGGGAATGTGGAGAAAAAAACTGCTCCGACGTTCTGTCTATTTTTGACTTTCTTAGAAGCACATTTAGAAGAATTTGAGGCTGAAATTGCAATGTGATAAGAATGTGAAAATAGATTGAGGTGTAAATGAAAATTAGTAAAGTATTAAAGTAAATGAGTAAATAAGTAAAGTACAGGGGTCAACCCTTAAAAGTCCCACTAATATCATCTTTTGATCTATTTTCAAAGCGTTCCAGCAGTTCTTTTCATTGGGATTATGTGTTTTTTTTTGCCAAATTCACAAGACCAGTGTCATTTTCTATGAATGTCAGTTTCCTGAGATCAACAGTAGTTCATTTGAAATTCACCAATGAGTTGTGGACAAGAATATTGTTAATTAGTAAGCCTAACCCCTTACCATCATCCATCTGTTTACATTATCTCCCACCAGCTTTCAGCCCTCAATTTAACATTACTGGTGCGACAGAAATTGCCAGCAATATTGGAGCTATCCAGCCGTATAGTTTTGAGCCAGATGTCAACTCAGACGAGAAAAATGTAGACGTACATGGATCTAGTCATGAAATGGCATCAGAATGGAGCAGAGCAGAGAGCTTGGTTTTGCCATAGTAACTTGTACATCACAAAAGCGAAGCTTTTCAAACGTTTTTCCATCTGCTTCTTGATTTGAAGAAACAAATACACAGAAATGCAATTTTAAGCTGAATTTTCTTCATAAATGTCTTCCATCATGAGAAAAAGGCCACAAGAACATGTTTAAAATCACAAAAACACTATGTTCATCGGCGTGGGTCTTTAACACTGGAGCTTTAGCTTTACTATGAGCTAACTCTTCAACCTTTTACGCAATTAACATAATTCCAACAAATTCTGAAGCAGAGAAAAGGAGCAAAACTGTTTTTCTCAGAATGTGTTGGTTTACATTAATTGCGTACACATTTCAGTAAGGTTTGCACATCAGTGCAAAGCTACTTTTCTCTGCTTCAGAATATGTTGGAATTGTTTAAATGGTTGAAGAGTTACGATGGTTTGAAGGACATGTTATTTCGTGTGAATGGCAATGTCCCCATTATTAAAGGGTTAACAGCAAAAACGACAAGCTGAACATAAGTTAAAGACTGAACTCTAAGGATACTGTTTTTTACCAACAATTAAAAATAAAAAAGTTGTTCATTTTTGTTCCTCACTATTACAAAAACATTTGTGTCTTTACATTAAACATGTTGGAAAAAATTTGCTTTTTATTGAAAAGCCATCCTTCCACACTTTACCCCAAGCAGCTTCAATGAACCTGCCTCATGGTGAAGAAGATTGCACTCCTCCTGAGTTTTCCTGTAAGTGTTACATTTGCTAAAAAAAAAAAAAAGCATGTGTGCTCAACCAGCTTCCTGCGATTAAACGAAAGTTCGAAAACAATCATCGTGGGCAGTTTTTCATTGTAAATGTAATTTCGGTAAATGACAGAAGGCACAGCAGTTTCCACTCTAGAGCCCTTCATTAGAGGTAGCTGTCTCACACCAGCTTTTGGTTTGGTTCAAAGGTCAAGCCACCTAAAGTGTGCTTGTTTAGCTCCCCACCGTAAGATCTGGCCTTTCACACATGTGCATCATTACTCATAGTTTGGCCCCAAAACACATTCCTGGCCACAGTTTGCTGGATTAGATTTAGAGTTGTGAAGTCGCTTTTTTTCAGAGGAAAAAAAAAAGACAGCTTTTTAAATGTTGGTTTTGTTGCAGTCAAAAAGAACCAATGCCATATGTTTTTGGCTCCAGTTTTAGCTTTAATACTCAGTTGTGTTGCTAGGAGGAGTTGGGAGGAACCAAAATAAAATCAGCAAACAACAACAAGGCAGACATGTAGGCGTTTGTGTGATTTATTATGGGAATGCATGACAGAAAAAAAATAGATGGAGACTTAAAAAAAGTTTCATTCATCAGTTTTGCTTTAGAATTATGCATAGGGGTTTCAAATTAGTCACAATTATTTAATTAGAGACCAATTAGCGCTTTTTTTTTTTTTTTAAAGCACGCTAATGTCATTTAACATAACTTTTCTCATGCTCATAAATATAAAACTGTGGTTCAACTGTTTACTTGCATGAATGTTTTTTTTTATCTCAGCTGAAAATACATCTTATCTTGGTGTTCCTTAATACTGCTGTGATGTCATTAATGTGCGACTTTGTGGTTATTCACAGAATTAACCTAAAACAATGCGATTATGCCATATGCAATATGAAACCTGATGAGATGTCTGTTATCATAAATTGTTGATTTTACTGTGTTAAATTTGAGCTTTGTGGACCTTATAATTTGTTGGGTTTTTTTTGTTTTTTTTCCGCAAAGTTTGATATTGAGAAAAAAAATACCCCTTGGTGGAGCCAAACTAAAGGTTGTCTGTTATCATAGTTAAACCAAACAAAACTACTTTAAAAATTGTATTATGATTTTTTTTTTATTGTCAGAATTTCAGCATTTAATTGAAAATACCTCAAAATGAGGCTTTTCACAGCAACAATTAGGTTAGATTTAAAATAAATAAATTAATAACAGGTCATGATTAATTATTCGCCCCAAAAAATAATCACATGACATCACTAATTACACACTCTCAGTAAAGGAAATGAATGAATGAAAGTTATGCACATTCATACATTGAATTGAAACAGAGTTGTGACAGAACCAGATAACATGTTAGTTAAAAGCATAAAAAGGGAAGACTTTCCACATAGGGCTGTTAGGACTTAAAAACACTAGTGCCAAAAGTGTGTATTTCTGGCTGCTGAGGTAACTATGTGAAGTCTGTTAAATTGCCTCAAGGGACAGCACTTGTCAAATGAAAGACCAATGTTATTCAAGTTAGGGGAAAAAATTGTGCTTTGACATTACAAAGCTTATCAGACCTCTGTTGGCTGCTCCTCATGTCTGCTTCAGGCTTCAGACTTGTGGCTCGAGGCTATGTTCATGTGTTACCACGGCACATCCCAATCTCTGACCCAACCCTCTTGAGGCAAGAAACAGATTTAAGATTCTACTTAATCCATGTTGCTACTTTTATTTTTTCATAAAAAAATTAACATCCTTCTAACTGTCTTAGCATTTTAAACCCACATAGGCAAATGAACAAAAATAACGGAGATGTAAAAAATGCATTAGAAGCTGTGAGCGTGAGAATCAGAATGACTTAACATGCCATTCTGGTATTGAGTCGCTCCATTAGTCTGTAATTATTGTAACAAGGTGTCTTCTGAACTGCTGTGTGCCAGTGGGGTCAACTGTTATGAGCTGGGTGTAAATTGATTGTGAGTTATGTAGTCAAATCATGTATGCTTTTCAAAGGTCCTTGCTCCCCAGGTGTTGGAACCCTGTTGTTTTAGTTGACATAAATGTTATTCTACCCTGCCTCTAAAAGTATGATAATTGGCTGAATGTTAGTGTTGTACAACCTGGTTTCCATAAAAATTACTGCATCAGTTAAAATCATTATAGAATCAAATTTAAGGGCTAGCTACCTGTGAAAAACAGGCATTTACTGAGTGATTGTATGGACAAAGATAAATGTCAACAAATTATTACCTTTTTAGGACGAACACTTTGTACGTTTGATTTAATAAAGCCAAAAAAAGTGGCCTTGTTTTATCAGGAGACCATTCCAGTAAAACTTTGTCTAGTGACAAAACAGTAACCTAACACTCTAGTGAAGCTTTGGTGCAATTTCAATGAGGCAGATCTTTTTCATCGTGAGGTATGGTTGCTGATTCTTCACTCCACATGTCACTTATCAATTACTCCTCACTCAAATGCCTGCCTTTAAATTCAGAGAAGTTTGCTTTTCCGCATTCCAGACATTTCGCCGGCCCATCTCCGTCCCGTTCTTCTTCTAGCTTTTCTCTTTGGCGCAGTCTGGCCTTAAGCACCATCAGTGTCTAAGTTCTGGGGTCTCTTCATATGGTCCGAGGTCATCCCAAGCATGCATGATGTCTCCGGCCCAGAACCCAGCCGCCAAAGACTATGGACTGTTTTACTTTTAAATCTTTCAATCACACTTTCAAGAGTTTTCCTTGTTCAAATGTAAACAAATTAAATTTTTTGTTTTGATTTTCAAAAAAGACTGCTCATATCTTTTATGTCCATAACATCTTCTAACTATTCAAATTCAAACAATACTGTAATGTATTGTTAAGACTTGAACTGAAATGTATTGACTGTCTTTTGTTAGATCACGCCAAGAAAAAGTTGCTTCTTTTTCTGCTGAAATGTTGTCCTAATCCAGGAATTGGAGTTGAAGTGACTATAGTCTCACTAACATTGTGAATGCTCAGATCTAAACTCATAAAAAGTGGAACTGGGTATTGGTTTATGTAGGATAATGATGGACAAGTTAGCCCAGGCTGAATAAAAGGCAAACATTTTATTCTTTTCCCTGTAAGATTTGTCATTCGACTTTTTTTTTTGCTAAATACTCAGAGACGTTATCATCCATGTTTTCGTAGAGCTCTTCAAAAAAAAAGAAAAATGATCTCTAGAAATCATCCGTGTCTTCCATACATTGTAAATGAGATGAACACAGACACCGCTTGATTTTGTGATCAGGCTAAAAACATTAGCTGATAGCTCCTCCCACACATAGTGAGTTTAGGGAACACATTTTTGGCCACGCGGAGAGTGGGGAATTTGCGAAAGAGGAGCAAGCCACGCCAATTAGCACCTTAAAGCAGAATGCACCTTAAAGGAACACCCAGCCACCCTACGGAGGAAGCTCATTCCAGCCGCTTGTATTTGGGACCTCGTTCTTTCGGTCATGACCCAGAGCTCATGACCATAGGTGTGTACTGGAACAAACACTGACCAGTAAATTGAGAGCTTTGCTTTCTAGCTCAGCTCTCTCTGCACCACAATGGTGATGTAAACATTCCAACACATTAATAAATGTTCTATTTTTTGTGTTAACGCAACGCACCACAGACAGACCAGTGTGAATCAGGCTTAGTGAGGCGGGCAAGCCAATAGTACATTACCAGAACTACCCCATCTTGGGACTCAAACTGAATACTTCTAAAAACTTAAATTTTCTTTTTTTATACAAAAGCAAGGGTGAATACATTATCAGACACAAACTGATTTTTGAAAAGCAAACAGCAAGTGCTAGCATGTTTATCACAGTTTTTTTTATTTTTTTTAATTAAAAAAAAAGTTGAAATCAAATAAAATGCCTCACAGACACATTGTGTCATCCAAACAAGATTAGAAAAAAACCTTTGCCTGAAAAACTTAACACAACATTAGCCTGGATGCTAAAGAAAGTATGAGGGAAAAGAAAGAAACGCATCCAATTTCCATTGGTCATTCCTGCCAAAAGTCTCACTTAACACCTAAACTGCGGGCTTCCAAGAGCTTGGGTCCAAAATAAAATAGCCCTGCTCAACAGAGAATAAATAAACACATCAAATGCTAAACTGGTTGGCCAAATCATATTTATCTTAAAATGAGCACAGACGGAGACAGCTATTTATCTATTTAATCTTTTTTTTTTCCCCTGTCGTGCTGGTTTGCACTGTGACGTATGTCATAAATATGCCTGGAATGAGTAAAAAACCATCTGCACTTGAAAAAGATGTGCCAAGATGGAAATGTTCGTGTGATTATCCACACAGTAATGGATATGATTTGAGAAAGAGTGGAAGTAGAAGAGACAGCTGGGTTTGAGGAAGTGAGAGAAGAAGTGGGAAGTGATGCATATTCAACTTTCTACATTTAGGGAAAATAGTTCACTTGGAAATATTGATGCATTATATTTAACATTTCAAGTAAGAATTTTGCAATTGTTATCAAGAATGTCACAAAAATTGTATTAATGGCACTACTGTGTAGAAGGAAGGGAAAAATAGAAATGAAAACAAACTTGTGGTCCTGTTTCAATAGGATTACTTACCTTTTTCCTCTTCATTCTGTAGTTCATTTTTAGAAGCTCATTCCAGTCTATATTTTAGTTTCTGTTTACCCTGTTTTGTTTTAAATTTCACCAAAACTTTGTCAGGCTTTTGCATAAAATGAATTTGATCTTTTCTTTCTGTCATCAAAAGTAAAGACCAGTCTCAATAAAAATTGTATTTTTTTAGTGTTTTTGTGTTCTTGTGACATTTTTCTCATGATGTAAGACACATATATAACAAATTAAGCAAAAAAAAAAAAGATTTATTTATTGAAATAATTGGAAATCAAGAACACATACAGTTTGAAACGAGTGAGGACACAGCTTGCCACCTTCTCCGCCTATTGCCCTTAATTCATGAATGGTTGTCTCTCTGCATTCTAGACGATTCACTGTCCATTCTCAACCTGAAGCAATGCTTTGGAATGATCTGGCCTCTAACCATCATCAACATCTAGACTCTGGGTTTTATACATTTATGGTCCAAGTTCATTCGAAGCTTGCAAGACGTCATTAGCTCAAAGCCAAAGGCTGTAGACTGATTTCAAACACATTTTTCAGTAATACAAATATTTTTTTACTCAGATTTCTAATACTTCTCCTTATTGAAAAAATTATGTGTAACAATTAATCAATGAATCGATTTATGCAATTGGCTCACTCTGTCTGAGGCAAGTTGTTAATCAAATTTACTTTTATTATTATAAACTCACTTCAAAATAAAATAAATTGATCATAATCGATCTCAGAAAATGCCATTTGGATTAAGGTATGGCAGGTTCATTTTTCTGTAACATACAAATGATAAAGTGCCATCACACCACAAAACACAAACATGATAGCAGCAAAAATGATCAAACCATAAGTACAGTCCAAAGACGTGGGACCATACAGTGTGGTAAAATGCTCAACTAATGCTTAGTTTATATTATTTTTACATGGAAAAAACAATAGTGGGCAGAACTTTATGAAACTAAAATGTAAATGGATTTTAACGTTAACTCTTGTTTACTTGTTTGTTTGAACACATTTTTAATTTTACACTTGATTGTCTTGCAAGAAGTACAAGGAACCTGGAAAAGTTCACTTGCACTGTTCAGTACCAGTTATTTATCTCTGAGTCACACTGAATGAAGTTTTGGCTGAGTTTTATTAGACTCAAGTACACATTGTAACTGGAAGATCGAAAACGACCTTCATGGTGCCTAGCTCATTGGATCAGCTGAAAACCACTGCAACGTTGGAGGTCCAAAAACAAATGTCAGTAGTTAATTTTGAGGGACTCATGACAAGACAACGCATGGCGCCCAGAGTTAGTCTCAATATCAGCTCAGTGGCTTGCAACAACAGATTTAACCCAATTACTGTTTGAGTGACAAAGCCACAAACTTCATTAGCTCTGGATGTATAGAAGTATTGTGCAGTGTTTGATTGCAGAGATGCACTTGCTTGAATAACTAACTGTCTGACTAAATAATGCTGTCCATCTTTCAGTGGCACTGAGCAATTCATCTGTGATGCAAATGTAAACCACACAAATCGAGAGTCTATCTGATTTGTTATGATTCATCATCAATTCAAATGATAAACTTAATTGCTCAATCAAAATAATGACCTTGGGTGCTGCCCAGGAAGGATTCTGAAGAAAATTTGAATGGGTTATTGTTGCACGTGGGATCATGTGGTTGTCATGGCTGCAAGGATTTCTGGAGATGTAACCTCCTACCTTTTAGGAAGTGATTAAATGTTTAAAAAGTTTTTTCTTTTCGTCATTTTTTTTTTTTTTATTTTACTTGTTCTGTTTATGCAGGGGGCTGCACGGTGGCGCAGTGGTTAGCGCTCCTGCCTCACAGCAAGAAGGTTCCCGGTTCAAGTCCTGGCTGGGGGACCTTTCTGTGTGGAGTTTGCATGTTCTCCCCGTGCATGCGTGGGTTTTCTCCGGGGACTCCGGCTTCCTCCCACCGTCCAAAAACATGCTTCATAGGTTAATTGGTTACTCTAAAATTGTCCCTAGGTGTGAATGTAAGTGTGCATGGCTGTTTGATTGTGGCCCCTGCGAAAGACTGGCGACCAGTCCAGGGGTGTACCCTGCCTTCGCCCATGAGTAGCCGGGTTAGGCTCCGGCAACCCCGTGACCCCGAAAGGGATAAAGTGGATTGGAAAATGAATGAATGAATGAATGTTTATGCAGATTTAGCATTTAGCAAGTTATGTCGTGAGACTAACCTATATATATTTATATATAATTATATATATTTATATATAAATATATATATGAGACTAACCTATATATATTTATATATAAATATATATAGGTTAGTCTCACGACATAACTTATTGCCTGAGGAGTTTTGGCACAAATCACCAACACTGCTTTTTTACCGATTTGGTCCTTTACCTACCTATCAAACTTTCATCACTGTTCTTTGCCATCTTTTTTAGGATTTCTGTTCTTTAGTCATAGTGTGACCTCACTCCGTATTGCACCTCTTACTCAATGTACAACAGTTGCTAAAGACAAAACGTGCAAAGAAACTAAAACAAAAAGAACCAAAAAACATTGAACTATCAGCATGCTGTCCTTCCCACAGTAATAATGACAGAGACCCTGGATTGTAGTCCCTAACTGACAGCTGTGATCAGTTACAGCTCCACATGTTTAAGTTCACAGACCTTTGATGACTTTGTTGTCAGAAAAAATTGAACCGGGAGTTTTTCTCACTTTTTTTGACCTTTTTGCTTCCCTGTTTTCTCTCACAGGCCTTTGGGCAAAGGTGGGGTACACCCTGGACAGGTCTCAGGTCACATAATCACACACACGCCCACCTACAGTCACACCTAGAATTAATCAGTCTTTAGACTGTGGGGGGGAGCTGGAGGGCCCGGAAAAAACCCTTGCATGGCATTTACCAGGCAAATTGAGAACAATAATAACTAGATGTGCCACAACTTACTACAGCTAAACAACAAAGCTGAGTTTTTTTACAGAAAAACTGTTGGAGGTCACTACAGAGCTTCAATCTAGTCATCTAAAATTCACCAACAAGGCTGGAAACTTGGGTGATGTGACCTAAATTTTCATAAACACATTAAGGCAGTCACAAAATCAGCTTACAGTCATCTTAAAAAATATTTTATGGATTAAAGATCTGATGTCTAAAAAGAACATGGAAAAACTCGTTCATATATTTATCTTTGGTCGGCTTGACTTCTGTGTTGCTACTTATGCTGGCCATTAATGCACGTTCAATAACACACTGACACAAGTTCTTGAATGTGCTTTTACCATATGGAGTCTACACTGAACTGTCGCAACCCAATACATACAGTATTGGGTTACGGTATACTGTACAGTGTACAGTATACATACAGCACATATACAGTTCCAAATTATTATGCAAATTGTATTTAAGTGCCAAAAAGATGCAATTATTCCTTTTTCAATTAAACTCAAGGACAATATTGTCTCTCGAAGCTCTTTGGATCACTGGTGGATAAGGGAGAAAGGATGTAGCTTTGACTTTGTTGAAGACTTCTTTTAGATTGTGATATTCTATAGGTACTTTTGACAAGTCAGAATATTGTTCAGTCTCTGGTTTAACAGGGATGCAGCAACCTGTGTTAGCTGCACGTAGACAAGAGGAGGGACATGTTGACCTCCATAGAATTATCTCGCCAAAACTCCAGTCTATTGGAGGACAATGTCTCTGTAACCAGGGATGACCCAAAATGACAGGATTCTCAGGAGAATGAATTACATTAAAATAAACAGATTCAAAATAATGATTATTCTGGAGTTTACTTGACTCTGTCATACACAAGCTTGGAAAAAAAGGCCTAGTCATTGATTGCCCATACCTGTAACGGTTTCTCCAAGGGAATTAGTTTTATGCCAGCCCTTATAGCAAAAATGGCGTCCAAAAAAACCTGAATCTGAGCCTGAATCAATGAATACAGACTTCTTGACTGACCTGTTGTTGAGATGGAAAGTAGTTGGTGTCAGCTTCAGCTTATGGGAGATGTCAAAATCCAAGAGAGCTCGGCTCAGCAGCGATTCTCCCTCTCCTGCTGAGCCACCTCTTTTACTGTGCAGTTCTTAACACGGTACCCTGGCTCCTCACAATAGAGAAACGGACGAAGGCGAAATCTTCTTGAACATTCCTCCTGAGTTAATTGGGCTCTGCCAAGTTGCATGGGAACTTCAGGCTCCCTCTCCAATGGAAAAGAGTCTGTTCCTGGGAGTCTGGAATAGTGAGATGACTTTGGGACATAGTTGACTCGCATCTGAGCTTTTTGGCCTCTCTCAGTTTGTCTCTCGCAGAAACAACAATTAATGCAAGCAGCCCACTCATTAAGTTCATTACGAGTAGTAGGAAGCTCACGAGCTTCCAGCTCGTCCTTGATTCTGTCTGACAGACCTTGATAAAATGCATCATAAAGGGCTGAATCATTTCAGCTGCAGTCAGCCGCCACTGTACATAACTCTATGGCATAATGATCAACAGAACAATCTCCTTGGTTTAATCTGAGGAAGCCAACTGGCAGCCTCTCTCTCTGGTTTCAACGGATCAAAAATCCTTTTCAGCTCAGTAGAAAATCTTTCAAAAGATGAACATAGGGCAGAACCTCTCCCCCACTCTGCAGTCCCCCAACGAGCAGCTTGACCTGAGAGAAAGGAAATTACAAAAGCCACATTGGAGGTGTCTGTGGGAAAGGAAGAAGGTTTTAGGGTAAAGTGAATAGAACACTGCCAGAAAATTGTTACATTTCTCTGGCTTGCCAGAATATCTTTCTGAGAGTGGAATGTGGGGTTCAGCAGGACTATGCAGGGTAGAAGCAACTGCAGAGTTAACTGATAGAGATAAGCTGTTAAGATGTGTAGTTATTACCTGTAATCCAGCAGGGAGTTCAGAAAAATGACTTTCATAAGTTGTCAGAGCTCCTTCTACCTGAGCTTTCCAATCTTGAGCAGAATTGAGGTTCATAGAGGCCAGAGTGTACTGTAATGTACGTCTGAAGCCCCAAATTATGAGACACACACAAGATTTAAATGTTTTAATAGATCTGGTAAATGCAAGGATAGAGCTGACAAGGAAATGGCAGGAGGGTTCTCCAATCATTAGACGGCAGTCCCAGAACTAGGCAGAGGCACAAGATGAGTTTGATTTGGAACAGGAAGAATAATAAATGAAGAAATGACCCACAATAGGCCAGCAAAAAGTCATCCACTGGATCTCCAACACAGAAAAATATGTTCTGGCAAGAAACACAACAAACCAGGTAGAGGGCAAAACTAACTCAGATCAGGTCCAAAAAATAGGTGTAAAAAAAAATCAGGATACACGAAGAGCACAGCTGGAGGAAAGGGTAGTAGCTCAATACACTGTGGCACCAGAAACCCGTCAGAGACAGACTATATAGGAGGTGCCACAGCTGATGAGAATTACTAATTAGCAGGGTGAGACTGGAGAATAATTCTGACAACTGATGATTGTCATTCAACTCCGGATGGTCCAGATGGATGGAGAAGTGGGTGGTTGGTGGATGGCCACCATGTCCCAACAAGGCTTTGACGTCAGAAAGCAGGTGGTCGAGTCAATTTTTGGACTGGAATCATGGGGAGAGAACTGGTCGGCCCCTGAAGGTGTGAAAATGACCTCCGAAAAGTATGTGGAGTTTCTGACTGACCAATTTCTTTTATGGTACAAAAAGAAGAACTGTGCTTTCTGTAACAAAACCGTCTTCATGCATGACAATGCACCATCTCATGCTGCAGGAATACCTCTGCATCATTGGCTGAAAGGAGGATAAACTGATGGTGTGGCCCCAACCTCCCCTGACCTCAACCCTGTGGAGAACCTTTGCATCATCCTCAAGACAAATATCTCTGAGGGTGGGAGGAAGTTCACATCCAAACAGCAGCTCGGGGAAGCTATTCTGACATCCTGCAAACAATTCCAAGCAGAAACTCTCCAAAAACGCACAAGTTCAATAGATGCAAAAATTGTGAAGCTGCTACAAAATAAGTTCAATTGTAACTTGACCTATTAAGATCTTTTTGATTGGAATAGCTTTTGTTTTTAGTAAATATGACCTCCTAATGCAGCAAATTCAACAAATGACCATTTTCACTTCTTTAGAATCTATCAAATGTTGTGGAACTCTGTTGTTTGAAATAATGTGGAACAGTATTTGAAGGGTTTTATTTTTGGAAAAAAAAATACTGTTATCTTTAGGAGGTTTGATTAAAAAAACATTTAGAATATACTCTCAAGCTTAGTGACTTAAAAGTTATGCTGTCTGATTTTGCCAGATTCTATGCTCCTCAGATCTGGAAAAGACTTCCAGAAAGCCTTAGATCAGTTAAAACACTGAATTTATTTAATCCAGGATAAAAACTCACCTGTTCTCTTTTGAAAAAAATATTATTCAAAAGTTTACATTCACATTCTTACTTTAGGTTTATTTTAAATTGAGTTCTTTTTCACTTTCTTTAAATTAAATTAAATTTTTAAATCATTGAACCTTTATTATTTCTTCTGAATGTTTCGTTTAGTGCTCTATGTAAAGCACTTTGAATTGTCTTTGTGAAATGTGCTGTGCAAATAAACTTGCCTTGCCTTTATTTCCTGTGTTAATGTAGCTACAAATTCCCAAAGTAGTTTTTTTTGCCACTTTTTGTCAAAACTCTTAAAAAGACTTCGCACTATGCATCCAGAACTATGATGTGCATTTTTGTTGGTATTTTTTTTTTCTATTGCAAATGCACAACAAAGTTGAAGGAAAAATTAGACATTTTCTTGCCAAATATGACCAACAATACTCAGCTGGCAAATGTCGGCACTGGGAACAGTCAGAAGGGCTAGTTGGTGCAAAAATCTCTGACTAAATGGAGAAAATAAAAATCTGTAAATGTGTGAGGGAAGCAGACCCAAACTCAGTCATTGTTAGTCACATGTTTTCTTGCTCAAATGTGCATGCAGTGAGAAAGTTTGAATTTGTTGTAACAAAGGGTCCAGCTCTGGAAATAACAGAGGAGGTAAATAGGAGCAGCAACATTGTTGAATTGTTGAATAGCAACAATCAAACAAATGGAGGGAAAGCGGAAACAAAATTAACCTGGACTTTAAAAAAGAAGACATTTGAGGTGTCATTGCTAGAGCACGAAGGAGTATGAAAAATCAATGTCTGTGCATGCCACAGGTGAAGAGACAAGAAATTAGACCTTAAATCCCTGCAAAATTTTGTGGCTCTCATTACTCTTTTCATGGTTAGATCAATTGTAATCCGTTCTGCTGCTGCTTGTATCTTTGACTTAGAGTTTCATTTTTTTTAGATTTCATTTTTTTGTTGGTTTTTCAGTTCTTGTTTAACTTTTTAGGCCTTTGTTTCTGCTTCTCCTACATCCAAACATATAACTAAAAACTAAACTGTTTTTTTTTTTTTTTCCAGAAAACACATTACATTTTTTAAAATCCCATTTAGTACATTTTAAAATATAGGTGAAGTAATAAAACTATATGTTCACTCATCAAATTTTGAAAGTTAAATCACATTAACAATCTGGTCTCATCTAGATTTGGAAGGGATACATTAATACACGTTATAAAACAGTTATACCACTTTCAAAGATGTTCATCTACTCTATGACCAGGAAAGTCATAATAAATGCAGAGAAGATGTTCAACTGTGTTTAAGCCAGCTGACCTGAAAATGGCCATATCCCAGATCTGAAATTAGTCCCACTGCCTGTGGGTGCTCTACTTGCAAGATTGTCTGGCTCACAAGGCTTCCTATGACAGATTGCTCATTAGATTTCATTTTAATTTCATCCCTATCAGTCTGAGCAAGACAAGGCGATAAAAAGTCTATTTCTTTAGAGTTTCACTGTGTAACAACTCAGGAAGGGTCTCCAAAAAGGGACTTATCCACATTATAATACAAATATATGTCTAGAAACTCCGACATGATGGTTAAACATGGCGTTTCAACCAACAGTTTGACTACTCCGTGCTGTCTGCTGAGAAGCAATACTTTGCATCTTTCTGTGTTTTCAGTGAAAGGTTTGAAAGCTAGTGTAAATGTAATTAAGTACCATACTGCTAAAATATCTTTACAGGGATGCTGTGGGAGTGAGATGCTGTGAGTATCGCGAGAATCGACGAGACGTGGGTGGTGAGTCAACTTGGCGGCGCGAAAGTGGTTGAACAAACATTTCCGTCTGCTTTTCTCTTTCCGCCATATAAGTAATAATTATAACAATATTCATTAAACCTCTAAAAAGATTATTAAGTCCTTGACAGCCTGGAGGACCTGGAGAGCTTCATAGACGAGTGTTGTAATACCTTCGTCATGGGGAAGACAAACACCACCACTCCTTCCTCCAAACGCGGCCGTCCTGAAGACTCTCCCGGGGCCGCTTCTTCTCCAGGCAGCGGCATCAGTGAAATCCTGGAGTCCATAGATAAGAAGCTCTCCAGCCTTGATTGCCGCCTGAACCTGCTGGAGATCCTCCATAAAGAGTTTCAAGGCCTGCGAGAGTCCCTGGAGTTCAGCCAGCAGCAGGTGCAGGAGCTCGCAGCGGAGAACCAGGCCCTCAGAGAGACCGTCCAGACTCTGAGCAGCGACACCGCTCGTCTCTCTGAGGAGAACCGCTCCATCAAGGAAACCCTCCTGGATCTTCAGGCGAGGAGCATGAGGGACAACCTGGTCATCTCTGGGATTCCAGAGGAGGCGGGAGAAGACCCGGAGGCCACGGTGAAGTCCTTCATGGAGGTCCAGCTGAAGCTCCCCAAGGAGGAGGTCCAGAAGATCTCCTTCCATAGAGTGCACCGACTCGGAGGAAGGAGGTCTGATAACCAGCGTCCGAGACCCATAGTGGCTAAGTTCGAGCATTACAAACAGAAGGAGCTGGTGAGGAGCCGCGGCCGGGAGCTGAAGGGAACACACTTCAGCGTCAACGACCAGTTCCCGGCGGAGATCCTCCGGCGCAGGAAGATCCTTTTCCCGCTGAGGAGGAAGCACCTCACCGCCGGGTCTCGAGCGGTTGTCTCAGTGGACAAACTCTTCATTGATGGACGGCTCTTTCGGGACCCCGAGATCACCCCGTGGCTGCGCTGAAGACCCTCAGATGCTGCGATCAGAACCTCCATAATGCGCTGATGAAACCGACTAAACTGATTTAAATTAATGGAAAATCAGCTCATCAAGCATCCACACCTCCATCTCGTTAAATCAGTTTATTTCTCTCCCCTTTCATGTTTATGTTGTTTTGTTGTGTTTGTTTTTTCTTGTTTTTCTTTTCTCTTTTCCTCTTTTTATTCCCCCCCTCTTCCCCCCTCCTCCTCATATTTAAATCAACTAAAGGCAACACATCCCTGGTAAGTACCCATTTACTCATGCACGAGACATGCGCGCGCACGTACACGCGATCCCGCACGCACTCGCCGACATACCGCAAACACCTCACATAGGCTCATATAGGACACATACAACAAGCAACTCACACAGCCAGAAAACATTCACGCGCACAAGCACACAGCGCTCCTCTGCGCACTGGTCAGCGGGCACGCGCACAGGACTCACAGACGCACGCGCATTACTTAGCATAACACTCTCTCAGTCAGTGTAGTCATGTCCAGTCTGGACATCTTTAGCTGGAATGTGCGTGGACTTGGCTCTGGGCCAAAGAGGCAGAAAGTTTTCAACCATCTGAATGATCTAAAAGCAGATCTAGTTTTACTGCAGGAGACCCACTTATCCAGATCAGCTGATCATCTCCTGTGCTGCTCACAATTCCCATTCATCTACTCAGCTAGTTACAACTCCAAACAAAGAGGAGTTGCTATTTTGATGAATAAAAATATTACATTTACTCATAAGAACACAATTGCTGATCCAGAAGGCAGATTTGTAATTATTAACATATCATTTCAGAATAAAGATTTCTGTATAGCCAGTATCTATGGTCCCAATGCTGATGAATCCTCCTTCTTTCACAGATTCTTCACCTCACTTTCGGTTCACGCTGACTCCACAATAATTATAGGAGGAGACCTCAACTTGGTCCTTGATCCTGAACTTGACAGACTCAGCACAGCAGGACACCAGCACACATGGCGGTCTGCAAGTATTTTGAAGCAATACATGGATGAGTTGGGTCTCTGCCACGCTTGGCGCTCATGTCATCCAAACACTAAAGGGTTCACTTTCTTTTCTCCAGTTCACCACTCACAGTCTCGCTTAGATTACTTATTAGTCAGTAATTCTCTTTTAAAATATATCAAGGATTCCAACATTCATCCAATTATCATTAGTGATCATGCACCAGTTTCTGTAAATATTTCTAGAGATATACCCACACCTTCAGGCTTAACCTGGAGGTTTAACACTTCGCTGTTAAAAGATCAAGAGTTTATTCAATTCTTTAAAAAAGAGTGGGCAACCTTCTTAGAATTTAATGATACTCCGGATATTTCACCATGTGTTCTTTGGGAAACAGCAAAAGCAGTGATGAGAGGAAAAATTATTTCTTATTCAACAAATAAAAAACACAAAGAGAAAGCAGATTTATTAGAAATAGAAAATAAAATCAAAGATCTAGTGGCTGCTTATGCTGCTTCTGCACAAGAACACATTCTGGGAGATCTGAAAAATTTAAAGCTTCAGTTAAATGACATCATCAATAAGCAAACACAATTCCAAATACAAAAACTTTGACTCGAAAATTTTGATAACTCAAACAAATCGGGTAATTTTTTAGCTAATCAGCTTAAAATTAATAAAGAAAAATCAACTATTACCTCTATTATGGACCACACAGGAACTGTCACTCACGCCCCGGTTAAAATCAATAAAACGTTTAAAGATTTTTCTAAAAACCTATACACATCACAGGTCAATCCATCAGAACAAAGTATTAACTCATTTCTTAATAATGTAACTCTACCCAGATTAAATGAGGATCAAAGCTCAAACTTAGACTCTCCGCTCTCATTGGCTGAACTTCATGTGAGCTTCGGTGCGGGTCTCCCATGGGGGGCCCTGGCTCGTACCCGGGGCTGGGGTGGGGGGGGTACTCAGAACTCCTGGGTGGTGGTGGGCGGCTTGTCTAGGGTGGTGGGGCTCTCGGGGGTGGGTCCCCGTGCTGGGCCGCCTGGCGCCGTGGGAGGGCTGCTCTCCTGGCTGGGCTGGGCCTTGCGCTCTGCGCTTCCGTACCTCACTGCGCTCGGGTGTTGGGGGCCCATGTGGTGGTCCTGTGGGCCCTGGTCTGCGTGCTTGGCCGGGCTGCCTGGCGGGCGGATCTCCTCCGTTGACCCCACAGTATGGGTGTGGGGGCGGGCCTTGGTCGGCGCTGTGGCCTCGGTGGGGGTCTTGGTGCGGGGATGTCTGGGAGCTCTCCCTCCTTTTTTTTTTTTTTCTTCTGATTCCTTCATCCACTTCAGCTTAACATAACATTCACGTGAGCACAGGCGTCAGCTCACCTTTGCACCTTCAAATAGTGTGCGTGTCAGAAGGCAGTGCTTTGCATGTGTTGGTTGGTATGCACAAGTGTGTGTGTGAACTGGATGTGGACAAGTTTGTGACCACTCATGGAGCCGGCAAGTATGTTTGTAACAGCTGAGTGTGTGGACAGGCCCCGCCCATTTTAGACCAACATTCACTATTTTAATGGGTATAGGCTCCAACATTTTGTTGCCTGTAGATTCGCAACTCTACTTTCCCTTTCCATTAGTCATCCTCTAAAATCTATTATCCCCCCCCTTTCTTTTTCTGTCCGGTCCAACAAAAAGAACACAAACAAAATTAATATTAATAAAGTTTCATTTAAATTACAAAAGGGGCTTATACCAACATACAATTTGTGTTCCCAATGATTTATAACCCCCGATTGTAAGAGTAAAATCTGTCTAATGCAAGAGGCGTTCAGCTCATATCTGTTTGCTCAGCTGTTGGACAGGACAAGTAAAAAAAAAAAAAAGTACCATACTGTATTTTCCACACTATAAGGCGCACTTAAAAGCACCTTACAATCTAGAGTACCATATATATATATATATATATATATATATATATATATATATATATATAGCTCAATCTTAGTTGTGCTTACTGACGCTGAAGTGATTTTGATAGTTACATGGCACCCTTTTAAAATGTTTGGTTGGGTGTTATTGTGAAAAAGGCTAACATGGCTAACATGAAGCAATGTCAGATTGTGTTTTTTTGCATCCTATAAAGAAGATTGGGAGTTGCCGTCGTAGACCCTGACGCCAGACAAAATGGCAACATCGCCACTGCTGTGTCAAGTTACTTCCAGTTAGCGGGTACAGACCGGCAAAGCTAACAACTGTTTAACACCTTTCTATGTAAACGATGAAGGTAACCTAAGCAATTGCAACACAAAATTGTTCAATATTTCATGGTTTTAGCAGTATAAGTCAGTTTTTTACGTGTTGCTAATACGGTTTGGTGTTATTGTAAATACATTAATGCAGCTAACATTTAGGATTGTTATTTCTGTTTGTTGCAAACAAGGTTGGAAGTTGCAGTTTTGTGAACACACCAAAGCGGCTAATGTTGCTAAAAAGTTCTGGAGTTATTGTGAATACAACTAATGAAGTCTGGCTGATGGACTTATCTTAAACTCTTTCATTTCGCTTAATACACCTTATATATGACACAAGTTTGAAAAGAAACCAATATTTGGCGGTGCACCTCACAATCCGGTGCTCCCTATCCTGCGGAAAATATGGTAACTAACAAAGAATTAATGACAATTCCTTAATTTTTGCCGACAGTAAAAAACAGAAGAAATAACCCAAATCTCAACACATAATCCTTAAGAATTGATAAAAAATAATAAATGGCAACAACAGTGAAACTGTAAATTGGAGAACTTTCAGTGGTTAAATCAGAAAATCTAACTGTGAAAAACATTGACTCTTTGCACACTGACCACTGGGAACTCAGGCCCAGACAGTTTAAACCTCTGAATTTGTGTTTTATTCTATCTGGAAAGAGGCTGCAGAAAAGCTAACAACTACAGGTTAGAGACGGAGATTGAAAAGTCAATGTTGGGGAATAAAATGTTGGCGCAAGTGAGAAAACACCAGTAACAGGTGAAAACGTTCTTTATATGCAATTTAGAAAAAGTAACACAAAGAGGGGGAAAAAACAACCCTTTAAAAGTGTTTTTTTCACCAGGTAAGTTTTGGATGCATTCAGTTCACTGCTGCGAAGAAATATAATGAACCAAAAAACACATTTACCAGTTGATTCATGAGAAAATAAACACAGGAGTAAAAGACACAGTTGAGCAATTTATTGCTTTTTAATTAGTACAAAAAATATTCAACAATGCACTTCAAAATGGAGGCTGACAATTATGAGTCAGGTACATATGTCCTTCTAAAATTTTATGTGGTAGCAGCTCACTGCCCCAATAAAACTTGCTGTCCAAACAAATCAGTTGTAAAACATATTACATTACGAAAAGCTGCTTTAGTTGTCTTGCTCTGATCTAACAAGCAGCAAAAGAAGCAGTCCACTCATCAAAATAAAGAAACAATTTCACTTTGATTTAAATAACCCAATATCACAATACAGTTGTCTCCAAGGGCTTCACACTGGTCTTTATACAGCAGAACATGAAGTCAATCATAAGAAAAAACCAATAGCTAGTTGCTAAACTAAACTAAACAGACTAAGCTAAACTGGCATCCTTACCTTAGACCCTCCCTCTTGGTGAGGAAAAACGCATCAAGTGTTACATAAACGCCCATGAAAAGTTACAAATCTACCATTAATAACATTGTTTATGAATTTCTGTTAAACTATGTTCACACCAAAAATGGCAATGTACTGTAAGTGGCCACTTCCAATGAACATTCCATGTGTAGGCACGTAAATGCTTGTTTTGGGCAAAAACACTCAAGTTCATGCAGTATTCACATGCACTTTTCTGGAACCATTTTCAGGTTCTAGGTACAAAGCATGCAGCCATTGAACGTGCATTGACCGTTAAACCAGGTTGAACATATTACCTATACTGACCTATCAGGGACTCAGATTTAGTAGTGACGTATAAATAAATCCACTTAAGTGCCAATCAATTGAAAATTGATTATGGAAGAGAATTGAATAATTGCAGTTTGTGCACAGCTGGAATTATATGACATCCAGCCTTTCATTTATTGGAGTACAGCTGTAAAAGAAAAAGGAGCAAGATTTGTTCCACTTTAAAATTATGCACTAAGCCTTTTCCAACTGTATGTGTCAGATGTGTCAGTTCAGTTAGTGAAAGTTCAGTGTGAACACCATGGGCTAAATACTTGCATTCTTGACGTGTCACATACCCAGTGTGAATGTAGTACTACAGTATAATCAGTCTGAGCTGTTGTTCATCTGCTTTAAAAATGTTCAAGAGGAAATTATTAGGTAATGCCATTGATATAGAGTATGAGAAGCGATGCTTACAAAACAATTGGAAGACATCAGTCATAGACTGTCTGCTTTTCCTGTTGCATGGATCTTCATCAAACACTGCCAGAGGATTGGTCAAAGTTGTTGATCTCCCTTGTTAATTGGATTTTGGAAATTAAAGCGCATGAGCACTTGGGGGGAGCTGTCTTATAAAAACAGTCAGAAAGTAATTAGGTAAGTTGTCGAAAAGCCAAAAAGAAGTCAATACTTAACTTAAATTAAAGCCCAACGAGCCATTGAACCATTTTCAAAGTTTCCCCGCCCACATATTAGTGAAAGTGAACAACTATTTCATCTATCTTAGCCCATACCTCAATTTTCTGGGTCCCTCTGTTTGTTTTCGCTCGATGCGTGTTATCAGTGACCTTTTTCAAAGGGTCAGTCACTTCCAATGTTGACTCATTCTATTAGCATTTTAACTACCTCTGTTTTTATGTCTCCTAGTCTTTGGGATCCTCTCTTCTGTTCTCACTTAACATTCACATCCTTCACCACCTTGCTTCCAGCATCCCACCCACCCCTTCCCTCTAAGCAACTTTGGCATTCAGTACAGACTTGTTTACTTTTATTTTGGAAAGGAGCCATATTCTCTTCCTGGCTCAAGCCAATAGCTAATAAGTCTGGAACTAGCAGATAAATGAAGCATGGATATATGAGCTCTTGTGCAAAGAACATGCATACACATAATATTTCACAGCTAACACACACACACACAGGCAGTGCAAATCTTCCCAGAGATAACACTCATTTGAGCAATAATTGACACTGACTGATGACCGTTTTTTTGAAATCTCATTCATTGAACCCTTATTGGGCAGAATGAGTGATGAAAATCATTTAAGGTTGGGTTTAGGGTTGCTTTTATAAGATGATGATTAGTCATCTTGGGAATACCATATCTAACCCATGCTTTGATTAAGCTCATCCTAAAATAGACAACAGCAGCAAAGAAAAAGTCTTAGTTTTAAATTAATCAAAATTATATACCAAGTATAAATCTTTAAAAGGGTCGGAGTGTATTTAGTTTATTGGACTGATGGAAGACTGTCGTGCTTTTACATTCCTGGCTTGAAATTTTAAAATTCTGTACAAAACTAATAAGAAATGGCAATAAACTGAAGTGTGACATAAAGAATCAGTGTTTAAAATTCAGTTTGAAACAAAACTGTTTTCCTTTATGTGTTCAGTTTGTCATTTTTTATCTGAAAGAACACTTCAAATAAGAATGTGGGTTTTGTTTTTTTAAACATTGAAGAAAAAACACAGAGTCCTTTAAAGTAAAAAAAAAAAAAGTTCTGGTGCACATGAGAAATAACCAAGTATACACAGGAACTTTCTGAAATGTAAAAGTGAAGTATTGACATAGGTTAGCAGATGTGACATTTCAGAAGTGGATTACTCAAAACTGTAAAATGAGTTGAAACTGTGTGTGATTAATTAATTATGACCTGCAATTAATCATCCAATTAATCTATTTTTAACCTAATATTTGCAGAGAAAAGCTCATTTCATTTAAATTAATTATGACACAGTAAAAGATTATACAACTAAATAAGTGGCTTAATGAAGTATTTTACACTAGATTTCCAACCTTTACTTTTACACCACCACAGGGGATTTTTTTCAATCTTGAACAATTAAGAAAAAAAAAAAAAGAACAAAAACACCAGAGTGCTCTAATTTAACACATAAAAAAACAGAAGGAACACTTTTGACCACAAACTTCTCATTATTAACATAAAACACATGTGCTGTTCTACAGTTTATCACAAGTGCAAGACGAGACATGAGTGATTTTATATTTACCTTTAACTTGTTTGGTTAATTTGATTGCTTTGAAGACTAGAATGAAGCATGAAAGAAATAGAGAAGAGAAAATTAGAAGGAGAAAATAAGACGTGAGGAGGTGACACCAGAATTGAACAAATTAGATATCTGGACAAAAACAAGCGATCAGAGATAAACTTCCCCTCTAAAATTATGTTTTGCTCAACTTTGTTCAACAAAGGAAAAAGCAGAGCAAGTTCAGTGTCGGCGCTGTAGCCGTTACCATAGCAACAGGTCGCACCGCGTTTTACATAGTTTGTTTTTTGTGAAAAACACTTTTAGGTCAAAAATTTAAGACCACTAAATTAAATTTTTTCTTCAATTAATGTATTTCAAATTATAAATTGATTTTATATTTATTTTTCTGGAAGTGACTGTGATATGTGTGAAATAATGCCTTTACAGGTGTGCATTGTCAGACATGAATGGACTTTCATTTGGAATTGCAATCTACCAATTTGCGAGCATGTTTTTCAAAATCAAAGTCTGGGAAAGAGTTAATTTGCATTTTTGTACTTCTTTTTTATTAGTGAAAATTTCCAAATGTGTCCAGTCAGTCAGCAGTATTTTTTTAATCATTTTCATTAACAGTAACATCATTACATTCATCAAGAGCTCTAATATAATTTCTCTTGAAGCTCCACAGTCTCAGCTTTTAAAGCATTTGCAGCCCTGCTACTGTAAAATCAAGTGAAAGCTAATTTGACAAGGGAAATGCGAACGGCGGCTCACTTGACTGTAGTTTTGCTTTGGTGCAGCTACTTGATAACACCGTCAGAAATTTTCTGTGTTTTCTGAAAGTTAATAAGTTAAAGTTAATAAGGTCCTAACTCAATACAAACTGGTGCACTGTTATGAGTTTCTTTCTCATGTGCACAGCTTACTTTGTGGTGGGCACTGGGTTGTTTCTCATGTGCATGAGAAACAATACTAATTTGTACTTTGTTTTTATTTCCCTAAAAAGGATCCATAAAAAAAATTTAACAAATAAGCTTTTTTTGTCTGCACTTAGCATTTCACCTTACTTGTTTGTATTTATTCCTGAAACTTTTGTAATTTGACCAAGAAAAACAATAAGTACTTAGTTTATAATTTTAGCTAAAACAAAACAGCAAAAAAAGATTTTTGTTTTTAAGACACGTTATTTAAAATGGAAATCTAACAGAAGTTAAGAATCTTTGGCATTACTGAATACTAATGAAGTCATTTCACACCCTTGCAATGACTTTTCTTAAAGACTTTTATTGTGAAATGTATTGTCTGCGTTTCCTTAATTGTGCTAATCACTGTGTCAGTGGTTCGAACTAGTGGGTCAACACTCCGTTTTTTACCTTAAAACTCCACACAGCAATTTCAAACTGCTGCTTGGCTAGCTATGAAATATATTCAGACTCTAGATTATCATTTTAATTAATCTTGCTTACTTGGTCGTGAAATTTAAACATTTGCTGGCTTTGGTGGATGTCAAGAGGAGGAGAGGGGTGAAAAAGAGATCAGTAAAATGTGGTATGACAAAAAAAAAATAGGGAGTAGGATCGTTAACATAAAGACGTGAAAATAGTAGAAATTCCACTTAAGATGACGATAATCATGATTAAAGGAATAGTATTTCACCGGACAAACAGATTCATAAAGTTAACAGATTGTTCTTTTACATAAGTAATAAAATATTTTGTAGATATAATACATTAGTGACTAGCTCACATTTAAACGTTTGCTTGAGTATGCTTGCCGCCATTAATTATTTTCAATGTTTATTCTAAATGTTTTATATTCAGTTTATAATATTACAGTGAGATTGCATAAGACAACCAAACAGGAAATACTGAACTCTTAAAGACTCACTCCGATCATCTTTTCATCTTTTGTAAAAGTGTTCCCAGCTGTCTTTAAATCCTGATTATACTGTTTTTAGCCAAAATAATAATAAGAAACATGTCATTTTCTCAAACATAGTTTCTGCAGAGCTCCAGTAGTTCATGAGAAACGGAGCAGAGCAGGGAGCTTGGTATTTTCTATACCCTATATTTTGGAGTGGGTTTTAAACCTGTTTCTATCACTCTTGTAGCCGTGCAAAATTAAGTATTTGAGACGAACCCTATCAGAAGAAGCTAAACTTTTCTCTGATAGCAGCTAAAGACCAGAAGCTCATGTTTATGACATGAGAACAACAGGTGAACAAGCTGGACATTCTGCTGGTGTATGTTGGGGTCGACCTATTCCTAAAAGTCATCATATTTCTGTGGGTGACTAGGTGAGCTATGGTTGCAGCCATGGTTGGCTGAACTTGGATGAGATCAATTTATCAGACTGATGTCCTTGTCTCAGTGTACAAGCATGGAAGGAGAATCCATTTGTTCACCCAAGTATGTCTGACTACATGCCGATGCAATTCAGTCCCCCCTTTCGGTTCTAGTCATAGAAATAAACTTTTTATTTTTATTGCCGACTAATTTAACTATAAAACAATGTCAAACAATGCATTAGATTGAAAAAATATTCAGTGGTAAACTTTATAAAAAAAAGGAATCTGGAGAGCTTTTACAACACTGTGCAAACAGTAAATCCATTTTTTTTATAATTTGTATTCATGCTGACCTTATCCAAGTTTTGTTTTGTTTACTCATTGAGGACAGTCACTTGAAGGACAAAGGTTCAGATTATTATATTTCTACTTCCTATAAGTCTCCACATGTCAGACTAGAAGAAGCTAGGAGTTGAAGTACTGATTTGCACAAGCTGAAATATGTGTGACTTACCAATGCTTACTTTGCTAATAACAAATATGCAAATAGAGGCCAAAAAACAAAACAATTTGTGATGAGATTTATTGCAATCATGCAACCTTTGTGACGGTAATTTACTGAAAAAAAGTCAACAATTTGTAGATCTTATGGGGGCCTTTGGGGAAGTGGACAGATGGCTAGAAGTGAGGTGTGAAGTGATAGAGTGGGGGTCTCAGCCAGGTCCGGATATCAGGTTGTTCAGTCGGTGGTCTGATCAGCTGGCGAAGGATCCTTTAAGCAGGGAAATGATCCACAAGTAGTTGATATCAAGCCCAGTCACACTCACCAGGTTTCACATAATCCTGTTTGTTCAAATCCTTTGTACATCAAACTGCATTGAAGCATGTAGTGAAGAATCTATGTAATAAAAACACTAAACAAAGTAAAATAAAGATCCAAAATCCAAACAAATCCTGGAACAAGAAAAGATAAGTGAACAAAAATAAAATTCAGAGACAGACTGAAAAGGAGCAAATTGAGAGTAAATGCAATGAATGAGACTACACATAACTTGGCTCTGACTGCTTTGATCGTTTAACATCTTTGCATAATTGGCTTTAAACCTAAAACTACAAACCCGTGGCTTTAAATTGTATTTTGAAAAGCATCTGAAATAGAAAATATGATGTGGAAAAAAAAAGACAAAGTATTTACAAAGTACAAACACTTCGGAAACAGCAAATGATCACAGACTGTTAATGTAAATTACTTTTAGCTTAAAAAGAAAGCTACGATAAACCTATATCTGGAAATGGACCGTGCACTGTAAGAAATCTGCTCAACTAACAAAGACATACCTATTCGTTAAGTGGAATTTCAAATGAATACCATATTTTCCATACTGTAGGACAACCGGATTATAAGGTGCAGCATCAAGGAATGGTCTATTTTCAAACTTATGTCACATTTAAGGCGCACTGAACCATAAGGAAGATCGAGCGTGACAAGTTAGTCACTCAGTCAGACTTTATTACCTTAGTAACTCTAAACTTTAAAACTTGTTTCAGATGCTATACGTTAGCGCATTTACAATACCTGTTACTCCCAACCATGTTTGGAACTCATAAAAAGCAAGACTGACATCGCTAAAACAAATGCTACTGGCACTACGCCGACTTGTTATTAACACTTTAAAATACCAGCAGTCCGACACTGCTACACATTAGTCGTGTTTACTTATTTGCAATAACATCCAACCTTTTTTGCAACTTGTAAAAAAAAAAAAAAAAAAAAAAAAAACAGACTGACACTTTGACTGTTTTATAGCCTACCCTTTTAAAATGACTTTGATATCAGTAAGCACAACCAGAGTTATTTCATATATAAGGCACTCCAGATTATAAAAGTGCACTGTTGGTTTTTGAAAACTTGAATGCAGAAAATGCAAAAGTTAATGGATGAAAACCAGCAGTTTCTCTGACTTAATGCCAAGTGTTTTGAAGGTTTTACTTCTTTTTTATTTATTGAAAACTAGCAGAAATTTCTGGAATAGGCTGAATTTCCTAAAGCTTGTAAAATCTGCTGCCTTACGCAAACTTCGACTTTTGTAGTGTTAATTACTTTTGATACCTTCTGGTGTTTTGATTGTCCTCCTGTCTGCTTTTCCTGCATCTGATGCCAAATTGCACTCCCAATTGAAATGACCTTCATCCTGCTTCATCCTCCCAGTTGTAGTCAGTCCATTTGAAGCCGATCCTCCTTTTGTGAAGCTGCATTTGGCTTAAAACAGCTACCCCCATTGTCTCTCATTGCATTGTTTGCCAACTTCTGTGGCTTACTGGCATTGTTTAAGCCTCTGCAATCTCTTGAGTGTTTTGTTTGTCCAAGCATGGATCATTTTATCCATTGTTCAGAGCCTTTATTAAAAGGCATTTTTTCTGTCTCTTGTTGAGTGTTAAACTTGTTTGTGATTGTCGTTGTCATTTGTTCTTTTTGCTTAAATTTTCACAAGTATGACATTCTTTAGGTAAGTTACTATTCTTTGTTTTTTTTCAGTTTTAGTTCATTACATTCTCTTTCCACCAGGATGAGGTCTTTCATAACACTACATTGGTAATGACAAATCTAAGGCCCCACATGTGATGCAAAACAGAAAGTATCAACTGTTGCAATTCCTCAGAAAGTCACTGGAGACAGGTTGTAAAAATGAGCAATTTCCCATTGACTCTACTCTAAGGCCAATTCTTAGGACACCTCCTGAATATTCACTTACCTGCCTTGACTCGCATATAAACTGAAGTGCCATCCCATTCCTAATCCATAGAGTTCAATATGATGTCGGTTCACCTTTTGCAACTTCATTTCTTCTGGGAAGGCTGTCCACAGGCCAAAGGTGGTGACCACTTTGCACTATGCTCTTCAACATCCGCTGACCCCTTTCCAGCAGTTTCCATGGCCGACCACTTTGTGGCTGAGTTGCTGTTGTTCCCAAACTTTTCCATTTTGTTATGACAGAGCTGACAGTTGGCTTAAATATTTTTGAGAGAGGGAATTTCATGACTGGATTTGTTGCACAGGTGATATGCTATGAAAGTTCCACACTGGAATTCACTGATCTCCTGTGCGGCCCATTCTTTCACAAGTGTATGTGAAAACAGCCTGCATGCCTGACTACTTGATTTTAGACACCTGTGGCCAGGCCAAGTGATTAGGACACCTGATTCTGATCATTTGGATGAGCGAGCCAATACTTTTGGTATTATTGTGTATGTAAAAAAAATTGATTTTACACAGAAAGTTCCAAAATTTACAGTCTGGTGCTCATTTTTCTAGGAAATATTGATTGCTTTATTTTCTTTTCATTAAAAGTTTGTGTGTACTGTAATCATTTTCTTTATTATCTCGTAAACATTTTTAAAACAAAAATTTTCACATAACCATAGGAATAGGGGGGGTTTGGTGTCATTTGATTGTGAGGTGAGTGGGTCCAACAGAGCTTTTAAAGTAGGGCTCAACTAACTCGTAATAATATGCCTTTCCCACACCAAGAATAGTTTTTATTTTGCAGAATCCAAAGCGTAATTATCTATCCACTGTACAAATATCTGTGCGAGAGCTTAGGTATTTGTCAATAGCAACAAAAAATTGACTTTTTTTTGGTATCACATTTGATTCAGCATCACGTGAGATTACAGGCAAAAAGCAGAACAATGGGGGAGCAGAGAACTGTTCACAGACCTATACCACATGGCATAGCCATTTTTATGTATATATATATATATATATATATATATATATATATATACACATACAACAGGTCTCCAAAACAAAATGAAGCATGACTATATGGTGTTATTAACTTTCTACAGCTGGTGGTTTACTCTAAAGTGCACCTGATTCCCATCTAACTACCAAGACTATTGAATATCTTTCTTATTGTTTGCCCCAAACTTTCAAACTCATGTATACGGCCATCTTTAGACAGAAAAAGGAAAGTATCACTAAGTCATTACTCAGCATTAGTCATCAAGAAACTTGATAAAAAATGTATGTGGATATTTCTGTTGTAAAAACTTAGTCAAAAAACATTCAAACCTTAGAGAATCCCCCCAAAAAACTCAAGACAGAAATGAAAAACCAGCAAGTTTGAGATGAGGCTTTTAAATAAATCCAATTAAATATTTTAAGGAAAAAACATTTCAGATTTTTTATCAAATCGCTTTTGAAACTTCCCAGTAAGATTGACATGGGATAAGGGAAACGTTTTCATTATCGTTCCATTGTTAATCATGACAAAATTCAAAATGTCAACATTTGGAGGCCTGCTGAGCACGAGGGACTGGCAGCAAAAAAGCTGGCAGGGCCATGGATCTGTGCACTTCCACCAAAGGGAAAATGCTAATTTAATGAAGAGGTTACACATGTTTCAAGTGGAAATGTGGTTTCATGAAGAAGAAAAGCAGATGGAAAAGCAAAGTCTGGAATAAGGATCTCTCCAAGCCGCAGTGTAATGGGCACAGCTGTGGATCCCTTTGCTTTTCTTTTTTTTCCTTGCTAATTTGGATGATGCTGTGTATTTACTAGTATATAAATAAGCAGAAGCATTTGTTAAAACATTTTAATTCAACAACTCGAACATAACTGAATGCTCTTAAACGCCTCAATTTAAACCATGTCTTTCTAATCCTTTGCAGAAGTAACGAGGCATCTAGTAAGCCTGACTCAGCATCTGACAAACTCAGAAAAAAAAATCATCTGTCATGGATACACTGTTTCAGATGTTCTGAAGGTAGGCAAAAAAGTCTGTATCCAAAAGAAATGCTCTGTTAGTGTGGTTGATATAGAATTCCTTTGAATATCTTCATGTTTGAGTTTTAGAAGATTAAGAAAATGTGCAAAGTTCTATCTTTGACTAGCTTCATACTTAGTAAAGTCTCTGAAAATGAAAACATGAATGGGGTGAAGGAAAATCATTCTTCTTCTGAACCCACTGAATCCATCCTGGGGTCACAGGGTCATTGGAGTCCATTCCAGCTACTGTTGGGCAAAGGCACCGTACATCTTTGACAGGTGACACGTCTTATACCAAGCATATATCATTAAACATTTTTTCTTTTAGCCTAAAAAAAACATTTGTTACTGTAAAACAAGACTACCAGGCTCTGAACAATGTTTTTTTTTTTTTTAATTATCACTCTATTACTAAGCCATGTTAAAAAAGATAGAAAAGGCATCCAGTTGTACAGCTCATTGTAGCTAGTTTTTTTTTTTTAAATGCACATGGTGGCCAATTTTTACATATTACAGATACTGGAGGAAATTAATTTTTTTTTAAATGATAAAAGATGTGTGAAAATATTACATTTTAAAGAAAGCAAAACTAAGGAGAAAAAAAAAAAAAAATTCATTCCAGTCATGCAAGAACTCAAAACAGAGCCATAGAATGAAAATGTTTCATTAGAAACTTGTTGATAAATACAATATTAAAAGCCTAAATCCTTAACTAAATTTTAAAACTCAAGACCCTAGTTTTATTGTTGTAATTTCCACTAGTGAGTGGAATTGTCAGTTTTACTGTTGAGTTATCAAATATTGGAAAAGTATACAAAAAAAAAAAAAAAAGACTGGGACAAAGGAAAACTAAAAGACAACAAATGGAAAGAAAAAACCTGATTAAAAATGAAATTAATGAGTGAATTGGAAAGACAGATTTAAAAACCTTAAGGGATTTAGAGGGATCAGCTCTCCACTGTCACCTTTTCCATGCACAGTATGGGGATGAAACACAACATTTCAATGTCCTCTGTTTGTCTTGTATATTAGTTACAAGCATAAAGTTTAGATAAACTGTGTGTTTCGGAGTGATTCAGGTGAACGTATTTTGTACTTTTTGTGTAGCGTTTTTATACAACCTCAGTTTTAAATAGGCTCTTCATGAATAAACTGAACTGAATATTTGGCAGTGGGACAAAAGCATAATTGTTGTTAATATCATAAAGAAGTGCCTTCGAAGCTTTAAACATATAGAGTCCAGTTTAGTTCCAGATAAACAAAAATGTGAGAATCCAGCTTGTCAAGTTCTTGAAGCTCATCTGCAATTGTTTCTCCTTATTGACAGAGGGACACCAGCTATAATCCTACTGCTGGCATGGATTTGTTTTTCATTCTCTTTTTCTGTCCCACAAGTGCACCTGTGGCTTATTAACATTCATAATAACAGTTGGTTTAAGTTAGAATGTGAGAACAACGAAACAAGCAAAAACCCAAAATCGCCACGATAACTATTTTTTAAAGAATTGTTCAAACTTGGTTTGATTTGGACCATTATGTTAAATTTGGGAAAAGTATATTTGATGAAAAGCTGTATTTTTTAAAGATTTTAGATTGCATAATTTCCCGAAAGTTGTATTTAAAGTGGTGAAAATCCTCATCTAAGACACATGTCAACACTGAAACAAGATCTGAATGGGTAGCAAGAGTGTAGACTACCCAAAACATAATACCATACAGTGAGAATGATTATAAAAAGGTTGCTTAAACAACGATTCACCTCAACCAGGCAAACAGACAGAACTGCGAGTAGACTAAGATAATTAACCTTTCATTGGCATTCAGGATAATTGGCTGGTTGACGAGACAGCTAAACATTCAGGGGAATAAGGCTGTAAGAAGACTTTTCTCCAGGTTTTCTGTTGAAGTCTTTCATGCAAACACACCCAACCTCCCAATCTCTGACATACTTTATCCCTCTGACAGCTCAATTGGGATTAGAAAGTTCTCAGGCTAATAGCAGCTCCTCTATATTTCTTTCCAGCATCATCCCCATCGAGGCTTGGCAGACTTGTTGATTATTGTACTTGATCCTAAATTAAAACAAGGGCTTGATACACCTACAAGGAAACCAGGGTCTGGTGGCTTTTTTTTTTTTTAGCAATGTTGGTCTTGAATGCACATCACATCCCTGTTGTGTATGTAGCATTAGAGGTTTATGTGGTCCATCTGGACAGATGTATCATTTTTCTTTTTAATGATTGGTTTATTTTAAATATTTTATTTCACATCCCCAAAGCAACAACGACAAAACCCATTTTTTTTCTTAGAAAAATGTATTAATATTTAAAAGCTAATGGTTGATTAAACCTTATCAAACGTATTTATGGTTACTTATTATGGTTATTTATGGTAAAAATATACATATAAAAAAAGGTGGTCTTTTTTCATAAAAACAAAAAAAAAAATCAGGTATGTTATCAGATAGTTTAGCAGATGGCACATGAATGGCATTGTCATGGTTACAGTACATGTGAACAACAGCAGAAAAAGTCAGCCTCATTTTACCATTGAAATGTTAGCTGACTCATACTCAAGATGCATGTTTTTATGTCTATTCATGTCCATTTATTGGACATTTAATGTAGAAACATGACATGTTGGTTTTCATTGACTTGATTTAAAGCCTGGCATTTAGTTTTGTGCTTATCACTATCTTGACCTCAGATTTTATACTATAGATAACTTTTGTTTTTTCTACATTGAATGGAAAGTGAAATATATATAAAGAAAAGTGCAAAATGATTGAAAGGTTGTTCTAGAGCCAAGCATTTGATGGTAAAGACATTAAAAAACAAAAGTCTCCATTTGGACATATCATTAGTTTTCATGTCATGTCAAATGTAAAATCTGTTGGCAACATTTAAAAATGGACCAGCATTACAATTCGCAGTGACAAACAATTGTTTAATTCTTTTTAAAACAAAAGAATGGACAAACAGTATTACTTCTCCAGAAATAAGATCAGCTCAGTAGCATGTAGTGCTATATTCACTTAGCAATGCTTTGTTTAAATAATGTATGTGTCTGTTGCGGTCATAACTAAATCGAAAGTAAAAAAAAAGAAGAGAAAAGAAGGAAATGAAAAAGTAATAACCTCTAAAAACTCTATGGGTTACTTTGAAGTATAACATAAAAGTTGACATTCAGTGTCATGAATTAAGAACAAACTATGCTTTACGTAAGATCGTGAAACAGCAGAGCGCTGCTTCATAAAAATACAAAATCACAATCTAGAAAAAAACAGGCGAGAGTCATGGCTATTATGTGCAGACCTCTGGTGTGTGGAAAACAGATATTTAAAGTTTTTATGCATAACCTGAAGTCATTTTATAATGTTGGCTCAAATTCTGATTAATAGCCAGTGACCTTATTTGAATTCCATGGTTCATGTAACTGCTTAGTTAGCATAGAGAAGAAACAGCTGCCCTTTTGCTCATTATTGTTTATAGATGTTGTAAGTGGGCAGTTCCAATGTTTAGTGGAGTGTTCATAATGGTACTGAGCAGTCATTTTATAAAGAGCAAGTTGAGAGTGCAGTCTTGCATTGATAATCAAAAAAGACATAAGATGTGTTGGACCATGTCTCCTTTGTGTGCTGCAGTGTCATTATGCTAAATATTAAATATTTAATAATTAGAGTGGACTTTTACAGAACTGTTTTCGTTTTGTAACTTTCAAATATGTCTCTATTTTGCAGCTTTTTCATTACACTTTAGCACTGTCACACTTTGCCATTCAGCTCTTTAAATGTGATTACGTTTTTTTCCAGAGGGGTAGGAATTCAGTTCAACAATTCAAGTCATATCATAATATTCATTTTCTAAAACAATTCATAATTGATATTGATTGATTTTGAATGATCCGATTCACTGACCTAAATTGTTCCAGAACATCTTTAGTCAAAAAACTTCAACCAGTGTGTCTCAGAGATAAATGCTTGGATACTGAACAGTGCAGGTGAAGTTTTTCAGATAATTTGTATTTCTTGCAAGATAATAAAGTGTAAATTAAACATGTGTACAAGCAAATAAACAAGTAAACAAAAATGCACAGAAAATCCATTTACGTTTCAGTTTCTTAAGGTTCAGCCCACTGTTGTTTTTCCCCATCAAAATAATACAAACAGAACATTGTTAGAATATTATACCACTTTTTATGGTCAAAAGTCTTTTCAAAATTCAAAGTGTTTCTAGACATTGGACTGTAATGATGGTTTGATCATTTTTTGCTGCCATTACATGCGTATTATCTGCTACAATTTTGATCAAACAGATTGATCTGGTTGGTTCGTAGGAATATAAATCAATTTATTGAATAACTTGAAAAATCACTATACCCTTACATTTTCCCTTAGAATTAGCTGTTTAATGAATACATTTTGAATGGATAATACATTAAAGAAAAAAATTATAATAATGAAGTTGTTTGTATGTTTTTTTTAATTGCAAATTATATATATATATATATATATATATATATATGATTTTAGTTCCTCTTTTTGTTGTTTTTGCTTGCTGCACCAAAAAACTTTAAAAAAAAAAACACAACAAAATCCCCACACATTGATTTTTATTATGTATTTCTATTTCAATAAAACAACAAAGAACAAAAAACCTTACAATTTTTTCTCATATGAAATACACAAAAATACTAATTTGATAAAAATAAAAGCACAATCTTCTTTATACTAATGGAACAAAGTCCAAATGGAACCATAGCTACATTAAGAAGCTTATATAAATTCAGTTTCCAAAGATACATTTACTAAAGGCCCAGCTCCTGTTAGGAACAGGAACAGATACAATGTAAAAGGTCATCATTTATTAGCCAAAAAAATTACCTTGCAAAAACAAAATAGCCTATTTTCTCATTTCCAATCTTTCATATTCTATTTCTTAAAGCCCAGCAGAAATAACAAGGTGATAATTAGGTGTCTACTGGAGACTTGCTAAGGTTGTTTTTTTTCTCTTTTTCACAGTCCCTTAGAGAAAAAAAATGTATCTTAAGTCCCTTTTTTCACATTGCCAATTACTAACAATAACCAAAGCAAATACATTTGAAAAGTCAGATTTTGAGTTCAAATTAAATAGTTGTAATTTTGCATAGTGAATATTTGTATGCATGCTGCAAAACTAAAATGATTTTACATGCTGAAAAACACAGTTAGATCTTAGTTTTAGTGGAATTTTAATAAACAGTTTCTGGCAAAAAGGAGGCTAAGAATTCTGGACCTCTTAAGCATTCATATAGTATCATCCTAAAATACTTCCTATCTTGTTTTTATGAAAGCCCCAAAGTATTGTTATAACAGAATTTTCTTGCAAAAAATGATACATAAGAAGTATTTGTTCCATTAATATAGATTCACTTTTCTCCCACTGATATATTAAGAAACCATCAAAGCTTATTGCAAACATGATAACATCAGTACTAGCATAAACATGTTCTGTTGAGACTTTATCAAGATGGAAATAACACATTAACTCTTGAAAATAATGATTTTTAATACCAACACAAAAAATAAAAAGGTGAATAAAGTATGTACATGTATATGCTACTTTATCTGATGGCAAAGACATTGTGTAGTCTTTTACTCCGGCTCATGGGTCAAATGCAGCCAGCATTGACATTTCCACTGGCCCACAGATTTATGTCATAAAATCAATCCCCAACGCTTTATAAAAAAACTGTGTGTACATTTTCTTGATTGTGATTGGCTAAATTCTGTTATAAGCCATTCTAAAGTTGTGGCAACACTGTCACGGTACCTTTGTGTGGCACATTTCTAAAATGTCAACTATAAATAATAAAAAGAAAAGTTGACTGCAAGAGCCACCTAGACAAATAAGTAGAAATTGGAGAATTATGTCTGTGGTTTGCACTTTTCAATAAGATAACCATGTATTTCTTGTTCACGTGATTTAAATTTGGAAGTTTACAATGATATGTCACATAAATAAAATGTAACATTTCATATAAACTCAGATGTGATGACTGCAAAAGTTTTATTTTAGAATTTTTTTTCCCATTTCATTTCTGGTCTTCAAATGTAAAATTCACAGTAATATTTGCGGAAAAGTACTTAGATGTATTTCTGTTCTATGTGAAAAAAAAAGTATCCCATTGCAATAGAATTTGCATAAAAAATTCATTTGCATTTAATGTTTTTAGACCAAGTGGTTGGCTCTCACACATTTAGCAAGGTGTGGATGTTAGGTGGCTGCAATCCTGATGCCAATGTTAGCATCAAAAAGCATTGTGTTGTGCTATTGTAAATTTACATTTAAATTTGAGGTAAAGGCACTTACTGAGAGTGTAAAGTGGCACCTATGAAGGCAGTGTGTCTGTAAGGATGACTGAAAAACTTCCATCTTAGTGGTGTAAGATGTGGCAGGTACAGAAAGAAGTATGGCAAAAAAAAAAAAATAGGTCATAAAGCTGATGAGGCATCTGGTGAGCAGGTGGAGAAGGATTTGGAGAAAGTATTTGGACCAGAGGGAAGTTAATAAAAACTGATCAGAGAAGCAAATTGAAAGAAACAGCAAAATGCTGACAGATGTTTTTGGTGTTTTAGTTTGAAACTTTTCTTAAAGTTAGTGATTCAAGGAACACTTTTTAAAAATAAATGTTTTCTTGAGGATGATATAGTTCTTTACCAAGACAGTAGAAAAATTGTATGGATACATCTATTGTCATTTTATTTCTCTCTTTTCCCTTCCCATGTAATCCTGATGTAGTTCTTTTTTCACTTTATAAAAAATGACAAGAAATCCGACAACTAACAGAGTTTGTTGCAAAAGCAGTTAGCCACAACTTCCCTTACGGGTGGATATGGGTTGTCTGTGAATGAAAAATGGGAAAACCTTGTTCAGTGAAAAAAGCAACATGTAAGGATAAGTCAGGGTACAGTAGGTGAGATGCAAGCGTGTCGTATGGATTTTTCATAATTTTCAACCCCCAAACCCTGTGTCCACCGCACAAGGAACCCATTAGTGCTTTTTAAGTGAAATACAGATGCTCCTCAAAATGTGCCAATTTTATGGTTGCTTCACTCAGTTCCCTACAAGTGAGCTTCTCTGTTCACCATTTTTGTCTCCTTCAGCTGTTTAACTTCTCAAGAATGTGTTCCAGTTTCCCAGATGCATAGAAATCCTGATAACCAACTGGTATAAATAAGGTGTTAAATTAAAATGTTAAATGTTTACTTTTTAAAATCATTTTTTATACTTCATTGTTTTTTCCATTAGTATGGCACACTGATTTTAAGTACTTAAATTGTATTTCTTTTCTTACAAAAAAGATTTGTCTGTTTTAATTTTGTAAAGCTTAAAACATTATTGCTGTTAAAAACAAGCAACTTTTATGGAATGTAAATGAAAAGGTTTAGAATCAGTCAGTGCATTAATATTTGCAAAAAAAAAAAAAAAAAAAGCTAAAACATTTAGCTCTCCCAGCATTATAGACTTACTATTATGAGCAGCATAACTGTAATTATTCATGTCGCTGTGAAGGTAATCTCTCTTTTGGCTGCCTTCTCTTCAAGCTGCTGGCCATATGTCCAAAACACGGCTGTGTCCAAGCCCCTTCGGTTAGGTGATAGACTCAGTCCTATTAACACCGGCAAGAGTCAGAGCAGGAGTGAGCGATGCATATGACTTCTCATCAGCAGCATCTCATATATTCTGCTTTTTGTTCTTTTTTTTTTCTCATAAGCTTGGCTCTATGCCATTGTATGTGCATGTCTTTAATTTCCGAGCTTTTTTTGGGTCTCTTTGTCTCTACTTCATACCCAAAGCTCTGTATAAGCCTTTCAAAGCAAATATTCTCTACTTCAGCTCCCATGTCAAAGTCCTAGTAAAAACAATTACACCAGGTGATTACATTAAAATGTCACCTGCATTCATTTGTTAATGAATTTCTGCCCTTTGAGTTGACAGGACTTTTCAGTTTTAAAGATTATCTGATGCCTTCTTCTCCCCACCACTGAGAAAAACAGAGATTTGGGGGTTTAGACTTGTTGGAAACTACCTTAGACAATACAACAGAAGATTACTGAAAGAAGGTGGTTGCAGTAGCCATTTAATACACATCAGAAAAAAAGGTATTTTGAAAAAACAAGTCAATTTTTTATGACAGAAATTTCAGATACTGCAGATACGTTCAAGGACGCACGTTGAACACATTCTTGAACATTTCTTGAAACTACGGTGTTCACACTGGACTATTGCTACCCAATACTACTGTAGCGTATGTCCACCACCTACAGTTGAAAATGTTTTATCCAAAATGTTGAAGAGGTTTCAAACGGTTGGCATGTTTGTGATTTAAGGAAGATGTCATCTATAAATCACTACCAAAGCTGTCCCTATTTGATCAGAGTTCACCCTGGTTTAACTTTCTTTTTTTTTCCCTGGTAATCTTTGGACTTTATTTCTGCCTCGTATGAGTCACGAAAAAGGATATTTTGGAAACTTATGCTGAGACATTTGTTCTTGATTTAATTTTATTTGATTTGAAATATTGCATTAATATCTCTTAACTTGATCTTTTGCATTTGATTTCTCTATTAGGACTAAAATCTGACAGATGTTCTCAGATAATTTTCAGATAATGTCTTGAGAACTTGCCACTCTTAACACTGCCATGTTTTGGAATTTCTTTGTTTTAAAGTGACACACATTGATTCTCACACTGTTTTCTTGACTTGTCTATATGTCACAAACACTTATCATTGTACCTCGTAGCCGTAGCGTCCCCAGTAACCGCCTTCCAGCATGTCTCCGCCGTACCAGTGTAGCTGCAGCACATCCATCTTTCTCTTTTTGTTTTGACCCACCCCCTTAGCTGCTGGCCAATGACTGAAGAGATCTTTGGACTCTGTCTGGAACAAATCCTCTTTCCAGTGTGAAAACAATCTAAAAGTTTCCTACAACTCCAAAGCAATTCTGAACAACTCAAGAAACCTTTGAGTTCATTGGTACCATGAAGTATTCATCTCAGGTGTTGATTCTGTATACATCTGTATACATATTTTAAAAAAATATTTACTTTTTTTTTAAAAAAATCTATCACTATCATCCGAGAGTCTTAGAAAGGAGACCTTTACACTTTATATTGTACAGTATTTAGCAGAGCTCTTACCTCTTTCCTTAATCTAAGATGAAGCCTTAAGCAGTACTCTCATCATTCACTGAGACTAATGAGCTGTCGTTGCTGATGTAATTTACCTCATTTCATGCCAGCTCACATAAAAAAGTGTGACCATCACTATGAGAAATTCACTTCTTAATTATGTGCAGCCCTGCAACAGTCACACATAGTTAATTCCAGCAGAGTCTATGTGAACCGTGGCTTTCATTTATAATTTTGTGACACTAAAATCTCAAAGTTGATCATTTGAGCAGTTTGCTACAGTGGACACAGTTATTTCTGGAATGGTAAGTGGGAACGACAGGATTAAAAAACTATAGATATCTTTTTTATATAATGAACTGCATGAAAACATCAAGAAAATGTTAAGTGAAATAAATATGTTCCTTAAAAAGTGTCTTTTTACTTTTGCATTGAAATAAGTATAATCAATTTCCATTCATTTTAAAGCTGTTTCCATAATTTTATAAATGTTAATGCTTTTAAAAATGTGCTAAATTGTCTTACTTTTGATTTGAGATGTAGCACATTAATAGATAGAAGAGTGATGATGAAAATGCAGAAGAGTTCAGGCGTAGACAAATACCCTCTGAAGGTTTAACAGGTGCTCAGTGACCAACGGAGTGTGCAATTCTTTCAAATAACTTCATTTACTGGCACTTGTCTAGTGGATTTTGGGACCAAATTAGCCTAACAATTAAACTTTCATTGTGAAATGGATGATATAATGAAAGAGTGGAGGGTTCTTGAGGCAAGTGAAAAGCTAGAACCTTGGGGATGGCTGTGGAGTTCTTTATTTAGTGGTTCGAGAAATATATTCAGTGTCTGAGATTCAGTTTGATCTTGTGATGGTGAGCAAAAAAAAAAATGCCAAGTATGGGAAGAAGTAAGGCTGACTATCTATATATATATATATATATATAAAAAAAAATATGTGCAGATAAATGTCACCATAACTACAATTTGCAATAGAAATTATCAGTGATATTTATCTACTTGTGTAAATTGTTGATTTCATAGAGAACACAGAAGAATGTAGACTCCAGTTTAACTGAGCGCAGTGTTTGTGGAGACGGCAGAGCATGTGAGCGCTGACAAAGCAAATGTGTCTGCAATCTTAGAAAGTTGCTGAGTTTCGATCCCATTCTGTTAATGAGGACTCGCTGTTTTTTTTTTCTTTTTGCTTCTTTTTATTTTCTGGTCACAACTTTTTTACCACCACAAGTAAGCAGCAGTTGAAACGTGAATTTGTTTAGGCCAGTGTGGCCTGCTTAAGATTTTGGTTCAAAGACTGTCACAGCAAACCAAACCAGATGAAGGTGTGGAAATTATAAGCAGTCCTTGTCTATTTGAACTGAATGCACTGAGCTATCTTTGCATAAAAGCCATCCTAAGTGGCTCACAGTCCATGTAAACTGTGCTTGTTCCTAGCAAAAGCAACACTTTCTAAAAGGATTGAAAGTAAGGCTTCTTTAGCTTTCTGTCTGATCTGTCTTTCCCAAAATTGTAGGGGGCAGCTTTTGGAAGAGCCCTCGGCAAGAATCTTTGTCGGTCTTTATTTTAGTATGTAATAATAGAAAATAGTAGACTGCTGACTTTGGCTTGACTCTTCTCTTAGTTTTCTTCCCTCAGCATACCTTATTTTGGAAGTTATGTCATTTCACATATGTTATGGCCTATGTCATTGACCACAAACAAATATGCAAATAGGCAGCTGCCTAAAGGCATGTGGGCCTGTCAACCCCCACCTTACCAAAGGAAAAAGAAAAATAGAAAAGAAGACAGATCTGTTTAAAAACTGATGGTTTGTAATCTTTCATAAAAACAAGCAAAGAAAAAAAAAAGCACAAAGCAAAACATAGACAAAGTACCCTCTACAAACCTGCTGTTGAAGTGGCATGCAGATATAAATGTTTAACAGTTTATTCAGGTTTTGTGACGTTTTGAGGAGAAAAACTCATTTGATGCTGAGGAAGTGGATACGGATATCTACCAAACTTTTAAAAAATAAAGTCTTGGTCACAAGCACCCATATGGGGTGTTGACCCACACGAGTGCTGCATGTTTTTCAGATGTCTTGGCCCGTGAATGGTCGTAGAGAGAAGCGATGGCGTCTTAAGGGTAATGCAGGTGTTTCTCGCAGTTCCTTTGAGGTTTTTACGCCCACTTTAAGGGATGTCATGAAAATGGAACGTACCTTTTTTTGAGTGTGTTAAGTGTATTGTGAAGTATTTGTAAGGATAATGTAAGTTACACACACTTGTAATGAACAAGTCATGTTATTGTAAGATGCCTTTATGCCACAATCTAGTTGTTGGTAAAATGAGCGCACTGGCTCCTTATCACATCAACAGGGCTAACAGGCTTCCTGTGCAGTGCATAGGATTTAAAAAAAATCTGTTTCACCTAACTTAACCCTTGTGTGTTGTTTAGGTATTTGCTACTACCTGTCATGCACAGTATGCCCATAGAAAAATTGTTCATAGACATTTTTACTCTAAGAGCTCACTGAGCTGTCTACGATTTTGATATTTTATGCAGGCCTCTTGTGTACCCCGCACAGTACAGGTTTCAGCCCCCTAATCCACCCATACGGGCAGTTGTGACAAAGGCTTCAGCTACTAAAAGTATGTTTCTCCTCAAAGTATATAAAGGCCAGAAGTGACAAGCAAAACAAAGCTAATCCTTGTATTAAAGTTGAATCAACTGGCCTTAAACATTTGTTCTTACTTTGAAACATGTCAACATTTTTATGTCCAGTTGCTATGACTCAACCTCAAGACTACTGTTAGACTGGTTGGGGAGGACCCAGATGCAGGGAAAGAAGCTTAGAGAGTTGTCACAAGTCTAAAGGTTTAATAACAAAAACAATTAATCAGAGGAAAATGGAAAAAAAAAAAAACAATGGAGCAAGCTTAGGCAGCCAACACATGATATGCATAAAAAAGAACCAACATTGAATACAGAAAGATGTCAACTTAAATAGGGAGCAAGCTAAATTCACTAAGTACAGACGGCTCTGCACTCCTCTGCAGAGATCAGGTGAGGGTGTGGATCAGCTGGGAGGAGCCACAGTCAGCCTGCACATAAAGAAAAGGGGAAATGTCAACAAAAAGCATACAAACACATGCAGAACATGACACTACACCACCTGGATGAATGAGAACCTTCACTGACAGGCAAACCTAAAAACCAAAAGAACATGTTACATCATGTTAGTTGTGTTTGAAAAGCTCAGTCAAAAAAGTTTGGATGTTGGTATCGGGGTGTTTTCTTTTAAAAAGAAAAGTAACCCACATTACAAAGTAACATCACCCATGTTTTACACTACAAACTTATCTGCTCATTAATAATGAGCATAAGAGGATTGCACTGACTGTCTTTTTTTTTTTTTCTTTTGCAAGCTTCTATGGTTGAATAACTTTGTTTTCATTTGGATGTGCGTGTTTGGCTTAGACTCCCTGTCACAGGCATCCATTAACCTATGCTAATTGCCTCCACCTCTGTTGAGTCCAGTCTTTTTATACAAAAGAGAAGTGTCAGCAAGAAGGAGCAAAAGACTGATGAGCCCAGGGCCAATGGCAAAATGTCTTTGTTTTGAAGACCCTGAGTGCATGGAGCAAGAACTATACGGAGATCCAAATTGGAAATTACAGGTCTAAAGATCACCAAGACAGCACACAAACAGGATGCAGAAAATAAATGTCAGCATAAAACAATAAGGTCATTTGCTCATTAGTAATCTATAGAAAATGGCACAGAGGTTATTCGGTGGTGAGTATTGAATTTTGTATCTATTATTATCAAAGATGAATTTTAAATAGTAGTCACAGGCTGAAGCCCATAATTAAGGTATGATCTGTGTTGCATAACTGGACATGAGGTGTGTCGTAAGCCCATGACATCATCGTTTTTATTGGTAAGGGAAAATGACTGGTAACCCCCAAACAAAATGAACTGCAGCAAAGAGGACAACATGGCAGTCTTTGATCTTCTTATTAAAGCAGAGAGTGTTTTTGTGCCTAACATGAAAACATCAGTGTGTGTCCTCGCCTCCTCCTTTTGAACTGTGGGTGTTTGATCTCTTGGCACATTGCTACCATACTGGTGGGTTTGACAGATTAGCCATCAATGTCTAACTTGTCAAGGCTAAGTGTTTTTTTTTTTTTTTCTGCTCTACAAACTGCATATTGAAGCACAACTTTTACGAAAAGCCTTTTGCAAAATCAATTTTTAATGCTTATGAAAATGTTGTGATCAATTAGATTGAATTAAAAATGAATGAGCCCTACAGAGAGACGATGTCTCCTCTCTATCATACTGCAGAGTAACCATTTGGAGTTATTGACATAGAGATAGCAACATATTCTGTCTTTACTGTGCATTTATGCTGTCAGCTTTAATTGACACCAGAGAGAGCCTCTACTGAAACACAGCGTATAGTGTGGTAAGTGTGAAAGCTAACCCATAAGATTTTGCGGGCTAACAAGCAATCTGTGGACTTTTTAAAATTGTAAGCCATTCACTTGCAAATAAATTCTGGTGCACTTCACTCCCGTATGAAAAGCCTTGTGCTACATTTACACAGGGCTCAGAAACCATTTTCAATTATAAGTCTATGTAAATGAATGTATCTGTTTTTCTGGCTTTCACGTTGCAAACTCTCAGGTTCACCCAATTTTTTTAAGTCTGTTTTTGCAGACTAGACGTACAAAACACACAGCCATTAAATGCACGCTTAAAGTTAAATTAGTTGGACTTTGACCAATTGGGTATTTGGCTTTGGTAGTGACGTATGGGTAGCACAATTGATCATGAAGGAGAACTTAATAACTGCGGTTGGTGCCCTGCCAGAATTCTATGACACTAGGTCTTTCATATATCAGAATACCACTATAAAAGAAAAAGCCTGGAGCAAAACTTGCACCATTTTGACATTATGCACCAAGCCTCTTCCAAATGTAAGTACATGCACCAGTATCAAGTAGCAATAATCCAGTGTGAATACCATATATTTAAGAACTGTGTTTAGGACGCTACATATACACACTCCCGGTGTATATGTAGCACAAGTCGCAGATGCCCTTATGGCTTTCTCATGGGTGGTCTGGGAGCAAAAAATGGACAAACCATTACTGGTTATGGAGATGACCAGGTTGAAATATCAAGGTAGTAGACCAGTTGCTGCTCCTGTAGAATGAATTTTTTTATGCTAATTTTCACGTGAGGTCAGTAAGAAGCCAGTACACGCACATTACTGTTGATTAAATTGTGTTATAAAAGCACTGTTCTACAGCATCTTCCGTATATCATAAATGCGAGTAACTTACATTGTTCTTACAAATTCTTCACCGTACACTTACCACACAGATGACAATCTTACGTTTCATTTTCATGATGTCTCTTAAAGTAGCTGTAGGAGCCTTGAGGTCTGCCTTTTATGGTAGTCAAACTCTCTTAATAGAATCAAAATCCAAATGGTAAGGATGAGGCACCAGCACCCATCAATGCAGTGAAAATTATATTCATATTTCAATAGTCCACTAGTGTAAAGGTCATAATCACAGGCGTGGAGAACAAAAAAATCTCACAAACTCTGGCAGGAAATTGGTACATAACTTGAATCGCTTGGACATGAGGCAAGCCACACAAAACAATAATGAACCAGCAATGTGGTGAAGGAGAGCTGGCACACAAAACAGATTATTTGCATGAAAAAAAAAAGGCTGAGAATTTCAAAATAAAACACCAGAGCAGAATTTCAATATCAACCTCAACAAAACGATTTATTGTAAATATGTGCTTACACCAAGCAAAAATATGTATTAACAATACATATAAATAAATAAACCCCATACACCATTTATCTAGTAAGTTGTTTAAAAGTCTGTAATACCTGTGAATCAATCTGAAGTGAATTACACATATATATATACATATATATATATATATATATATATATATATATATATATATATATATAGGCAAAGAAAAAAGTAATGAAGTGAGAAATAAAATTACAGCAATCACCAGTTCCTTAAAATGTTCTGTAATAGCAGTAATACCTTTCCAACTGCTGTGGCATCTCATTATTGTTTAAGAAGTATAGAGTTTTAAAGGGTGACCATAAAGTCACCCAGTAAAGTTGGATTGAAGTTGCTGTGGGAGGTCTGGCAAGATCTCTACTCCAATTTTTATTTGTGGTTCTACTAGTTTGGGTCTTTTTATATTTTTACAGTTACCCTCTCTAAACAGAATCCTGTCATTTGTTCCCAAGTGAGCCAAGGCTCTTTTCAGGCTGTTATCACAACACACACAGACACATTCAGGCACACGCAGATGGAAAAAGAGAGCTGCCTTATGTCGGCAGCCACACCACACACAGGGACCCTGGTGAACAACTCCCATCATGAGAAGGTAATACACATTTATCCTCCTGAAGCAAAGAAAATGTCGTCCAACACACACACACGTTTGTAAGTACACAAACCACAAAATACAGTATATGCTCTAAAGGATGTATTTTGTGTCAAGCCACTAATGTTAGGGCTTGATGAAAAACATGCCTTTGCAGCAGCTGAAACAAACGTGCTGGGTGGGTGTATTTCCACAGCTCACTGCTTAAGAAACTCTTAGTGTGTTCACTTCAAGACATGAATGGTTTCTGAAAAGACAAACCGACTTGAGTTGGAGTACTTAATCAAAGTATAAAAAATGTCAATCATTGACAAATTTATTTGAAATTTCAGGAAAGAAAATATAATCTTTAACATGGTGTTTCAGCTTTTTACTGCAGTTTTTTAATTACATTAGATGGATGCTGCTGCATAATCAATGCTTCATTTGCATTTGTTTTTACCTTCTGGTATTGGAGGCATTTTCAGAACTGAGTCAATAGAGCCTCATTTACTGTAAACTATTGATATTGGTGTCTTCCTCTAAAAGAAAATACAGGGGTGGTCTTAAAAATGACATATTGTTGTTTTCGTTTTAAGCTTCATGACTGAAACTGCAGTCCTGTGGACTACATTTGAACTCTGACATGGTGCAAATATTTAATATATTTTCTTATCTTAATGGAAAGTTTTACATCTATGTATTCATTTATAAAAACTCACCAAAATTGACACACACACACACGCACGTTGTTTGTGAAAAGTTTAGAGTCACGACATTTCATAACTTTGCCCCTGACATATTGTCTCCATGGAAACTGAAAGAACATGAGGTCAGTAGAGCTGGAGGAATGCTCTTTTTTTCATGCCTTCGCCTTAAAGCACATGCATGTTTGTCATTTTAGAAAATGAAACAACTGCAAACCAGCTTTTGCTGTAATGGTGGGTTTCTGTGGGTCACTGCAGCGACCCACCAATAGAATAAACTTAAGACCAAAAAAAAAAAAACTCAGCAAATATTCAAATAAAAAAAAAAATTTAAAAAATGGATCTGTAATGCTGTAAGCAATGGATGCATCTGGGTCGATGGATGCTCAAACAGATGCAGTACTTTTTCATCCAAAACTAAAAAGTGTCATCTGACATACAGCCCAAAGTGGATTAAAAAAAAGGATTTAGAAATACAAAAAGCCATTAATAAAAAAAATAAGTACATTTAAAAAAATGTTAAAAGTGTATAAAAGCTGAAGAAATTAGGTTAGTTCATTCATTCATTCTTTATTCATCTTCATCCTCCACTTTGATCCATCCCCTGGGGGAGCGGTGATCTCCAGACACAGCCGCACTTGAGAACCATTGTTGGTTTAACCCCTCAATCCAACCCCTTCTCTGTGTCGAGCAGGGATGCACTGAGTCCCATTTTACAGTCCTTGGTATGACCCAGCCATGGATTCAAACTCACAACCTTCCTGTTTCAGGGCGGGTACGCTACCACAAAGGCCACTGAATTTAACTTAAAAATTAATTTACATATTCTTCATCAAGTTAAAAGAAATCAATCAACCTCACTTGTTTGACATATGAGTTTGAAAATAAAATGCTTTTTCAACATCATTGCTCTTGAACCACCACTAGTTTCAAAATGCAAAAAGCCAGAGGGAAGACGGCATAATTCATTATCTTAGAGGCAGCATTCAAAATACAAAAACAAAGGAGAACAGCATCAAATATCCACATTTTTAAGTAATTTCTATTTGCAAATTTAAACACTTTATTATTTATTTTGTGTGTTTATGCAAACTATTGATGCATGATTTCATATTTCATGTGAAAAAGATGAGAAACTGTGATTCTGCAGCAGCTGCTCTAGCATTGATTTTCAGCATTGTGGTCAGCAGTCAACCATTTCTTTTCGTTCTATTTTTTAAAAACACATTCACGCGCTAACGGTCTTGTATACACACACCAGAAGGTTTCACATCTATTACACCACTTGGATTCAGTTCGCTCTAACTTGTATGTATTGATGTTTGACTTTAGCAAGCTGATTTTTTTCCCATGTACGTCGCATCTTTGTGCAGCAAAGCTCAACACATAAACAAGAGAATCAACCAAACACAAAATAATATCTTTACAGTCTGCTGGCAGAACACCAATGTGCGAGGTTTTGTCTTTTTTAAAAATGAAAATGTCTGATTTAATCTTCTGCTTTAAAGAAAGTTTTTTTATTTTACTGTAATTACCGGGGAGTCTAACTCCTCAGCCTCCCTGGAAAAGTCTATGCCAGGGT